>JAFEMH010002321.1:0-354418 GCA_022495995.1 Adenophora triphylla var. japonica | reverse complement strand
AAGGAGAGGGGCAAGAAGAAAACACAGTATAGCAGGAAACCAGAGTATCACCTGAGAGATGGACCAGAGTTAAATTTCCCTTCTCTTCTTCCTTTTTTTTCCTTTTAAAAATAATTAAATATTTATTTCCATGGTTGGGGAGTAGTGGTGTTTTTGGGACAAAGAATTATGTATGTTCCTCACCATTTCTTTGTGACGAAGTATTGATTCCTCTCCATTTGGCTTATGAACAAGTTGTTATCTCTATCTCTCACATCGTTCTTTCTTCCAGAGTGTGATTCATTTTTATTTTTGATCCTCTTTTTAATAGTTGCATGTTGAGTTCAGATGGTTCTACTGTGAAGGTGTCTGTTGACATACTCCCTGTATAATATGATCATGATCATATTATATGCATGTGGGCTTTTGAAGCTTACTTTGATGTGCTTTATTGTTTTTATGGTAGTTTTTATTTTAACTTCTGCACAGTCATTTTTTGTTTGGGTCTAATGCAGTGGCAACAAAATGGACATCGAATACACCTTCTGGCAAATGCTTGAATTTATGCACGTCACCGAAAGTAGTGTAAAGTATCTGTCCGTTAGTGATTGTTTTGCTGTTTGCTTTACTTCCCTGCTTTTCTGCTGTTCATTTCTTGTTCCTGCATGTCCGCATGTTACCTTGTTGATGGAAGTTATGTGGTTTCATTGTTGGGTCAAAGGCTGGGTTTTAGTTGGTTCATTTGGTTGTCTTTTTTAGGTGGTTTCGGCTAGGAAATATGAAGCAATTCCAGCTCGAGACAAAATTACAATAGAAAGAGAGAGAGGACATTCTGTTAGGTCCCCTCTTTACAATACATGTTATATATTTTTGTTACTTAAGTATACTAGAAGGAACTTCAGTGGATCTTTTTGTCGCTTTTGGTGTCTTTGCACTCAGAAAAAGAGTAAAGGTTCATAATATATATGCCTGACAATTTGACCTGTGTTTCTAAGACCTGTCGATTTCTATGTTTGCTTGTTAGTATATCTGGACTTAATTACCAAAAATGTCGATGGATATAAAATTGTTTGTAAACATGTTTTTCTCATAAAATAAAAGGTAATACCCTTTCAGCTTCATTGTAGGGCATCTGTCTAAAGTCATCAAAGACCTAATGAAAATGTCGATGAAGCATCTAATAAGAGCCAACCGACTAATTGACACAGTGTTCCTCAATTATGCAACTCACATGTGCTTTCTTGTTCGTAAAATATGTATCAGATTAGAATACAAGTAAGCAAAACGGCTATATGTTTATGGGGACAACAAAGTCATGTGAAAGTTGAGTAATTAAGGATTTGATTTGTTTGCCAAAGAAATTAAAGTAAGATGAAAATGATCAGCCAGCTATTTTTGGACATCAAATTTGCGTTTCATTTATTATTTTGACAGAATGCTTATTGTGAGCAAATGTGCAACGAAGAGGCTAGTTCTTTACCTTATTAGGTTACATAAAGAAGTGTTTTGTTCTTTTCTTTAATAAAGACCTCCTTTGCTGATAAGGTCAAAGTTTGTTACCTTTTTCTGGGTAATATAGCCTATGTTTTCAGACAAAACTGTAGGCACTCTTCTGCACCTTATTCCTCAATCAATATATGATTATTGGCCATAGAGAGCACATATGCAATAAGAAGATATTGTTGAGTTTAACTCTGTTATCAATTTACCTTTTATAAGTTGTCATATCTGGCTTTTCTTATCTTTTGAAGGTGGGGTTGTAAATTTCTAGCATCACATTGCCACTTGAAGTTGACCATGTACAAATAGGTGTTCTCCTTAAGTAGTTATTGATGTTATCATGGAACTATGCAATAATGTTGCTTTTACATTTTGCATGGGGAACTATTAACTGATGCAGCTATCAGCACACGAAGTACCATAAGCGTAAGTCAGCTTCTTCTTTTCTGGTTGGTAATAATTGCTTTTATGCTACAAAATTTGTATTGCATGACTTTGGGCTATAATATGCAAATAGTTCGCATATCACTCTCTCCAAAGTTATGGGAATAAGATGCAAAGTGTTTGCATATTTTCCTTGGATTCCACAATGGTTACCATCGGCAGAGTTGCTGGTGGTAATTTCTCCTCTCTTAGTTATGCTGTCGTGTCTGCTAGTTCTATGGTGTGTGCTACTGCAGAGGAGGTACAAAATATTTTAAGCAGAGATGGTGTAAGGCCTGTCAAATGAAAAAGAGAGAGAGAGAGAAAGAGAGAGAGAGAGAGAGAGAGTACTAGAGTAGTTTGTAAGTACTAGAGTAGTTTGTAATTATATCAGGAAATTAATATTCCAAAGGAGAACATAGGATCAATCTATGGAGGACTTGAGTTTGCTGATAATTGTATGGAATCATTATATATAACAGGGGCCCATATTTAATTAGGAAGTTCATAGTTCTATCAACGGTTGCAGGGATCATAATCTTAGGCTTGCATATACACTAGTTCAGTTAAGCCATTTTCTAAATCGCCAATTTCGCTGTGCCATCCTTGGGAAAGTGTTGTATATAGGTGCCAAGCATCATCAAATTATATGCTGCTGGGCCCTGGATAACCAAAATTTTGTTGGTACTTGACAAAATAGAAACATGTGTATGTAGGGCTATCTACTTTATTAAGTCAAGATCTTCGCTAGCTTTTTCTTGGGGGTCTTCAACTAAGATGTTATATGTACTTTGTATTGCTGACAATTATAGGCCGATAAATTTCTATACTATTGGTTGTTTATTCATCTCTCTCTTTTCAGAAACCAAGAACCAATGGGCACGTGACGATCCTGCTTTTATTGTAATCTGCAGTCTACTTTTGGCAGTTTCAACCCTGGCTTATTGTGCTTCGTAAGTTTTCATGAACTTTTCAGTAACAACACGTTTCAAAATAGGGGTGTATGGGACTGCACTTGTGGGAAAGTTATCTAGTGTTAGTCCGTTGTTGGCTTTAAATGTTAATTTAGCTCTCAGTAGCACATGTGACCTCTTTTCTAAGAAAGTAATCTCATAGGCCGAATCATTTTACAAGTTGGAATCTTTAATGCTTTTCTTGTTTTAACTTACGCACTTGTTTCCCAAGGTGATATTTTTGTTTTATAAATGCTATTCCTCATGTAGTTTATGTTTCCTTTGTTTCAGGTATGATCATAGTGCTGGACATGCTGTTTTTGTGGTTTTTTCAGTAACAGTTTTCCATTTCTTACTAATTGGAGCTCTATTGGCTACATGTTGCTGGTAAGAGTTGTCAACAATGAAAGTTCATATGTTCGATCTAAATACGCGTGCCCTAAGTTTTCTTTGTCTTTGTACTCGAGCTGACCTAAAATGAACCAATATAGCTTTCTATACAATCTTGAAATTGTCCAAAATAATTCAACAATGTTCTGCAGGTTCCTGACAAATACTTATCTTCGAGAGGAGGCACCCAACAGTCATGTGGTGGAGCAAAGGGTTGAATGGCAAGTTCACAAACTTTATTCCTCAAATATTTGCTTCACTTTTTTTGGGAAAAAACTCTTTGGCCATCTTCTTTTGGACGCAAATGTTCCAATTTTTTTCCAAATAATCACTGGCCGATTTACATGCAAGAAAAGGGGGGTAATTGCTCCCATTTGATTTTTTTTTTCAAGTGCAAATATTTTAAGAATTCAGGGGTTTTAGTGCAATTTATTGAAACTTGCCCCCATTTGTGTATAGAAAAAAATGTACTAAATTTTATTTGCCCCCTTTTAATTAGCGACAAGGATTTTTCCCCCTTTCAAAAAATTTCTGGCACTGCCACTTCAAATAATTGAGCTTGTATGCTGCAGGTTATACGCGTTTGATGTGCACTGTAACTCTTTCTTCCCGATGTTCGTTTTGCTTTATGGTAGGTGCTATTCTGGTACTGTTTTTATTGAAGATTTATTTTACTCTGTATCTCATTGATGCCTTTCGATATTGTGGCAGTCATACATTATTTTCTGTCGCCTCTTCTGGTAGCACATGGTTTCATTCCTACATTGCTGTCAAACATACTCTTTATGGCTGGTGCATCTTACTACCATTACCTCAACTTTTTGGGTTACGATGGTAAGATTATTCTTTGCTCGATCCCCCCCCCCCCCTCTGCGTGCGTGTGAATGGATATTTGCTACCTTATGCTAAAATTGAAACTACTGGTTTTCATGCAAAGCATAACACTCATTCAGGTCGAAATTATTACTCCATCCGTCACAAAATGACTGTCCATTTTTTATTTTATTTTTTCAAATTTGCTCTTAATCAAGTGTAGATGAGGGCATTTTCTGGACATTCAATCTGGGACGGAGTGAGTATAAACTTGGTTCTGAAAATTGGCCTCCTTAATTGTTGCAGTGCTGCCATTTTTGGAGCGGACCACTTTCTTCCTTTATCCAATTGGCATTGTCATCATCCTTTCACCCATTTGTAAGCTTTATATGCTCTTCTTTGTTGTGTGTGTGTTTTTTGCTGTCATCCATTGTGATAAAAGTCTAATGAGTGTTATTTTGCAGTGACTTTGAGTGGCTTCAATCCTTCAAGATACTTTATGAACATTTACTTCAGTCGTTGGTTATGATTTAGTTCGACTTGAACCTTTCGAGTCAATACCGTACATGGGGGGTCAAGGAGCTGATTCCGACGTGGCAAATGGTGTAGCAAATGCACAATTGATCCCCTATATTGGAAGTTAGGAGTACAATGTAGAAAGAAAATGTTATGTAAGTTGTTGTGCAGGCACACATTGTGTGCTATTTTGGTTGAAAATCTAGAAATTGATAATAGAATTATGACTTATAATGTTGAGTGGTGATATCATATGTCATACAAATTAAACTAATTGGTCATTGTGTAATGATTTTACTTTACTCACTTGTTCTTAATTGAGAAAATGATATAACCAATCATGTGTTTGATACTACTACCTCTCGTCAGCAGCGTGTTACAATTGACTTGTCAAATTATTTAAAAAATATTAGTATTTACTTAATTGACTTGTCAAATTATTTAAGAAATATTAGTATTTACTTATTTGCGCTGCGGAGCCAGACTTAGTTATATGGGGCACTGCCTCATTTCCATTTTAAAATGTTCCCCCATTCCATTTTAAAATGTACCAAATTTACACTAGTAAATTTTGATGATTTACTTTTCACCATTAAAAATCACATAATGCCCCCTTTTTACTTGGAGAAAATAGCAACCCCCCCCCCTTAAAACTAAAAATTATGTTTTACATCATAGTATTCCATAATCAAATAATTTTCGCCCCATTAAGAAAAAAATCTGATAGCCACTGTTATTTGTACTTTGTCGGTTCATTTTGTGATAATCTAAGACCGTAATATTTACTTGTTTTTATATAACATGTTTTATTTCATGATAAAATTGCAATAAAATTATTTTCTTATCGAAAGAAAAAACATTAATTTAGGGACGTACTTGGGATGGATGGAGTATTTCAAACTAGGACGACCAAGTCGACACAACGTCGATAGTCTTTGGTACTTGCATAATAATTTAAAACCAAAGATGTAAACAGTTGACTAATTGGCTATGGTGGGATCTTGAATACTGACTGATGGGGGATTTGACATAAATCTAACAGAAGAGGGAGGGAGGGAGATTCCATTTTGTAGTTATCAAATTGGTTGACCTAAATGTGAATTAGGTTTGGATAGGACGACGGACGTGGCCGGGCTGTCCGGCGTCCAAAAGCAGATGAAATATACTTCAAACTTGCCTATTTTAAATGATTTTATCCATTACAAGACGAGAGTGATCCAAAAGTTTTATCCAAAAGTTTAAAAAGATTATCTTTGAATTATTTTGTATTTTTCAATAAAATAAAATTCTGTCCAAGTTCAAAAGTAAATAATTTTATTAATAAAATTTTCTAAGACTAGTTTAGTCTACAATTCAAAAAGTACAACCGTTCAAAAATACTACTACCTCCGTCCCGGTCGAAGTGTCTCAATTTTCTATTTTAGGCGTCCCATTTAAAATGTCTCATATCCAAAAAAGAAAAGTTTTTTCACTATTCCACCAACTCATTCTCTCTCCTACTTTACTTTTACACTCACAATATTCTCTCTCCTAACTATTCCTCCCACTGATTCTCTCTCCTATTTAATTTTCCATACTCACAACATTTAAACTTTTCTCTTTCTTACATCACTTTTCTTAATTCTCGTGCAATTGTCCTTTTCGGACACTTCGGCCGAAACGGAGGGAGTAAAACCTAATAAAAGATGAAAATAGACACCTCAAATAAAATGATTGACAACCGACGAAAGATGAAGAGAGGTAGAGATTTGAAAATGTTACCGTACTATCCCGTGGCAAAATTTAGAGCAAGTTTTGGAAGAAACTAGTTTCTCCATAAATTATAAAAAGTCCACTTTTTTTCTACTTGCAAGTAGTTAGTGAATATTTAGGAACAGTTTATAAAACATGACTTTCTATAACTTAAGGAGAAACTAGTTTTCCCCAAAATCTTGTGCAAAATTTAAGGGTCTCAACTAAATAGTTTGCATATTTCACGGGACAGATCATTAGTGATTAGTGGGAGAAATAGTAATGGAATTATTGCTATTAGTATGACAAGTGCTCCCATTCAATATAAATATAATATAAACGTGCTATTTTGAGACGTCCTAAATTAAGTGGGACGCCTGAAATAGCAACTTGAATTCAAATACAATGTTAAAAAATATACACAGATTCGGTAGCTAATTAACTACTGAATTCATGTGTAATGGTAATGTTCAAAATACACATAAATTATGTAGCTAACTAGCTACTGAATCCAAATAAAATGTTCAAAAATGTACATGAATTTAGTAGCTAAATAGCTACTGAATCTAAGAGTAATGTTCAAAATACACATGAATTCAGTAGCTAACTATCTATTGAATTCATGTGAAATATTCAAAATACACATGGATTCATTAGCCAACTAGTTAAAGAATGCAATGTTCAAAATACATATGGATTCAGTAGCTAATTAGCCACTGAATCATAGTACAATGTTTAAAAATGCACATGAATTCAGTAGCTAACTAGTTACTGAATTCATGTGTAATGTTAAAAAATACTCATGAATTTAGTAGCTAACTAGCTACTGAATCTATATACAATGTTCAAAATATAAATAGATTCATTATCTAACTAGTTACTGAATGTAATATTCAAAATACATACTCCCTCTGTCCCGCTACAAACCACACACTTTCTATTTTGGGCGTCCCATTACAAACCGCACACTTCCTATAATGGCAAAGAATCTTTACTATTCCCTTCACTCATTCTCTCTCCTACATTATTATAATACTCACAACACCATTATAATTTACTATTCCCTCCACTCATTCTCTCTCCTATTTTACTTTTACACTCACAACATTTATATCATTATTTTTTTTCTTAATCCCCGCGCAAACAGTAACAGTGCGGTTACTAGCGGGACGGAGGGAGTATGTGGATTCAGTAGCTAAGTAGCTACTGAATCCTAGTGCAATGTTAAAATATACACATGGATTCAATAGACTACTGAATCCAAGTGCAATATTAAAAAACACACATGGATTCAAAGTAGCTATTGAATTCAAGTGCAGTTTAAGAATTTAATTGTTGTTTAACATTTTTTTTTTCAAAACTCTATATTCAGGGATGTAGTTTGATTCATTTCGTCTATACGAAAAAAATTATGTTTTTGAATTTTTTTTCAACTTATAGATATTGAGATATTTAATTTTGAAATTTGAGAGAAATTGGGATAATGACGTGACAAGTTTTGAATTTACAAGGTCAAATGACATTCTACAGCTCTGTCCTATACTATCCTATTAATTGCAAAATGTCACCGCATCTATCCATATAATTTCTAATCTAAACCCTTGATTTGTTTGTTATTCAATGATTGTAGTTGGTCATAGTGGTTTTTATTTTAATCGGTCTCACTAAAGTAAAACTATATACTCCCTCCGTTCCATGTCAATGGACATCAATTTTATGGGTGTGGGAATTAAGAAAAAGTAAGAGAGAGAAAAAGTGAAAGAAAATGTTGTGAGTATGAAGAATTAAATAGGAGAGAGAATGAGTGGGAGGAATAGTTAGGAGAGAGAATGTTGTGAGTGTAAAAGTGAAGTAGGAGAGAGAATGAGTGGAGGGAATAGTGAATATTATTTTCCATTTTGGGCAGTGTCCATTCACGTGGGACGTCCCAAAAAGGAAATAAGTGTCCATTCACGTGGGACGGAGGGAGTATTAGCTAATTAATCTATGTGTATTTTGAACATTACACTTGTATTCATTAGCTAATTAGCTAATTAATTCATGTGTATTTTGATCATTGCACATGGATTCAGTAGCTACTCAGCTACTGAATTTATGTGTATTTTGAACGTTGCACATGGATTTAACTAGCTACTGAATCCATGTGTATTTTTTAATACTGTAATTGGATTCAGTAGCTAGTTAGCTACTGAATCCATGTATATTTTTGAACATTTTAATTTGATTTAATAGCTAATTAGATACTGAATCCATATGTATTTTGAACATTGCATTCAGTAGCTAGTTAACAACTTAATCCATGTGTATTTTGAAAATTTCACATGGATTCATTAGATAGTTAGCTAATGATCAAGTAGCTAGTTAGCTACTGAATCCACGTGTATTTTAAACACTACACTTGGATTCAGTAGGTATTTAGCTACTGAATTTATGTGTATTTTTGATGAATTCAAGTACAATGTTCAAAATACACTTGGATTTAGTAGATATTTAGCTAATGAATTCAAGTGCATTTTGAGAATTTTATTGTTGTTAAACAATTTTTTTTTTTCAAAATCATATCTTCGGGGATGTAGTTTGATTCGTCTGCCGAGACGAGAAAAATAGTGTTCTCAGATTTTTTTTTCGACTTATAAATTTTGAAATATTTAATTTTAAAATTTGAGGAAAATATAAATGATGACGTGGCAGATTTTTAATAGTGATGGTCAAATAACATTTTACCTCCTAACTTTCATAAAACTGCAAAAAACGCCACCATATCTTTTATAAAAGTACATCTAATCTAAACCATTAATTTACTTTAATTCAATGGTTGTGATTGATTCTCATGTTTCTCATTTTAAATAGGTTATCATTTGAGCACCCTCCTATATATATATACTAGAATAAGCCCGTGTCCGAGGACACGTTATATTTTTTTTTTTTTAATTAAGCTCCTTTTTTTTTTAAATTAAAAAAAAATAAAAAATTTTAAGGGCAAAATTTAATTTTTTAAAATTTTTTTTTTAAGGGCAAAATGGAAAAGAAACAAAATAAATGGCGCAAAAACGGTAAAGTTTCGTCCGACTTGAATCGTTCATTCAACTATTCATTTGCTGAGTGGACACCTTCCATTTATACTATAGATGTGTGTGTGTGTGTCCATTTTTAAATTTTATCTACCAAAATTAAACATTTTTTCTAAAGGGGGCAATACTTTATTTTTAAAAGCATGGACATATAGAGTAGGAAATGATAATAGATCATGGTCCACTTGCATTCCTTTTTGCACAAGAGGATATCAGAAATAGTCAAATATGATCAACAATGGAGTACATCACAAGGTTTGGTAAATGTCAATTCAATATCACAACCACAACAACAACACACAAACCACTTCATTGAATTTCAAAACAAAATGGGACCCATTAAAACTCATATTATTTCATTTTCATGAAATAAATATGTTCTTTAATTTAAACATGACTCTTTTATGTTTACTGATCAAGTTTGCTGTTGGCGACATCAACGACGAATCGGTACCTGACATCATTCTTCTCCAACCGCTCGAATGCTGTGTTGATGTAGTCCATCTTCACCATTTCAATGGTGGATGTCAACCCCTTCTCCTTGCAGAATTCCAGCATCTCCTCTGTCTCCTTCATGCTCCCTATGAAGCTTCCCGTGATCGTTTTCCTCCCTACATTCAACCAATTTTATGCACATTTTAGAGTTTAAAGAAGTACACATACAAATAGGACTTTAAGGGAGTTTGTAAAAGCAAAGCAAGACTTACCAAGCATAACCATGGGAGTAATGAACTGCATAGGGGTATTAATAACACCCATCAAAATCAATTTCCCATCAAGCTTCAACAACGAAAGATATGGCTCGAGAGGGTGGAAAACCGGCACGGTGTCAATAATATAGTCAAGGGAATCAGCAGCTTCCTGCATTTTAGCCGCGTCAGAGCTGACAAGATAATCATCGGCACCAAGGTGATCCATGGCTTCCTCGCGCTTCTTGTCAGAAGAGCTTATGACAGTAACATGATGACCCATTGCTTTGGCTATCTTGACTCCCATATGTCCAACACCTCCTAGCCCTAATATGCCTCCTCTGAGTCCACTTTGTTTTAGGCCAAAGTGGTTTAGTGGGCTGTAAACTGTTACTCCTGCACATAGTAGGGGTGCTACTTGTTCTGGTGCATAACCATCTGGGATTTTCACCACAAATCTGTTCAAAGGGGTAAAATGGGAAAAGGAAAATAAGTATTCCTTTGAGACCATCTGAATTTCTTGGTCCTATGTATCAATGCAATTACAAAAGTTATCTATGGTTGATTCTTTAGTGGACACAAAAGCAGCCGTGAAGCGAGTGAGATGCGCCCACATCCCCCATTTTTGAATTGTGCAGGCAAGATTAATTCGATGTATGTGGGGCCCACCAAGCACCCGAATGATCTCCACTGCATAACTCGGAAAATGGGGAACATGCTTGCATCTCCCTAACTCATTGCAGCTCAACAACAAGCGAGATGTGTCCACATCTCCTTTCCTGAATTGTGCAGTCAAGATTAATTGGATAAAACGTGAAATCCACTAAACACCCAAATAATCTCAACCGCGTAACTCGAAAAAGGGAAATGTGGTTGCATTATCCATATGTATGGATAATTGGATATGCATGGTATGCTAAATGTTAAAGGAAAGTTTGGAAATTACTTTTGATCAACGACCATAGAGCCAGCAAATCCACCTTGAGTTGGCTTTCCATCAGTGTAGGTATCATTGTAAGACCAGATCTTCTTGTTACAATATTGCTCAATATCAGCATTGCAAGGCCTGCAATTTCTGCAGCATCCAACGATTGTACCAACCCCGACGCAATCCCCAGCTTTGAACTTGGTCACATCTAATCCTACCTCCACAACTTCACCTACTACCTCATGCCTTCACCAACCCCAAATATATAAACAAATTAAATTAGTATAATTCCAAAACAAATAAGACCAAAATAATCAATCAATGCCTGACATAATTTGTCAAATTTGTCTGTCTGTTTTCCCTCAACACTATTCAATCCAATTGAATTGTGATATTCCATAATTAATACACCAGAAAATCTATTTAGCCAACACATATAAAGTACCATAAAGTTTGTTTTACACATTATATATCCTTTGTCCTAAAATGAATTTTTATTTTTATTTAAAAAAAAAATCATCATGAATATCTATGAATATTTTCCAAAATCCTTGTCCCTAAATAATTTTTTACCATTTTTTTTTTCACATTTTATTGTATTCCTGCTAATACGAAGTTTAAAAAGTTGATAGCAAGAATATATATACGTACATCTTCACCAATAAATTTATAAGTAAACATTACAGAATGTCCATTTAATAAAAAGACTCCCTCCGTCCCTAAATGAATGTCGGAAAAAAAAAATTCAAATTTGCTCTTAGAAGCATTTTTTTTTTCAACATTCGTTTAGAGACAGAGGGAGTAGACATTTCTTAGAGACAAAAGATTAATTTGTATGATTGTATCTAGTGAATTCAACATTCATTTAAAGAGAGGGAGTAGACATTTTCTTTTTTGAGACAGAAGAGTCATTTGTGTGATTGTATCTAAATTTGGTGAGAAAGAAAGATGGTTTGCTACAATGGTGGTATAGTTTGTTGGAGTAACACACCCCAATATAAGGCACCATCCAAGGACTAATGCAATTGAGAGCTAATTCAAGTTCAAATTTAATAATCCCTCGTTCCCAGAATAAGGTTCTTACTTTTCTTTTTGGTATATCTTATAATAAGGTTCTTAATTGATTTGTTATTTAAAATAGACAATGAGACCCACGTTCTCACAACAAAAACTCACTACCCACTTTCTCTCTCCTACTTTAATTTCATTCTCACCCCATTAACTCTTTGCTATACAAAAGCCTTCTTGTACTAATTGTATCATTTACAATAGTTTAAAGCTTAAAGCGTGATATTTTTAATACTCCCTCCGTCCCATCCGAAGTGTCCGGAAAGGACAATTGCACGAAAATTAAGGAAAGTGAGGTAAGAAAGAGAAAAGTTTAAATGTTGTGAGTATGAAAAATTAAATAGGAGAGAGAATGAGTGGGTGAAATAGTTAGGAGAGAGAATGTTGTGAGTGTAAAAGTAAAGTAGGAGAGAGAATGAGTGGGTGTAATAGTAAAAAAACTTTCCTTTTTTGGTAATGAGACATTTTAAATGGGACGCCCAAAATGGAAAGTTGGAACACTTCGGGCGGGACGGAGGGAGTATATAACAACCCATCGGACAATCTCTCTCTCTCTCTTTTTTTTCTTTCTTTCTTTTTTTTACGAAGAGGGCAATGCCCCCTAGAATTTTATTAAAATGAAATAAAAATTACAAAGATTGAGGACACTAAATGCAAACCAATACCATCAAAAGAACAAGGTACAACATTATGTGCAAAAGGTACAGCATTATGTGCAAAAGGTACAACATTAAGAGTAGTAGATGAGGAGGGAGAGAGAGAGAGAGAGAGAGAGGTACCCGGGAACCATGGGGTAATTGGACATGCCAAGATCATTCTTGACTTGATGGACATCAGTGTGGCATATCCCACAGAACAGAACCTTTATGTACACATCTTCTGCCCCTGTCTCTCTTCATCAACACACACAAAACACAGAAAGAAAGAAAAACATTAATCCTATGAAAATAAAGGAATTTCTGGGTGAAATTACATTAATCAGGAACACATCAGTAAGGAAATTAGTTGAATTAGTTAGATATACACAGAAAAAATAACAATAATAGAATTAAGGAGGCCTTGAATTAGAAACACAAGTAGATTAAATACCATTAATCAGGAATGTTTAAGTAAGGAAAGAAATCTTCAAATTTTTACTGTTGATCATCAAAAACCAATTTTAAAGTCTTTTAGTCATTCATTTTGGGACAGGAGGGTGTAGTTGATAAATTAAAGAGAAGAAAATCACTCACCGGAGAGAATAAGTGTAGGGTGAAAGAACGCCGGAAGCGTCCCTCGCTGCCCAACCGGTTGTCGTTCTTTCTCCATCTACGCTTCCCATTTTCGCTTACACTCAAACAAACAAATGCTCAGAGAGAGAGAGAGAGAGAGAGAGAGAGAGAGAGGTGAAACTTGAAATGAGTTTATATTAATGGACAGAATATGAAATATATAGAGACTCTGATTGAGAGATAAAACACGAAATTGGAAATATGATTAATGTTTGTTAGGTCAGACCCTTATTTACTTATAGACTATATATATACTCCCTCACTCCGTCCATTTAGTAGGTTCACGATTACTGTTTACACATTTATTAAGGAGAGAGTATTATATTGAAAGTGTTGTGAGTGTGAAAGTAAAATAGAAGAGAAAATGAGTAGAGGGAATAGTAAATTATAATGGTGTTATGAGTATTAAAATAATGTAGGAGAGAGAATGAGTGGAGAGAATAGTAAATTATAGTGGGATAGGGTTAATATTTTAATAATATAAAGTACCATTTTAGAAAAGAAACAAAGTGTGAACCATATAAATGGACGCCCAAAATAGAAAGTGTGAACCATGTAAATGGACGGAGGGAGTATATATATAATATACTCCCTCCGTCCCATTAATAAGTTCATCCTTTTGGATTTGACACGCAAATTAAGAAAAAGATGAGAGAGGAAAAAGTGTTGTGAGTATAAAAGTAAAATAGGAGAGAGAATGAGTGAAGGGAATATTAAATTTGAAAAGTGTTGTGAGTGTAAAAGTAAAGTAGGAAAGAGAATGAGTGGGTGAAATAGTAAAGATTCTTTGCCATTTTAGGAAAGGTGAAGCTTTTAACGGGACACCCGTTTTGGCAAAAAGTGAAGTTATTAATGGGACGGAGGAAGTATTTTTGTTTCTCCGTCCCATGTGAATGGGCACTAACTTTATGGGTGTGGGAATTAAGGAAAAGTAGGAGAGAGAAATAGATGAAGGAGGTGTTTGTGAGTATGAAGAATTAAATATGAGAGAGAATGAGTGGGAGGAATAGTTAGGAGAGAGAATGTTGTGAGTGTAAAAATGAAGTAGGAGAGAGAATGAGTGGGTGGAATAGTGAATATTTGTTTTCATTTTGGACAGTGTCCATTCACGTGAGACGGAGGGAGTATATATATATATATATACTCCTTTCTCGTCCCGCTATAAATCGCACGCGGTCAATCAGGTGGGTTATTGACCAATAATTTTATGAATGTCTAGATATCTCGTGCAATTCTAAAAAAAGTTATTGATAGTATTTCTATTGGTGAAGAATAACAATTTTTAAAATTACAAAAAAATATCTAGATATTCATAAAATCATTTGGCCAACGACTTGCATGATTGACCACCAAATCTTGATTTATAGCGAGTCGGAGGAGTATATATATATATATATATCCATTTTTTTACTTAATGAATATAAAAATAAAAATTCCCTTTTACCAAATTCTCCCTCGATCCCATTCTTTGTCATTAAAATTGAATATATGAAATTTTTTAAAAAATGTGAATATAAAAAGTAAAGTAGAAAAAGAGAAGATGTTTAGAAAGATTTTTGTTGTAAGTGTGAAAAATGAATCTCATTAATATTTTGGGATTGTAATTAAATGTATGGAACATCCAAAAAATAATTAACCAATATTAGATGATACTTCCTATGTTCCAGTCGAAAAGTCACAAAGTTGGCATTACACGAAAATTAAGAAGAATATACAGTAAAGTAAATGTTGTGAGTATGAAAAGTGACGTATGAGAGAGAAAGTGGGGTAGGAAATAGTTAGTTGATAATTATTGTAAGTATAATAAGTGGGTTCGACGAATAAAGAAATATTAAAAAAATCCATTTTGGAGGTATGTATTTTTAAATAGAACATCCAAAATGAAAATTTTGTATTTTCGGATGGGAAGGAAAGAGTATTAGAGATGGGGAAAGTATATCTTTTAAATAATAATAATGATAGTTTGTTTTTTACAAATTATTTTTATTATAATTATGTTTCAAAAGGAATAAAAATGTTAGTATTTCATAGTTTGACTTTACCAACCAATAAGATACAGAGTGCGACATCTCAGCAAGTGGCCGTCGTGCGGGGTTGGTGAACCTACCCCCTCCCTCTCATTTTTCAAGAATTCTCCAATATTTTTTTTTTTTTTTTTAAAATAAACTACAGCTAATCTTATTCATTTTATGCAGAATAGTTTTTTTTTTACTAGATTGTACTATACAAATAAAATATATTATAAATAATTTGTGTAGAATAACTTTAATATATTAATATATTGTACTGTACAATATACTGATGCAAGAATGCAAGAAGTATTGTACAATACTCGTTACAATGCATCCCATTATAAAAGGCTCAAAATGAGTTTTATACAAAAATTATTTAAAGTGAATAGTGTAGTAAGTGTTGTGAGTATCTATAGTATAAATTAGAATTTGTACTTGCTACAGCTGAATGAATAGTTTCAATTAGACATGGGCATCCGGTTCCCGGTTCCGGTTCCGGTTCCGAATCACGGCCTTGGCTCCGGGTAGGAGGAGGAACCGGACGGAACCGCCTAAATCCGGCTCCTGCTCCGGTTCCTTGATGCCGGTTCCGGCTCCTGCCCACTCGCTTCCTGCCTTTTTGGCCTTTTTTTTTTTTTTTTTTTTTTTTTGAAAATCGCCCAAGTGGGCGACCGCCCATGAGAGGTGGGCGACCGCCCATATCCAAATTCAAGCAATGTTTAACTCTCTGCACACATGGGCGACCGCCCAATAGAGAGGTGGGCGACCGCCCATATCCAAATTCAAGCAATGTTTAACTCTCTGCACACATGGGCGACCGCCCATAGAGATGTGGGCGACCGCCCATGCCAAATTCCAAAGAACCCCAAAGTTTGGTCAGTGCACTTTGGTCACTTCCTTTTCCTTTTCTTCTCTTTTAAGCCATCAAAACTGTTAAGATTCTAACAAATTTGGATGAAGATGAATAATAAACAAATTATTTTAACATATTTTATAAAAGAAAAAGGGACGGTACCCTTAAATTTTATTAATAATTGTTAAAATGTTACAATGAGGGGGACAACCAACCTTGCCCTTTTATAAGTAAGGGAGGACATAAGGAGCCTTAACCTCGTTCTTAGTATTTTACAATATTTATCTAAATTATAACAATCTAATCTAAACAAAAAATCTAATATATAAAATAAAACAAAGCAACAAATTAAATTATACAAATTAAACTATATAAATTACATCAACTTACATTTGGGCCATTGGGATTGTGTCATTGTTCTCGTCACTTCCCGATGTTGAATCAAAGAAATCTTCATCGGATGAGGAAAACTTTGGCTCTTGATCTCTTTTCTCCGCTTTGACCCAATCATTCAACAAATTTTGATTTTCTAAATTTTCAACAGCTTAAATTTGCACGTTGCGGATCCGCAATATTTCCACCAATGCTAAAAGCGTGCTCAACCGAAACCGTTGATGCGGGAGAAGCAAATATTTCTCTTGCTATCCTAGAAACAATAGGATAAGAACTCGCCCTCTTGGCCCACCAATGTAAAATGCAAAATTCAACCTCATCATCATATTCAAATTCCGTGTTCAAATATTTTTCAAATTCCGCATTAGAACCGCTTCCTCTAGAGCGCTTTCTATTTCCATAAAAAGAAGTCAAAAGAGTTGTCCGTTTCGCTAGTTTGACGAGGAGGAGCCTCACTTGTACTAGCACCACCATAAATTGAGTTGTACTCTTTAAAAACATTTAAAAATTCATTTTTCGCATCGGACAATATTTGATCAATATTTGGAAAACGGGGATCATTTGCATCAAACAAATTTTGATAGTAATATGTAAGAAGTTGTTCCAAACCATCCATTCTAACCCTTGGATCTAAAATTTTTGCAATTAAAAAATACTTGGAATTGTCTCAAAATATTTCAACCATTTTTCCTTCATGCTAACAATGGTTTGGACCAATTATGGGATCATCTTTAAATTCACAAAATGTACCCGAAATAATAGTACTATGATCAACAACTAAGTTAGAAGTAGGATAATACGTACCGGATAACATGACAGTGGCATCCTTGAAATTTTTCAACAATTTGATCATGCTTCCACAAGCATTCCATTGATGAGGAAATAGGGGGTATTTGTAACCAACGGAAGACAAAAACAAGCAAATTTGTTCCTTATAAAGAAAAGAATCCGCTAAAAGTTTATAGGTAGAATTCCACCTAGTTGTAACATCCATTGAAAATTTTTTGGGACGGATATCATTTGCCTTGCAATAGTCTCTCCATTTTCTTTGATTGGAACTTTTTCTCATAATAAACTGTATACCTCGTTTAATAGGAATAATTGAATCTTGTAAAGCAGATAGACCATCTTGCACACATAAATTTAAAATATGACAAAAACATCTAATATGAAAATTTTTTCCACCTAATACCGATTTACAAATACCAATTAACTCCGGTAAACTTGCAGTATTAGAGCTAGCATTATCAAAAGACATTGAAAAAATTTTAGTAACTAAATTATATTCTTGTAAAATACTTTGTAGTTTAAGTGCAATATTGTGTGCGGTATGCTCATCATCAAAATCTCTATATGCAATCAATCTCTTTTGAATGGTCCAAGAATTGTCGATCCAATGACAAGTTACTCCCATATAAAAATGTTCACAACGGTTATCACTCCATATATCCGAACAAATAGAAACTTGTTGAGATAAATTAGCAAATGTTTGTATTAAACCATATTTATATTCCCCGACTATTTTTGCAATATCACGTGTGAGAGTTCTACGTGGTATTCTTTTTGCAGCGGGGTTAAGAGAGAGTTTAGCAAAATCTTCATAGAATTCATCATCGGCAAAACTAAAGGAAAGACATTTAACACAAACAAATTTTGCCATACCTCTTCTATGGTTTTGTTCACTATAATGAAATGTAGTGGAAGAAGAAGACGTACCTACATCGCCCATCGAAGAAGTCGAAACTCCTTGGAGTTGTGTTTGAGTTGGATCTATGCCAAATTCGGTAGGATGATGAACTCGAACATGCTTGGTATAAGTGCCGTATCCATTGCCATCCTTCCAAGTATAAACATTTTCACAATAGTTACATATCACTTTCCAAACCTCCTCACCATGTTTGTCCACTCCGAGCTCCTTCCTAAAGTGACGAATAAAAATTGAGGACTTCGGTTCACGAATTTTAGGAGAAGGCGGTTGACCTTGTCGACCGCCTCCACGAAGACCGCGACCCCTTCCTCTTGGTGCAAGTGGTGGTAGGTTATGTGCATCACTTTCTTCAGTACTTGGAGTTCCTACATATTGTGGTTCTTGTGACATGAAAGGCGGTATTGAAAATTGTTGGTCTCCAACTTGAACCTCCTCCTCATCTTCTAAATTTTCCCATTCATTTCTCCCCGCCATTCCCCCATCATAAAAGGGAATATCATTTGGAATTGGTGGTGGTGGTGGTGGTGGTGGTAGTCGAGAAGATGAAGAAGGTTGGTTGTTTTTGCTCTTGCTACCCGTTTTTTTGTTAAGTTTCTAAGGAAAGAAGACATGATGGTGTATTGGTGATTTGGTGTGTATGATGAGTGATGAGTGATGATGACTATGAAAATGGATGAAAATATGGAAAATGAGGATGGAATTATGGATTATGGATAATATGGAATATGAATGTTGGTGAGTGATTTGAGGCTTTGATCTTGAGACTTGAGAGTTAAGAACTTAAGAGAGAATTAAGAGAGAGTAAAGATTAAGAGAGAGTTAAGAGAGTTTTGTGAAAATAAAATGGTGGAGGTGAATTTGTATTTATAGGTGAAAGGTAAGGATTGTTTTATTTTTTTATTTATTTTTAATTACTGAAAATTGTCTAAAAAGTCAAAAAAACGGGCAAATTTGACTGAAAAGGTGAAAAAAAACGGGCAAATTTTTGAATTTTTTTGAATTTTCTGAAAAAACCGCCGGTTCCACGGTTCCGAACCGCCGGTTCCCCGGTTCCGGTTCCCCGGTTCCGGTTCCGGTTCCAAAACCGGCGGTTCCACGGTTTTCAAAAAGCACGAACCGAGATTGAACCGGAACCGCCGGTTCCGGCTCATGCAGTTCCGGTTCTCGCCGGTTCCGGTTCTGCCGGTTCCGGTTCCGGTTCGGTTCTCCGGTTCCGCCCGGTTCCGGTTCCGGTTTGCCCATGTCTAGTTTCAATGGCCGAATTTCTCATTTTGCCCTCATACATTTGTCCCTTTCTCATTTTGTTCTTAAAAAATTTTTTTTTTTTAAATAAAAAAAACGTGTCCTCGAACACGGGCTTAATTAAAAAAAAAATGTCCTCGAACACGGGCTTATTCTTGTAAAGTAATATAGAAGAGAGAAAGTGTGATAAAGAATAGTAAATTGATAAATGATCCGGTTTGGGTTTGAGATGAGACGGATGAGGAAACATATCATTTTTCTTTCTACAAACAAATATTTAGTTCTTTACTAAAAATAAATATTTTTTTTTTGTAAAAGTTTTGGCACATCAATTCAATAATTCTTCAATAAGTATATATTTTTAATTGTTTAAATAATAAACGAATTTTCGCCCAAAAATAATAAAATATTCTACGTTAATGACCACAAATAATTTCAGGTTGATTTTCCAATCCAAGAATACTGTTTTGTTTGACGAGATTTTTTTTTGTTGATGCTTTATTTAATTATTTATACACACTTAAATTAGAGTATACTACAATCTATATATCTGTTTTAATAATTTAGATAATGTTTTGGAGAAGAGACACTTTTTTTAATTAACAAATTTTAGAATTTTATTAAAACAATAATTTTTCCAATTATTTTTTTCAAATTTCTGTAAAATTGACGACCAGTCTTTTTTCTCGGGAAGAAATAAGAAAGAGTACAAGCAATTAAGCAAAGCGGAAATGTGGCCAGGGAATGGATAAAAAGATGATTTTTTTTTTTATTTCCTAGTGCGGTTGGTACTTTGATTGCATTTCTTTTTTTTTTTTTTTTTTATACCCATGTTCCCAATTTACGTCGGACTAATCCTGAATTCGGGATATGTCCGAAACAGTCAGGGTGGCAGCACCCCTTATATTCCTGGCCCCAATGGAGCCCTCCTATAAGGCATTTATATCACTCTTACATCACCAATTAATTGGCTGCTCCAACTGCTCCTGCCAAGATTCAAGACATTTACATCACTCTTACATCACCAATTAATTGGTTGCTCCAGCTGCTCCTGCCAAGATCTTTACTGCTCGGATGTGCCCCGGGAGACTCCAAAGACTCCTGAAACTCATGGTATAAATAATTCCACATAAAACCCCCGGGGGAAATCGAACCCAAAACCTTTTGACAGGGAGACCGGTTAGAATACCACAAGGCCGGGAGAACTTAGGTTTGATTGCATTTCTTTGCTTAGATGTAAAGTTGCCACATTTTACTTTATTCTTTTTATTTTTTTAATGGAGTCCTTCACTAGCAGCCCCATGTCTTGTTTCTTACTCTATACACTACAAACATGTTGCCAAACTTAATTATAACAATTTTGATTGCTCCATTTAGCACATAAAAAATATTGCATTTTTTAAAATCATCTTATATATTTCTAGATGAGAAAATAATGTTGATGCAATTTTAATACAGTATAAACAATACTGTTTGGAATAAAAAATCACATCCAACATGTTACAACCTAACATCACATGATGTTTCTCCATCTTGAACTAACAACTTGGTAATATCACACGGATGCAAAGCGTGGCACAAAGCAATCGTTGTCCTACGTTTCAGGGATTGTTACAAAAGACAAATTCAAAGATCGTCAATACTCATTAAAGACTTAGTCAAAATGGGCATCCATCAACTACCTAAGAATTTCTAGGAGTAAAAAGTGGGGATAACGTTACACTTGTTACAACCGTTATCTTTTTCGTTATTTAAATAGAATCAACTCTACACATGTATACACACACTCACCGAGGAAAAAAACTTGAAATATTCATACACTCACTCCATCACCATTCTAATAATATACCATATTTCCGAGGTTTTATGCCGGCGAACAAGTTGTTCAAAGGCTTTCCTCGTTAAATTCTTTTGTCGTTTCATCTTACCTCTTCATTCATTATATTCCAAGGCATCCTATTTTATTTGCTCAAATTTGATCAAAACAGTTTGACGCCGTCTGTGAAAACTTTTGTTTTTTAATTATTGAAAAGGGCCAAGATGTCCATCAGCATAATTTCAGTTACTAGTTGGAGCTTTGCAAAGGGTCGCCACCATTTTTTGACAAACCAAGGTAAATGAAGATGATGGGTGGCAAGGCAAGCCAACATTTCCGTCATGCTGAAACCACGATGATCACCAGGCTATAACATGGAATCTCTAGAGCAGGGTACCGTTTCTAAAATCCTCCGGGGGCAACTTCAAAACATCTCATCATATCCAAGGGACTATGCAAAAGGCTACTAGACAGGCTGCATAGGATAACCAACGATGAGGGGCAACGGGTCTAGAATTCAATATACCCCCTAGTATCAACTTGTCATCAACATGTTAAGTTGCTGACACGCTAAAGAATGAACAAGATGATAATGGATAACCAGGGGAAAACGGGAAAAGGGGTATCTAACCCGTTAACCGCATGAAGGTTCTTTATGAATTGGAACATGAAATCTGCTCTGAGTGACGCCCCAGGTAAGTACGGTATATATATTCATTCCCCAAAACCAGGTATGTTTTACTGTATCCAATTTCCAAATCATATTATTTTAATTTATATTTCTCAGACTATTATTGACTCAAGTAAAGTGTTATCCAAACTAACACTCACTACTAACATATTTTCTATTTTCCACGATAATTTAAGATGCATGCTCAAAACTAACGTGACCAACATGTTCTATTCAGGTTGCGAAATAGCTCAAAGTACCAAACTAATATTTCAGGTTGTAGAAGCAACTAAATTCCAAAATCCATGCGCGACTAGTGTTGAGGTAACTGTACATCAAACTGGTGAAAATTCAGCATGCGCAATTAAGGTAGACACCTTTACCAAGGTTAAAGATTGCACATCTTTCTAAGTTGTTAAGGTTATTAACACCTTCGCCCGAGCGCACGATTTTCATATTTTAGTTAAATTGTAGGTGGGCCAATGTGCCATGTACATATTGATTATCTTTTTACACTTAACTAAAATTATGAACTCAAGATTGAAACAACAGGTTGTAACATTAAACATGTTACCATAAGAACAAACCCCTTGGCAAAAATATCAGAATTACAAGTACCATAGTTGTTTTTTAGGACACCCCCTCAATTGAGAATCATTGTTTCCATATGTTGGGTTTTGGGGTTACAAACGCAGAGGAAATCTTTATAAAACAACACAAAACCCTAAGCCATTGAAACCGTCTAGCATGAAGAGATGAAAAACATGAAATATATTTACATACCTTGAATGCGATTAAGTTTGTTCAAAATGGATCTCAAAATTCAACCTTTGAATTTGATGATGAAACTTGGATCTTTTTCTTCCTTGTTCTACCTTGGTGATTAATCAACAATGGAGATCTTTCAAGTTTTAGGAGTGTAAGTTCCCCAATATGGGTCGTTAATGTTTCGTCAGCCCAAATTAATGATTTATAATCATTTAGGGGCATTTTGGACATTATTTTGACAATTTGAATGAGGAAGGACCTCTTAGAAATAAAAAAAAGGGCAAATACCTCGCTGGAAATATGTCATTCCCAATAAAAGAGGAATATTGACCATTTGCAAACAGCCAAAACTGCTTTCTGCAACAACCAGGCACCTGCTGATCCCATCCGCGCGAATGAGATTGTGCCTACAATCTCATCCACGCGGATAAGATTGTACCCCAGCCAACCTATAAATACAGACCTTCTCTCTCAGTTTTAACAGGCCAAAAAATTATGAAAACCTACTGTTGCACTGTCAAAATCCATTCTCAAACAACCCTTTACACTCCCACAACTCAAATTCAACACCAAATTCAACACCAAATTCACCCCAAAACCACTCCTAACCCTTTGAAACCTTCAAACCCTAAACACAAGTCCAAGAAACATTGGTAAAACCCTTGTTCTCCCTTACTCTAAACTCATTCATACATATATTTTCATACATAAATGATGTAGAGTGATTGTTCTTACTTGTTGCTTGACTCCCCTTTCCCTTTTGTCCCAAGGATCCAAGAGGATCTCTATGGAATCCATTTCCATGGATGATCTTCTAAAGTGATCCACATTCTCCTTTACTTTCATGTTATCCCCCCATTTCCCCTTTTACATTACTTGCCCTTGTTTATTTATTTGACCTAAAGTATGGTCATCTTGGAGTTCATCTCCATAGATGACCACTTTAAATGGTCCATATTGCTTACTTCCTTGTAAATGTCCCCTTCCTAGTCTAAGACGCTTACCTTGGAACTCTTTCCTTGGATGAAAATCATCTAGACTCAAAAAATAGGTCACACAAGATGTATGAGATACACTTGAGTATAGATCTCAAGGATAGTCTTCTTATGACCACCTTAGAGATTTTCCTCTAAAGTTGATACATCTTGACCTAACTCTCTTATTAATTTACTTTTCATGTCAAATCCCCTTCCCTTTTGCAAATGAAATGTTTTTCAAGTCCTAATGTACCCCTGGGATGGCTTGGTTAAGTGGATTCATCACTTATGACCACTAACCAAAGTCTAGGGAAAGAGAGGACAAAACATGAATGCCAAAAATCCAAACATTTCCTTTATTTTCTGCTTTCAGTTACATTTCCAGTTAAGTCCTATAAATCCAGTTAAGTTTCTGAAAATTACAGTGACTAATTTGAAAACTGTAAAAAATATTAACACTGCAACCCCATCCGCGCGGATAAGATTGCACAACAGTCTCATCCACGCGGATGACATTGTCATCTGCAAACTGTTTTTCCAGTTTCTGTTATTTTCAGTTTAGTCACTGTTTTCAAACTATTTTCCAGTTCAGTCCCTTGTATTTCTGTTATTTCCAGAAAATCCCCTTTTGTTCAAAATCTTTTTCAAAAAAAAAACACACACACACAAAGTTTCAAGTTTGGAAGACTCGTCATACGAGGCATTTCGAGTGCATGCCAAACGTCCATTCCGGAGTGTAACGTGACCTCCGAACTCATTTTCTCTAATTTTGGATATTTTTCAAAGTTTTGTCCCCTTAAACCAAAAACGGCGTGCCGACTCCGTTGATTTTTCAAAAAAATCGGGTACATCACAAGGAAATAAAGTAACCTCCCTCTAATGGTGATCCACACGCGAACGAACCAAGAACAATTTCTTGTTGGATTGCTAGATGATCCTTCCGATTATTGAACACATTTAAATAATCAATGGCTGTTTGGTAGAATGAATCTATGGAATTTGATCTTTGATTCATAATCAAAATCAACCAATTAGTGTTTCAAAAACTCTAATTTTCGTCACTTTTTGCTGGGACAAAAGGGTTCTATTTATACTTGTTATAAATCCCTAACACTTAGGGAGAAGAGTCATTTTTCCAAGCAAAAACGGGTTTCCAGTACCGTCAGGATGAGTCGTCCCCCAGGGCACGAGTCGTGAGCACGAGTCGTCCCCTAATTCCAGCACTCTGATCCATCGGTCTCTGCCTTGGGGAATAGTTGGGCCATATGGGGACGAGTAATCCTATAGGGGACGAGTCGTCCTATAGGGGACGAGTCGTCCCTTGACCCCAGAATTCACCCTTTTAGCCATTTTCAATCCGTTTTTTTGTGTGTGACCCAAATAGGAATTATATTTATGTTGGTAGTGAGTCGAAATATCGACCTCACAAGACATAAGTGGTTTCTAGCAAACCATTATATCCACCCAATTAATATAACATTAAAGCTTGATTCCTTGATAGATCAAATGTCACAATCCCTTTGTCCACGATGCCATATTGAACATGAGTCATGGTCAATGTCAACTCACATGTTCAAATTCTTTCTCGATTCCGAATATGTTGATAATCCAAGTGCATTTGATCTCTATCAAATCTCTTGAGTATGGCCACACATTTCATCAACATCATTCATCGAGGAGCCCAAACAAACATCTCTCTCAATGAGAGGGACAAATCTCATCTTGACTTATCATTCTTCCCTACAAGAATTCAATCGTACCAACATAGCCCTTATTGCTATTCGATTAAAGATAGTGTTAGACTATATTAAACACGATGTTCATCATGTGAAAGACGATGATAATCTCAGGTTCAAAGGATTCAATGACACGACTATCATGAGATTTAATCATGACATATATGACTATAGACCATGTCATAAATCTCATCGGTAGGTCATGTCCAGTACTTGTTCTCTACCAAGTACCCATAAGTGTAATGTGCATCACATGCATATAATCATCTCCATGATTATCCATTACCAACTTATATTAGTTATTCATAATAACTAGGGACGCAGTTCAATATAATAAACATGTAAACATATAATGAACCAAATAAACTTTCTCTATAATAAATGATAAAGACGATTAAATAGCGGTTTAAGTTATAAGTCAAACATAACTAAACGCCTAGGGCATTACACCAACACCATAAACACGTAAACAAAAAAGAAATTGTTTTTGAACTAAAGTAAAACATCATACCTGCATCTTATGCTTCCATCTTTTCCTCCTCTTGGGCTGCTTCAACTTGATCAACTCCCTCTACAACTTGGCATTTCGAGTTCACCTCCCCAGCTTCCGGACCTTCGCCGAGATAAGCATTCATCATAGCAACTTCTTCATCTATCTTCCAGTTAACATGCTGACCCATATTGAATTGCCTCATCATCTCAATCCTGGATTCCATTACAGACTTGCCTGCATCCCTTATGAAATTTTTTCTAGCATCACCCAGCTTCTTAATGTGTTCCTCCTCCACCTTTAGCATCTTAATCGTCAGTTGCTCGAGATCGTTATTCAGTTTGGCAATTTTGTTCTCCGTTTCTTTCCTTAAAATTTCCATCTCCTTCTTCAGAGCCTCCACCTGATCCTCAGCCTGCATAGCCTTGAAACCCTCAAATTTAGCTTTCTCATTAAGGATCTTGATCATGTCGTCCTTAGTGCTCAATTTTTCTAACAAGCTGGCCACCAGACTTGTCACCTGTAGATGAAAATCCTCACATTATCCCCTACTCAGTAGACAAAATTACAAGAAATCGAAGTTACCTTCTTATTCAGATCCTTAACCTCCGCAAGTACGCTATCCACATCATCTTTCTCTACCACTTCCACAGTTTTCACATCATCCAACTTTCGTTTCTTCTCACCTTTAGAGCTCTCCATCTTGGAGAGAGAAGGCTTATTCCCCTACACTTTCGCTCCAGTTTTCGCCCTTATCTCGGACATCACATCTTTCACGTCAAAATCGGCTTGAGAGCGGGAGACTGCAAAACGAAGAAGACAAGTTCAAATCATCGTAAACAAAGAATCAAGATGAAAGAAAGGAAGACTTACCAGAAGACATTCTGTGAGAACCCTCCTCTGGTAAAAAAATTGAATCAACCTCTACACCAGCACTGGTAGAAGTAAACACAATAGGCAGTGAAACAAACTTGCGGGACTCCTCAGGTAGAGCTCTCACTTTCTGAATGATTTCCAAAGAGTCATCCAGTTTGGGAAAAAGATCACCCAACTTGAAGACTGCAAAGATAAATGAGATTCAGTCAACCTGAAGACGATGGAATAAGCAAATAAGAGGTAAAAATAAACATACTACCTTCCTTCCTCCACTCACGAGCCACCATCTCAACACCTTCAATAGTGTCCTTTCTCACAAAAAAGAACCTATTTTTCCAACCCCTATACGAATCCAAAGAATCCACTACCAAGCTAAGGGGCTTACTCTTTACCCTAAAACCAAACCTATAAGTGCCATGGGTCCTAAAGTCATAACAGCAGGCAAATTCCTCCAAACCAACCCTCAAACCCGTTTCATCGCTCAACCTATCCAAGGTAGCCAAATCCCTCCAACCAACAGGCATAAGTTGACAGTAGGCAAGGCCAGTAATTTTGAAAAAACGAGTGATTAAAGGAGAAAAGGGGAATTTGAGTCCAATGGTAAAATGATACTCAAGAAAGCAAACCCAATCGTCCGAAACACAATCAGAAAAGAGATTAGGGTCGGGATCCATAAACTCCACGCCTACGGGAAAAGTGGAATTCTTTCGAAGAATATCAATGCTAGCACGGGACATGACACATACCTCATCTTCAGGGCGATCTGTAACATCTAGACGACGGAAACCAAGAGGCAACGCTGAACTAGGGCTAGCGATTTCCTTAGATTTACCCATGTTGGACAAAGAAGAAGACAACAACAAGAAAAAAGAGAAAAAGGTTTTTGAAAAGGATGGAAACTCACCGGAATAGGGAAGATGCTTCTGTGGATTGCCAAATATTGAAGGGAGAAGGAAGTCTCAACTGGCGTATTAAAAAGATGGGACTTGACGGTTGAAGAACCCTAGGCATACTCAAATACCTAAACCCTAGGCCTTGGAAGTTGTCACGATAAGGAGCCGCCAAGTAAGTAGAAACTTAGGCGCCAGCAGGTAAAAGCTTGAAATTTTGACTTTTTAACTTCTTTAAAATTTCAAAATTTAGGGGCAATTGTTTGGGGTAAAAAATCACATCCAACATGTTACAACCTTACGCCACATCCTGCTTCTCCATCTTGAACTAACAACTTGGTAATATCACATGGATGCAAAGCGTGGCACAAAGCAATCGTTGTCCTATGTTTTAGGGGTCGTTACAAAAGACAAATTCAAAGATCGTCAACACTCATTGAAGACTTAGTCAAAATGGGCCTCCATCAACTACCTACGAATTTCTAGGAGTAAAAAGTGGGGATAACGTTAAACTTGTTACAACCGTTACCTTTTTCGTTATTTAAATAGAATCAACTCTACACATGTATACACACACTCACCGGGGAGAAAAACTTGTAATATTCATACACACACACTCCATCACCATTCTAATAATATACCATATTTTCGAGGTTTTATGCCGGCGAACAAGTTGTTCAAGGGCTTTCCTCGTTAAATTCTTTTGTCGTTTCATCTTACCTCTTCAATCATTATATTTCAAGGCATCCTATTTTATTTGCTCAAATTTGACCAAAACACGTACAACCAAATAAATATCATTCTTTAAAAACATTGTCAAGTTAGTCCGAATTTGATTGCCAAACAGCTCTATCTCAAACGTTATTTGATGTCTCTTTTTATACAAGAGGTCATGAATTCAAATCCCACTAAATGCATTTTTGGCATTTTAAAATGTCACTCTTATAATAGAGTCAAAATTTGATTGGAACAAAAATGCAAAATCGAATGATGTAAAATCAGTAGACCAATAATTTTGAATTTCTAGTCCATCTTACATTTTACAATACCTTCAAGTTTTAGATTACAACTTAGAGCTATTTGGTTTCTAACATTTATTTCAATTTGCAATGTTGCTCTCAAGAGTTCAATTTATTCAATCGATACACTAACATTTATATTTATTTGCAATCTGATTATAGAAGTCACGAGCTGTTAAATTTATAACGAAATAAACGCCATGTGACTTGTACATGATATTTTAAGAGACACTTTAAAGTGTTTTTGAAGTTACATATATCCGATTCAATTATTCTATTTTAAATTAAATCTAATATTTAAATATACAGCTATTTTTTTTAATTTATTATAGATCAACGAGTAATTATATATTAATTTTTAATATTAAATATTAATTTTACAAAAAGGAAATAAATCTCAAAAAAAAATACATCTTCCCATATTTGTTTTCTATGAATTAAATCTTACATGTAAATTGTCAGATATATAAGTGATATATTTGATGGGTGTGAGAGAGAGAGAGAGAGAGGGAGAGGAATGTAAAATGGCAACGGGGTGAGTTCGAGATGGATTTGACATTTCTCATATCCACTCCTACTAGAAATTTTCAAAACCCCAACTGCCCTGTTATCTTAAAACCCAAACCCGCCCCGTTTATATTTCTCAAACCCGCTCCTACAAGAAATTTTCAAAACCCCAACTGCCCCTCCTGTTATCTTAAAACCCAAACCCGCCCCATTTAGTTCAAAACATATAAAAAATCACTATATCATTATATAATGCTAACAATTTTTTTTTTATCTTAAGAAGATAGAGATTTATAATATTATGTATACATATATAAAAAAATTGTTACAAATCAAACATAAATTGGAGTTATATATAAATATTATCAATATTTAGAATATTATATAAATAAAATTATATATTAATCAGATCCGGGTTAAACAAGACGGGATTATGAAAATCTCAAATCCATACCAAATTAACCTGTCGAGTTTTGAAAAGCCCTTCCCAAACCCTTTTTATTAGGGGCAGATCTTTTCGAGTTTGGGACGAGTTCGAATTTTTTTTTGCAGAGTGGTGGAGGAAAGAGAATGGAATGGGAGATAGAATGGCACGGTGGAAAGTATTATTTTATCAAATTATTTTTTTCATGTTTTCTATTTTTTAAACAATATAATTATTTAATATTAAAAATTAATACTCCCTCCGTCCCACCAAAACTGATACTTATTTCCTTTTTGGTTCGTCCCACCAAAGCTGATACTGCCCAAAATAGCAAAGGAATCTTCACTATTTACCCCACTCATTCTCTCTCCTATTTCACTTTTACACTCACAACATTCTCTCTCCTAACTATTCCTCCCACTCATTCTCTCTCCTATTTAATTCTTCATACTCACAATATTTTCTTTCACTTTTTCTCTCACTTACTTTTCCTTAATTCTCGTGCCCAGAAATTTGGTATCAATGTTGATGGGACGGAGGAAGTATAAATTAATTTTATCATAAAAAATATGAAAAAGATATATTTTTTTCTCTGTCCCACTTCATTTGATATTAATTTTCATTTTGATTCGACCCACTTCACTTCACTTGATACTACCCAAAACGACATGTGTTGTGAATATTGGCCCTCCACACCCAAGCAAACCTACAAGAATAATAATCGCACACAAATCAAGCACAAGAAAATCGAAAGCACAGAAAAGAACACAAGAAATTGTTAACCCAGTTCACCAAATTGATTGGCTACGTCTGGGGGCACTACCAAGCCAGGATCTTGCACTATGTATGTAGAAAAATTATGTTACAACTTGGTTGGGGGGCGGAATACAACTTATATATATAAGGGAGTCAAACCTAACCCTAGATGGACAAGGATTACCTAAATTACGTCTACTCGGCCCAGCCAACCCACATATGCGGTCAGCCGCAAGGCCCAAAGCCCGGCCCAGCCAACCCACACATGCGGTCAGGCCCAAGGCCCGGCCCAGCCAACCCACACATGCGGTCAGCCGCACATGCGGTGGCCGCCACGAGCCCAAACCGCAAAACCCTTTTGCTCCGATGTCTAGTCCGGTTGGTCCTCTATCCCAACAATCTCCCACCTAGAGATCAACCACACATATAAGCCCCGTATCCGTCTTCAACTCATCCTTGGTGTCCTCCTAGTGCTCACCTCGATCATGGTAGTGCCATCCTCCTCTCTCACTCTTCAAGCCCAATTGAAGCTTTGCACAGCTTCAATTTCTCAAGGTTCACAACCTTTGTCAACATGTCAGCCGGATTTTCCGATCCCAATATCTTCTCAAGCCACAAAGTCTTCTCCTCCAAGAGATGCCTGATGTAGTGAAACCTCAGTTCAATGTGCTTTGTCCTTGAATGAAACGCCGGATTCTTTGCCAAGTGAATTGCACTCTGACTGTCACTGTAGAGAATATTACCACTTCGCGTCTTCCCAAGTTCACCCAAGAAGTTCTGCAGCAAACCATCTCTTTACTTGCTTCACATCGCCACATATTCGTCGCTTCTGCAGCCGATCGAGCCACGATCTTTTGTAACTTAGAAGCCCAGGAGATTGCTGTACCACCTAATGTAAACACATAACCCGTAGTACTTCTCCTCTTATCAAGATCACTTGATGCCAAGTCCGCATCAACATAACCCGCTAACACCACTTCCTTGCTTGAAAAACACAGAGCCTTACCAGCAGCATTCTTCAAGTAACGTAGGATCCACTTAATCGCTTCCCAATGTTGCTTTCTGGATTGCCCATGAACCGGCCGACTACTCCCACCGCATGTGCAATGTCCGGCTTTGTACACACCATTGTATACATGAGACTCCCCACAGCTGAAGCAGATGGAGTTCTCTCCATCTTGTCACGCTCTTCCTTGTTCCTAGGCGAGTCCCTCTCGGATAGCTTGAAATGCAAACCCAATGGCGTCCTGTTGGCTTCGCCTCTTCCATACAAAACCTTGCTAAGACTTTCTCAACATATTCCCGCTTGTGAAAGAACCAACTTGCCCGACTCCCTATTCCAGGTCAATCCGCATGCCCAAGATTTTCCTTGCCTCTCCCAAATCCTTCATTTCGAACCGTTCGACAACCGAGTCTTCAACCTCGTTTACCCTCTCTTGCTGTAGAGCCCGCTATCAACATGTCGTCCACATATAACATCAAGATAATATACCCATTGTCCGTGTTCTTGAAGTAGCAACAATGATCCGCCTCACATCTGATAAAATCAATGTCGTGCATGAATCCATCGAACTTCCTGTACCATCGCCAGGAGCTTGTTTAAGGCCATACAAGCTCTTAGTCAATTCGCAAACTAGCTCCTCGCTACCCTTAGACAAGAAACCCTCTGGCTGTACCATGTAAATCTCTTCCTCCAAGTCCCCATGAAGAAAGGCCGTCTTCACATCCATCTGTTCAAGCAAAGCTGAGTTGTCCGCCACTACTATCCCCGTAACCATTCGATAGTGGTCATCTTCAAAACCAGAGTGAATATTTCGGTGTAGTCAATACCATACTTGGCTGAAACCCTTTAACAACCGGTCTTGCCTTGTAACGCTTGCTACCGTCTGCTTCCTCCTTGATCCACGTAAACCCACTTATTATGCAGGTGCCTTCTTCCCTTAGGTAGTTTAGTCAACTCCCAAGTTTTGTTGGCCTTCAATGAGTCCATCTCATCATCCATCGCAGCTTTCCACTTATTACAAAGCACACTACGAACTGCCTCCGCATAACATTCCGGTTCCCCATTATCTGTCAATAGCAAATAATAATTGGATGGAGTATACCTGTCAGGCGATCCACGCAACCTGCTGGATCTACGCAGCGGAATATCCGGTTCCGGAGTACGTGGTTCATCTTCAGTGACCTCCTGACCATGGTCATCATGAACCGTTCTGCTCCCACCCGAGTTAGGAATATCCACCTCTACAATCTCCGGTTCTGAACTAGTGTCATCAGATGCTCCCTTTCTGTCCTTGTACAATACCTGTTCATTGAATACCACATCTCGACTACGAATAACCCTATGATTTTGGTCATCCCAAAACTTATACCCGAAGTCATCCCCGCCATACCCAATAAATGTACACTTAACAGATTTAGCATCTAATTTAGTTCTCTCAGCAGAATCAACATGAACATAAGAAACGCAGCCAAATATGCGAAGAAAGGACAGATTTACCTGCTTGCCACTCCACGCTTCCTCCGGGAATTCCATTCCCAATGGAACCGATGGTCCCCGATTGATCAAGAAAGCCGCCGTGTCAACCGCATATGCCTTAACGTCTTCTAAGTCCACACTTCAATCTCATACTTCTAGCCCGCTCATTCAATGTTCTTGTTCATCATTTCGCTACCCCGTTGAGTTGTGGTGTCCGCTTTGGAGTCTTCTCCATACGAATCCCATTCGCAGCACAGTATTCCCTAAACTCACCAAGCTCATACTCCCCACCATTGTCTGATCTCAAGCACTTAAGCTTAAGTCCCATCTGATTCTCCACCAAGGCCCTCCACTTCTTGAACACCTCGAAGGTCTCATCTTTCCCCTTCAAGAAATAGACTCAAACCTTCCTTGTAGAATCATCAATAAAAGTCATGTAATATGACGCACCACCCAGAGATGTAACCGGAGATGGCCCCCACAAGTCCGTGTGAACCAATTCCAACTTTGCTTCCCTCAATCCCCTACCTGTCCTCGAGAAATTATTCCTCCCTTGTTTGCCAAACATACAATCTTCGCAGATCCCCACGCTGATCGTCTTCAAACCCGTAGTAGACCCTTGGAACAAAGTACCTTCATCCCTCGTCTCACTCATGTGACCCAATCGACAAGTGCCACAAATCGCATCACCCTTGCCGCCGCCACCGCAATACTATCCTCGTGTTGTTCGCCAAATACAAAGTACCCTCCTTATTACCCCGAGCGATCTCACAATCCTCCTTGGTAATAACCCAGCCTCGCAAACAAAGTCACCTTGTAACCCTCTTCGTCCAACCGCCCAACCGAAAGTAGGTTCTTTTCAAACCCGAATGTGTCCGACCCCGTTCGATGTAAGACCTTCCCGTCTCGATGCTCCTATTCGACATCCCCCTTCCCTCGATTTCCAAAGGCTCGCCATCCGCAAGATAGACCTTCCCGAAATCACCGGAAGTGTAGTTTTCCATCTCTTCCTTATGCCCGCAAGAGTGGAATGATGCCCCGAATCCAAAGCACCCATGATTCTAGTGCACTACTAACACTCGTAACCGCACATCGTCACCTTCGACCGCCACATTCGCCCGATTGCCCTTACGATTTGGACAATCCCTCTTGAAGTGTCCCAATTCCTTACAATAGTAGCACCGAATGTATCCCTTCGCAACCTTCGGTTTGTCCTCGGTATCATCGCCTTTGCCCTTTCCACTCACTCCGTTCTCCCTAGATTCGGTTCTCCCTTGTTTGCTAGTACCCGGCTTCCCTACTAGTAAGAGTAGCTAAAGCCGCTCCCGAAGTACTTGATGTCCCCAACTTCTTCATGCGATTTTCCTCACCTAAAAGAAAGTCTTTAACATCATCATATTTCAATTTTTTTTCTTACCCGCCGAAGCGTTGATTGCAGCCACTGCTCCGCTCCAACTTGCCTAAAGAAGCTTAGCAACAAGCATGCACGAACCTCATCATCGAACTTGATCTCCACCGTCGCCAATGAATCTATGACATCCATAAACTCATCGATGTGCTTAGCCAAGGATCCTCCCTCTTGCATCTCGAGACTACCCATCTTACGTATCAAATCAACCTTATTTGCGGCAGACGGAGTTTCAAATCTCTCAAGAAGATAATCCAATAGCTCCTTGGTGGTTGTCGCCTTCCCGGTAGTCTTCGCGATCCACTTTGACAAAGTAGATTTAACCACCCCTAGGGCTTTTCGATCCATGAGTTCCCATTCCTCCTGACTTACATCTTCCGGTTTGACACCCTTCAGAGGCTTGTAGAGATCCTTGTTGTACAAGAGATCCTCAATCTGCATCCTCCAATATCCGTAGTCGACCCATCGAATTTCTCAACCGCCCGTTTGTTCTTGCCCATTCTTGATTGCTTGAAACAACTCCTCGATCTTGAAACCAAAAGCTCGATACCGGCTTGCTGTGAATATTGGCCCTCCACACCCAAGCAAACCTACAAGAATAATAATCGCACACAAACCAAGCACAAGAAAATCGAAAGCACAGAAAAGAACACAAGAAATTGTTAACCCAGTTCACCAAATTGATTGGCTACGTCTGGGGGCACTACCAAGCCAGGATCTTGCACTATGTATGTAGAAAAATTATGTTACAACTTGGTTGGGGGGCGGAATACAACTTATATATATAAGGGAGTCAAACCTAACCCTAGATGGACAAGGATTACCTAAATTACGTCTACTCGGCCCAGCCAACCCACATATGCGGTCAGCCGCAAGGCCCAAAGCCCGGCCCAGCCAACCCACACATGCGGTAGGCCCAAGGCCCGGCCCAGCCAACCCACACATGCGGTCAGCCGCACATGCGGTCAGCCGCACAGCCAAAACCGCAAAACCCTTTTGCTCCGATGTCTAGTCCGGTTGGTCCTCTATCCCAACAACATGTTTGTATACTAATTAACAACACCAATCAAGTTACTATTTCTCTCATTCATTATCTATCATACTAAATTTTCCCTACTCACAACTCCTTCAAATAATCCTCTTTTCTACTTTTTCTTAAATTTTTTGCCAATTTTTTTGGATCAAATTAAACGGACAAAAGGAGTATGTTGTAGATTTAAATATTAGATTCAATTTAAAAAGTAATCATGCCAGTTAAACCTAAAGTAAATAACATTACAAAATTAAAGTAGATGTTAGAAACTAAATTTAAGACATTGAGAAGATGAAATAGAAAGAAAATCAAACCTAACTGACAGCCTCCACACATGTACAAGTGGAAATATGCAATGGTACTTACAATACTTCAACTATGGAATAGTGATGATAAAAAACATAGTTGACCGAGACATTAATTTAATTTAATTTGATGTATAATCAACAGAACAGCAAAGTCTTGCTTGGCTTCAAATTCAAAACTCCCTCCGCCCCCAAATAATTCGTAAAGAGATTTTTTTGGTGTCCCACAATAATTTGCACTTTTTCAAAATGGAAATGGGATTCACTTTTCTCTACTCACAACACTTTTCAAATTTAGTATTCTCTCCACTCATTCTCTTTCCTATTTTACTTTTACAATCACAACATATTATATTTATCACCTTTTATCTTAATTTTTGCGTCGACACAAAAAGTACGTAAAATTGTGGGACGGAGAAAGTATTTCATTTCATCCAAACTTATTGTCAGTTAGTTAAAGTAAACGAGAATGACACGTTACTCCATCAACGTCTCCATCAACGTCTCCAACAACCCCCGACCCGGTCCCCTCCCCCTTTCACGCCACTTGCTCAAATCATGCTTACTTTCTGTCATAGTATTCTAATTTGTGCCACATTTTAAATTAATGGTTGTATTAATTTAAGCATATTAATTAATTTTAACCGTTTATTAGAGCATATCCATTTCTGATCCCTCAATAGCATTCTGCTACAACTAGGGATGCCTGCTACTAGGGAAGCGCGTGCTATTACTACTTTTGCATCTGTTCCTCCTATTAGAGCTGAATGAACTCCTACACCTGGAATGAAGAAGATAGCAGGGAGGTTGGAGGGGAGCCGGCGGATCCAGGGAATTAAACTTCCACTCGATCAGAATATCAGAATACACGAATAGTCCGATTCACCAGGTGATGAGCCCGGATCTACTGGATCGGGCCCGCGCCCGATCTGGTCCAAGGGACCAGTGACGTGGCAGTTCCTAGACCGCTGGGGGGGAAGACCGCGGACAGATAGGCCCTTGAGGTCAAGACCGCGTCCCTTCCCGCATTAATCCTATCAAAGACCGGAAGGATCCTGACCGCTATATTCGTGCCCGCACGACCTGTGACCGTTGGGTCCGTGCCCGCAGATTGAACGTCCGCGGGGACCCATGCCCGCCGTAGGCGTGACCACATCAACCGTGCTCGCGTCATATACCTTTGACTGCGGTCACAATGTTGACCGCGGGCACATGCCTGCTTCCCGGTTAATGTCAAGCCTTACTGAGCAAGTTAAGCTTACTGGCTCTGACATGCCACTTGCCGGCTCCCCCATCACGCATTCAATGCGGCTCAGTCAGGCGCCTACTATTCCATTTAATGCTCCAAGCCGGCTACACGGCTCATGTCCCTTTCAGCCATGCCCCCTCTGCAGTCAATGTTCCCTTCCTGACAGGGGCCAATTACCATGGACACGTGTACCTGGTCAAATACCAAAGTGCCTCAGTGGCCGATCTCATGCTTACCTCAACAAGCACCATTGCATTGCCTATAAATAGAAGGCCTTTACCCCCTTGGGCAAGGTAAGTTTCATATACAATTGAGTAAGCCATATTACTCTAAACCCTAAACACACACATACTCCAAGGTATTCAAAGCCTTATTATCTCAGTATTCTTACTCTCACACCCGAGGGCCTGAGTTGGAGTAACCTCTAACTTTGACCTTAATGGTGCTTCTTTGTGTTGTGATCTAGGTACAAGCAAACCACTCAAATATCCTAGCCAGATATCCTCGAACCGCTCCTGACCCTGAACAGCTTGGCGTCATCAGTGGTTCCATTGCCGGGAACCATAAACCAGTTTAATCTTTTCTTTATTTACTTCCCGTGTATTTTGTTTTCAAGGCACCTCTCATGTCCTAAACAAAACGAGTGCCGAAAGGCTCTTCTTTTTCCATCATCTTTTCATAAAATATGTCTAAGATACTGGAAAACGCTGGTCATTTGACCTTGGAGGAGGAGAACCAAGTCTCACCCTCCGCTATCAATAGGGGAAAACAAACTAACTCTGTCTTCAACAGAATGGGGGCCCGTTCCCAGTCTGCTCACACCCTTTCCCAGGTCGTAAAAGCCATGCACAAGCTCACAGACCAAACACGTGCTGAAAAGGCACAAGCCCTCCTAAACAAAAGTCCCAAAACTCCACAAGCTCCCCCCAGAAACACCACCATGAACACTCCTCTCTCCCCGGAGCAAATCCTAAGGAGACAAGAAATTACGGACTCCAAATCCAAGCCGGTCGGCGAGGCCATGGTGATTGCCGACCAACAGGTTGGAAATGTTCGAAATAGAGGCCAATGGAGGGCTACAGTTTCCACAAGGGTCCCAAAGGTTCTCCCAACGAGCTCCCGCTAAATCACTTGCTAGTCAAGCTGCGGGGGCAAACCGGGTTGAACCAACCCTTGAGCGCGGACAGATGGCCAAGCGCAGTGTGGTGCACGTGGATGATAGCGAGGAGATTGGCGAAGAGGCGCAGTCAAACCAACGTGTGAGGCCCCAAGCACTACCCCTGGCTCCGGCCAAGGAAAGGCCGTGGCTCCACGTAATAAAAAACGAAGATTGATAGCCGTAATCCCGAGTTCGTTGATTTCATGCGAAGATGTGGGAAACCCATCGAAGGCGGCCCAAAAATGTGGTCGCACAATGGATGCCTTGGCCGACAAGATCGCGCGGGCACCTATCCAAGGGGAAGCCCCCCCAGATGGATACATATGATGGTTCCAAGAACGCGAGGAGCCACATGGGTCGATTTGAGGGCCAAATGGCATTATTCTCCGCGGACGAATCCGTAATGTGCAAAGCTCTGGCTGCCACTTTCACGGGCAAGACCCTATCCTGGATGCTGGCTCTCAAACCCCGCTCCATCAACTCTTTCGGCCACTTCAGGAACATTTTTCTTAATGCCTTTGCTGGAGCCGGGGTGCCCGCTAGACCAAAGACCGAGATCTTGTCCGTGTCAGCGAGGCCCCACCGAATCCACAAAAGATTACATTGCTCGCTTGAAAGGTGAGCGAGGAGATAGTGGATGCGGCAGAGGGGATATTAGACTTTGCTTTGAGGGAGGCCTCACCTCCTCCTTCCTAAAATTGAATTTCGCCTCCAGCCAACCAAAAACAGTGGAGGAGATGTATGAAAGGGCTTCTGCCATTGCCTCTGCCGAGGAGAGCATTATGCCCGTTCCCGAGCTTCAACCAAGGAAAGAATAAGCCAAGTTCAGGAGACCACCCCAGAGGCCGCCCAAGTTAACAACCAGGGCAAGAACAGATGCCGTGGGTCGGACAAACTCCGGAAAAAAGTTGCGGAAACAGTCTACACCGAGCTCACCGAGCCGCGAGCAGTGATCATGAGGGCATCAGATTTTCCTCCTCCTCCCCCCATGCTCAGAAAACCAAGTGAGAGGAGTAGGACAAAGTTCTGCGAGTATCATAATGATCACGGGCACGGAACAGAGGACTGCTTCCAGCTAAAGAGAGTAATTCAGCAAAGAATCAATGATGGGGAACTAACCAGATGGATCAAGGGAAACAACCAGTCCCCCAATAATAACCAACAGCGGGCACGAAACCGTCGTGGTCCCGAGAGGGTGGAAAGAGACAATTTTGAGGATGACGACGGAGACTACAATATAAACTTCATCGGAGAAGAGCCTCCCTCCAACAAACGGCTCTCCCTCCAAATCCGGACATTGGAAAAGGTTTTCTCCGTCCATGATGGCTCGGAAGAAGAGCAAGAAATTGGGTTCAAAAGGAGTGAACTTGCCTCCACCCTTTTTCATTCCACTCAGCCTCTCACCCTCAGAATGAGAATCAACCGGGCAAACATAGGCCGAGTGTTAATAGATACAGGAGCTGCCCGCGATATACTCTACTACCATACGTTGGTAGGAATGAGAATGACTGAAGTACATCTTTTTCCGTACGCGGGCATGCTTGAGGGATTCACAAATCACGCCGTAAGGGTAAAGGGGACGATTGTGTTTGACGTAACTATTGGGAAAAAACCCATGTAGAAGACGGCCAAGATAACTTTCATGGTGGTCGATCTTCCTTCCCAGTACAATGCCATTCTCGGCGTAACTGCTCAGGCCGAATTGGGAATAGTTGCGTCCGTCCCCCACCAAAGGGTGAAATTTAACACCCCGGGCGGGGTTGCTACCATCAAGAACCAGCCCGGGAGATTCCTCCGAGCACTTGAGGAAAAAAGGAAAGAACAGAAAGGCCAGGCATCCTGACCGCCAATACAGGGCGAGGACAAATTGATAGAGGGAAAAGGCGAGGACAAATCAAAAAAGGGAAAAACCCTTGCTCTCCCGCCGGCACCCATACCAATTGGCATGCTTTCTTTCCATTCCACGAAGGTGGAGCTCAAGACGAGCAGAAAATCAAAGCAGTTGGCCCCTATTGAGGGAGGTTATATTGATCGGGGAATAGAGGGAAGATTGACCGCGATATCATATACTCTATGGCAACACCGACCGGAGCTCGTGTCAACCCCCAACCATAATCATTGACTCCTTGCACAACCGTGAAATCGGCGACCTCCAACCTAACGACGAGCTCGAGGAGGTGGTAATCAATCCCCACTTCCCGAGCAAACAGTTAAGATCACGGAAATTCACAAATGAGGAGAGAAGAATCCTGATCGAATTCTTAAGGGCAAATTGTGATGTGTTCGCTTGGAGGGTGGAAGATATGCTGGGAATCAGCGAGGACGTGATCCTCCACAAAATAAACGATGACCCATCCTTCAAAAACATTCATCAGAAATCAAGGTACTTCTCTCCGGAGAAAGAAATTGCGATCAAAGAAGAGGTGGAAAAATTGTTAAAAGCGGGGATAATCAAGGAGATTTCCTACCCCAAATGGCTGGCCAATGTGGTAATGGTCAAAAAATCCAACGGCAAATGGAGGATGTGTGTTGATTTCACCGATCTCAACAAGGCATGTCCCAAGGATTGTTTCCCTCTTCCTCGCATTGACAGATTGGTGGATTCTATAGCCGGCCACAGAGTATTGAGCTTCATTGATGCATACTCCGGCTACCATCAGATCCAAATGGCTCCTGAAGATGTCCGCTCTGTAGCTTTCATCGCTGCGGGCAAGACTTACTGCTACAAAATGATGCCCTTCGGGTTGAAAAACGCAGGAGCCACCTATCAAAGAATGGTCAATCTGGTCTTCGAAAACCAACTAGGCAGAAATCTTGAGGCCTACATTGACGATATGGTTATAAAAACTAAGGAAAACTCCCACGAGCTCGACGTGGAGGAAACCTTCAAAAACTTGCGCCGCAATAACATGAAGCTAAACCCCCTTAAGTGCGCTTTTGGGGTCAAGGCGGGCAAGTTCCTCGGGTTCATGGTCAATCAAAGAGGGATAGAGGCTAATCCAGAGAAAATACAAGCCCCTGTTGGACATGAAACCTCCCGCTTGCGTGAAGGGTGTCCAAAAACTCAATGGTCGCATCACCGCACTTGGCCGCTTCATCTCGCGGTCAGCAGAGAGATGCCTCCCTTTCTTCAAAACTCTAAAAGGAGGGAAGAGAGCTGATGAATTTACATGGAGCACTGAGTGCCATCAAGCTTTTGAAGAAGTCAAAACATACCTCGGGCAGCCACCTCTACTCAGCAGCCCAGTGCCCGGGGAAGAACTTTTTCTGTTTTTAGCAAGCATCGATCCGGGCAAGAGCCGCCGTTCTTGTAAGGGAGGAGAATAACTCCCAAAACCAGTTTATTATGTATCTAAGGCACTGTCCGCCGTAGAAGGGCGTTATCTTAATATAGAGAAGTTAGCTTACGCCTTGCTTGTATCTGCTCGAAAATTAAGAGCCTACTTTTCTGCACACCCTATAACTGTATTAACTGAGGCCCCGCTTAGAAAGGTTTTACACAAACCAGAGTCCTCGGGGAGAATGCTAGCTTGGTCTATCGAACTCACTGAGTTCCAGATCACCTACTCCCCGAGAAAGACAATCAAAGCGCAGGCCTTAGTAGATTTTGTGGTAGAATCATCATTCAAAATGGCGGACAGCGACCTGGGAAAAAGAAAGCGGGCAGAATCTGAAGAAGGCCCAAGTAGCCCGAGCACAGAAATCACGCGGCCAAGGGAGCGTCCAGAGGAGGTATGGATTCTATACGTGGACGGCTCAGCGAGCAAGTTGATTAGTGGCGCGGGCATACTTCTGATTGCACCCTGCGGGGAGAAATTTAAGAGAGCCTTGAGGTTCAAGTTCGAAGCATCAAACAATCAGGCTGAGTATGAGGCGATTATAGCAGGCATGGAATTGGCAAGAGACTTGGGAGTTCAGAGTATAGAGATCAATAGTGACTCTCAGCTCATAGTTAATCAAATAAAGGGGGAATATGATACTATCAACCCAGTACTAACTCAGTACTGTGGCCTTGCAAAAACCCTCATCAAAAATTTCACCTACTATGAGCTGAACCAAGTCATGAGAGAGGACAACGTGGAAGCTGACCTCCTCTCCAGAATAACCGATCAAGAAATTGATGAGTTGGAGGCAGATTGCCAGATTGAATTCACAGAGAGGCCTGCTATAGATCGGATTCAGATAAACAATATTGAGGATCAAGTAAGGGACTGGGTAGATGAAATGAAGGATTACATCGAGAAGCAAACCCTCCCCGAGGACCCAGTAAAAGCTAGAGCCATCAGAACGGTGTCCGCGAAATACCTCGTCCTCGATGGGGTACTTTTTCGGCGATCATTCACCAAGCCTTTGCTAAGATGTGTCAAAACTCACATGGTCACCAACTTACTCTATGAGGTCCATGAAGGAGTTTGTGGCGGACATCCAGGTGCTCGCACCCTCTCAGACAAGATCAAATTCCAAGGATTCTTTTGGCCCACAATGAGAAGGGATGCACAGGAGTATGTAAGAAAGTGTGACAAGTGCCAGAGATTTGCAGACATCCCTAGACTACCATCAACAGAGCAAACTTTGGTCGTACCATCGTGGCCGTTTGATACGTGGGGGATTGATCTCATTGGACCATTCCCAACTGCTAGGGGAAACATCAAGTATGCTGTGGTGGCCGTGGATTATTTTACCAAGTGGACAGAAGCCAAGGGTTTAGCCACTATCTCCGAGGAGAATACAATCAATTTTGTCCACGATCACATCTATTGTCGATTTGGGGTTCCCCGAGCAATTATTTCTGCATAATGGCACCCAGTTCTCTGCGAAATTCACTGCTGAATGTGTGAGAATGAAGGTGCAACACCGAAAGTCCGCAGTTGCCTATCCTCAGGGAAACGGCCAAGCTGAGGCCGCGAACAAGCTAGTTCTGACCGCCCTAAAGAAAAATTTGGAGGGGCGAGGAGGACGACGGTTGGACGAGCTCCAGACCGCATTATGGGTTGTCCGCATAACTACAAGGAATTCTACGGGAGAAACTCCTTTCTCGCTCACGTATGGGTCAGAGGCAATGGCTCCAGTTGAGGTTGCCCTACCCTCGTACAGAGTCACATACTTCGATGAGTCTCAAAACGAGGCAAACAGAAGGTGTGACCTGGACGATCTCGAAGGAAAGAGAATGCGGGCATATGAAAAAATGGTGAACTACAAGCAGAAAGCGAAGAAGCACCATGACAAAAGAGTAAATAGGAGGAGATTTTCAGTTGGAAATTGGGTACTCAGAAGCGTAGAGGTCCAAGGGACCCAACCTGGTTTCAACAAGCTGTCCCCGAAATGGGAAGGTCCATATGAGGTCACAAAAATAGTCAAGGAGGGCACCTACATATTGCGACCAAAAGGGGGAGAAGAGCTTAAGCACGCTTGGAATAGCGACCACCTTAAGAGATACTTCTTTTGAAATCTTTGTAATTTTTTGGGAGGAGTATAGACTATGTGTATATATAAAGGAAGTTATCATCATGTTTCATCATATTTTGATGCAAAAACCTATTCCCACCAGCCTCAAAAGCTAAAGTGGATGCCCGCAAGCGGATGCCAGTAGGTTAAAGAGCAAACATATGAGCTCCTACCTATTGATGCGCAACGATCTTTCGGTCCGCAAGCCTATATGAGTACAAAGATCCATTACGATCCGTACTCCGATCGCGGAGAGGATACCTGTCCCGCCCGCGTGACACCACCAAGAATAAGTGGATATAGATGCCGCCGAGGACAAAGGCCAAGGCCCTTGTCCCCGCTCGTGCGCGAAGGTCCTCGTTAGGGCCGTTACTCGTATGCCCGTATGTGACAAAGGCCTACATATAAGCCCGTTACAGATCGCCGTAAGACCCTCACACAAAACTCCAAGGGGTTTTGAATAAAGGGTCAAAAAGCGTGAACCATCATTAGTGGATACGGATGCCGGAGAGTTAAAGGGCCTCTATGCTAAATATGCTCCTACCTATCATTGCGCGGACTATAGCTTCACGGCCACACTCGCATGCCCTAGGAAGGTAGCTTGCCTCGTCGCTTTGACTTACACCACGGCTCGCAAGGCTGGGAATAAGTGTAAACGGATGACAGTGATCAAAAGAGTTTTTACAAAGCCAAACAGACAAAGGGGGTTAAGGCCCCAAAGTTTGCCACAAGGCCAAACAAAAGCGATCACAGATGAATAAGGCTGACTCTCACAAAAAATCCAAGTGATTTTGAATAAAGAGTTAGGAAAACTCAAAAAATGCGGACAAAGGGCCTACTAAGCTTTTTTCCGCAGAAAGAGAGTATAAAGTTTAATTACAAGTCAAAAAAGCTAGAGAAAGAGCAAGAATTCAAGTATTAAGGTACTTCAAAAATTGCGAGCACTCAAAACAGCCTACAAGACAAGTAATTAAAGAAAATAAGTTACAGAAAAATGCTTCTATTACAAAGGAAAAATAATTACAAAAGTCCTACGTCTATTACAAAAAGGTCCTAGTCTATTACAAAAAGAAAAAAAAAACCTATACTATTGGAGCTGGATCCTTGGCCGCATCAGCATTCTCTGTGGCCGCACCTTCTGTGCCCGCTTCAACAGTTGGAGTAGGGGAAGGAAGACGGGTCACCAAAACCTCTGTGATAGGATCAGAGGTGGGCTCAGCAGAGACCGGGGCAGGAACTGCCCGCTGAGGAAAAAGATCCCCTATGGCAGGCCCATCAGGAAGAACGCGAGCAAGGGCCTCCCCGAGTGATATCGGGTTCTCCCCAAATCGAAGTTCATCCAGATCGGCGATCAGGCTAAGGGCCGTCACTTCTGCCACGGGAGGCAAAGAGGCCGCAATGACAACTCCAAGCCCTTTACTTCGTCCTCGGACAGAGGAACTAACGCATGCCCGGGCAAGCATTCATCATCCGTAGCAACAAGCGAGCCAATCAAGGCCAACTCCTGCACGGTAAACTTGCCCGTGGCCGCGAAGTTCCGAATCTGTGTCCGGACCCCGGCCTCATACTGAGCCAGATTCTCGTTATTCAGCCAATTCTTAAAATCCTCGGAGTTTTTGTACTCCTCCACAGCTTCTTTGCGGGCCTCTGCCAGCATCCTCTCCCTCTCCAACTCAAACTGCGTAAGGGGTAGCAGTTTCTCGGAGAGCTCATCCGCCTTAGCCTCCAGGAGTTTGACTGACTCCTCAGCAGCCCCCAGTTTGGTCGCGAGCTCATTATTTCTTTGCTCGAGCTGGCTCTTGTGCCCGCGGAGCTCATCCCGCTGACCTTTCGCCTTTTCAAGGCTTTTCTCCAGCTCGGTCACCCTATCCTGGAAACCCCTCAGATCGGTCTCTTTGGTGGATAGGGCTTTCTCCTTCTCATCAAGAAGGGAGTTTAAGGTCCCCACCTTCTCCTGAGCCTGCTCCAGCTCGCGGAGTTTGCTCGCCAGGTCCTTGGTGTTGCTCTCCAACTCCACGGACAGGCTGTCGCAAGTCTCCCTCAGCCTCATGGCCTTGTTGCCCACCTACGAGAAAGAAAGTCAGAATTGTGTGGATACAAAAGGCTAAGTGAAGAGACCGGCAGAAAGGTCCCTACCTCAGTAAGGGCAATCCCAATATCTCCCATCAGGGCTGATGGGTTCTCCTTCTCAGCCACATGGTGGTAGAAGTCAGGGGCAAAAAGCCTGTTGATCAGCCCAATACCCACAGCAGAATTCTGGGAGGACCGGGCATATAAATCCACCCCAGTAATAGCGGGCACTTCCTCCACCTGCTTCCTTTTCTCCCATGCCTCCTCGCGAGTAGCCAAGGAGGAGATTGGGTAAGACACCGAGCAGATGGTCCCCGCAGTAGGGGGAGCAGTGGTGGAAGCAGAGGGCAGTGCGGTTGAGCCCCGAGCTTGGGTCTCCACCACCTTACGGGACTTAGAAGCCCTCTCCTTGTGCGTTGGGTCCGCATCCCTCTCATTCCTCTTCCGGGAGTCCCCTCGGTGGCCGAAGGAATTGTGCGGCCGGGGAGGTTGCGCGGAGAGCGTTGGCGGGAGGAGGACCCCAGGGGGTGGAGGCAGATTCTCAGTGGTAGGAACGACCTTGGGAGCAGAGAGAGGCTCCCCGCTCTTCCTACTGACAACGGGCACGGTCTTATCCTTGGCAGGGAACCCTCCCATTACAGTTTGCCTCTTGTTAGCAGCCTCCCTATTGGCCTGCTTGTTCTTGGCCTTCATCTGAGCAGCGCTTAAAGGGGCCATCAAAAGTTATACTCCTCGGGGTCTACTCTGGAGAAAAAGAAAATGGTTAGAAGGCAAATCAAAAAAATCGAAAGCAAAATAAATTGGCAAACAGTTTTGAAAAAATCAGAGACCGATGAGTTCGGGGGGATCGCACTCAGCGCCGAGCATGTAGGTCTTACAAATACGGCCTCAAATTGATAGTGCTCGTGCACCCTCCAATCGTGGTCACGAGGCAAAGGCTCTATTGCTACTGGGGGCATGTGGGCGCCCTCCTGCGAGGAGCCACCCCCGAGTAGATCAATAGGGGCTCATCTACGACAATTGTGCCCACATCATAAACGGGCTCCTCCCCGCTATCCAAGTAAAGGGCCAGATGCCTCTCTATGGCACAGCGCATTGCATCGGCAGAGGATGAGTCCGGATAACTGGTAGCGGCCACCTTCATCGGAACTGGACTTGAAGGTTTGGGGAAAGGCCAGCCAAACCTGGACTCAATGACCAAGACATCCCTCTGGTTCCATTGGTCAAATTTGTTTGAAGGGTTAGAGAAAGTCCGGGTTGAATAGTTCCTAGCCTTCAGACTCAGGATGTTGCGGCTGACCTGGTTTTGATAATAGGCGTAAAGCCCGGCCTGGTAGGTTCATGGCCCAGAATCTAGCAGGCTATGAAGGAAACTATGGCCCTAATGGTATTGGGAGTCAGATTCATGGGGAGGCAGCCGTTGAACTCCAGGAAAAAGTAGAAGAATGGGTCCAGGGGCAATCTCAGGCCATTCTCAAATTGGGCACCATAAAAAACCAAGGCCCTATTGTCCTCGCAGACATCAGCTACTGTTTCTGGCCGCAGCTTGTCTTTATCCTTCAAATGTACGTGCCCAAGGGTGCGGACACGGAAAGCTTTGCGGTCAATGTTGTACACTTCGTAAATATCCTCCTCCCAGTTGAGGGTAGCCACCTCCATGGTTTTCTTACTGCGGCCACGACCAGGGTTCACTTCAGCAGCCGACCTCTTACCCCTATTCCGGGCAGGGGCCACCTCTGCCTCCTCCTCAGAGTCAGGTTCAAAAAGGCATCCACGATATTCGTGGTCTCAGCGGCCTTCTTGGAGGTCCCCGCAGCCCCCCTAAGTTCGACCTCGCGGTCATCCTCCTCGGTCTCCGTGCTCGTCGAGCCAAAGAGACCGGTTTCATCACCGCGGGCAGAGGTTACCTCAGGTTCATATCCCCCACCTCCGGCCACCTGGAAATTCAGAGGCTCCAGCTCCTCGCTACTACTCAGTTCAATTGGGTTGGCACCAGGGGCCGCGGGCACCACATTAGGAAAAACAGTTCTCAAGGGCAGAACATCTAGAGGGTCATTCAGGTCCCCGGTGCTCGGTGCCCGCACCTCATTAGTTTGATCGGGATCCATTAGTTCACACTTCTCCCGCCGGTTATTTGTTCGTGGATACGGATCGCTCTCCTCACAAGTTCAACGGCGTTCGAGCACGATCTCTCTCGGGGAAACTCCGCACAAAACCCCCATTACAAAATTTCTTAGCCTGCGGTGATCCCCCAGCACCAGTACATTACGATTGTAGATGTACTTCCTCTTGGCCTCCCACAACCGGGATGGGACAAAAGGCCCCCAATCATCTCTCTCACAGAAAAATAGAAAACACCTAAGGGATAGCCTTATCCATCCCAATCCTACCTTCCTAAAGATACCACCAGTCCGTTTACAGACGGCAAAGATATCAGGGGTGGACCCATCTCCTAGTTCTATGGGACGGCGGGGTCCAAATTCGCGAGTGGTCATTTCGTTCAAAACCCAGAAAAGAAAAAATAGAGGGAGATGAAGAAGAAAAACACCCAAATACTTACGAAGGAAAACTTGAAGGTTGGATTCGGAGAAACACTAGCACGGATTTCGCAGCAAACAATTTCTCTCTCTAAGCTCTTCGAAGGTTTGGAAACGGTAAAAGGGTTGGAGGTTTAAGGGTTTGGTATTTATAAGGCCTACCAATACGGGTTAACCCGTATTAATTAGCCCACAAATCCTACCTCGGACCCTGAACCGTCTCCAACGTTTGAAAATTCGAAAATTAAATAAACTTTGCATTTATTGCCCCCCTTGGATGAGCGACACGTACCCCTGTACGTACCACTAACCCGTCTTTTCATCTGCCAAGGGGCCCACCTGTTAATCCTATCAAAGACCGGAAGGATCCTGACCGCTATATTCGTGCCCGCATGACCTGTGACCGTTGGGTCCGTGCCCGCAGATTGAACGTCCGCGGGGACCCATGCCCGCCGTAGTGTGATGATGTGTCGCCATTTCGCGGGAGAAAATTCGATTTTTCGCGTTTCTTTGAAAAAACCAAATAAAACCCGGGAAAAAGAACGGAGTCGCCACGCTATTTTTGTTTTAAGGGCCAAAACTTTGAAAAATGCCCGAGATCAGAAATTTGGGTTCGGAGGTCATGTTACACGCCGGGAAGGATGTTAGTGTGCACCCGGAATGCCTCGTAAAACGAGTCTTCCAAGCTGAAAATCATTTGTGTGTGTGTGTGTGTGTGTGTGTGTGTGTGTGTGTGTGTGTGTGTGTTGGCCAAAATAATTTGAAACTCAGAAAAGTAAAAATTGGGATATCTTTTTAAGACTTTAAACTGATCCCATGATTTTTTGGAAGATTTTTGGATTGAGATTTGGTACTCAAAAGACCTTTTGAAGTTGAGAGTCACTTCTGCCAGAATGAAAAAGGCAGTGGACCTTTAATTTTGAAATGGATTCAAGGGTCTTAAAACTTCATAATCTGGATAAACTCAGAGAATGAAAGTTGTTCCAGACACCTTAAATAAGATTTGTGCGAAGGAATTTTCCATTTTGGAGAAGATTTGAGGGGTCAAAACCTTCTGGAAATCTCAGATATGCAATCTGGATTTCCAGAAGCTGATGAACTAGCCTCTAAAAGAAAATTTGAAAAGAAGAGGTTTACTCACCCAAAAAATAAAGTAAAAATATGTCTGGAAATCTCTGGATGTTGGCTACAAAAAGTGTTTTGTAGTCAACACCAAATTCCAAGTTTTTCTATGTCCAAAAATTAAGACAATGGACTGGGATCTTGGAAAATTGCTACTGGACAGCAACTTCTCAAGAAAGAAAATATGATTTTAAGGGGGCTTTTGCATCCATGCTTGTCCCCATTTCCCTAGGTTTTGGTTAGTGATCACTTTACATTTTAGTGGTGAATCAACTATACCAAACCATCCTTGGGGTACATTAGGACTAAGCACTTCATTTGCTTGGGAAGGGGATTTTTATCCTTTGAAAATGAGATTTGATGCTTGAAAATGTTTTTTAGGGTTTTGAAAATGTGTTTTCTTTGCAAGAAAGTAAGAGAACTTGAAAATAATGTTGATCCTTGTAGAAGATCATCCATGGAGATGAACTTCCATGGTGATCTTCTTGGATCTAAGACAAGAAGATGAATGAACTATATTTTGTAGTTTGAAAATGCATGCATGGATGAGAGATTTAGGGTAAGAAGAGGGAGGTTATACCTATCTTCTTTGTATTTTGGGGCTTTGGCTTGAATGTATGAGTGTTTGAGGCTTGAATGCAAGAGTGTTTGGGTTTGATTTGAGTGAGTGAAAGTTGGGAAGATTCAAGAGAAAAAGGTGACAATTCTTAAAGAATTCTCACTGTTTTCTCGAGTATATTCGCCAGATACTATGAATTGTGCTCTTGTTCCTCTTTATTTTTGTGACTGGAGGGCTCAATTTATAGCCCTCTGAAAATTGCAATCTCATCCGCGCGGATAGGACCTGCAGCGTGCACTGTTCATTAAATGCTGCTCCAGGCTTTGGACAAGAGGAATAATCTTTTTTAAAATTCAAATTAACTAGCCAGATTATGTTTCCAGCCATTTCATTTTTTGGTTTTTCTTATTTCTTTTGCTTTTTTGATTCTTTTCCTTGGTTTATCTTTTTTTGGCAATCCCCATTTTGCCCTCACTTTGTTAGAAAAGTTAGGAATGTTAGGAATTGTTAGAAATGTTATAACTTTCGTTAATTTTCTAACGAAAATTCTAACAAGCTCAAATTGGAGCACTTACAGTAGCCCCTCGGCGACGGCGCTTTCGAAGGAAGCGGGGTCGTCGATAAGAGTAAGGCTCCATATTTGGCGGGATGATCGAGTGATCGGGTGGCTGAACCTAGCGATAGGCTACCTACGTATCCCGAGTGGGAATCAAGCCGGCCGTAGTTCGGGTTTTTGAGCGAGTTCTGCAGTCGGTTGCTGGAGAGAAACTCTGCTGGGGATAAGAGATGACCATTTTCGGTCGAATGGCTATCCGCTCCGCTGGGGATAAGAATGACTGTTTTCGGTCTGATGGCTATCCGCTCTGCTGGGGATAAGAATGACCATTTTCGGTCTGATGGCTATCCGCTCTGCTGGGGATAGGAATGACCATTTTCGGTCTGATGGCTATCCGCTCTGCTAGGGATAAGAATGACCATTTTCGGTCTGATGGCTATCCGCTCTGCTGGGGATGATTGCGATTTATCGCTTTCCTAGTGATAGCGTCTTAGGTGCCTCGAACCTTGGAGATGGCGTTTTAGGTGCCTCGAACCTTGGAGATGGCGTTTTAGGTGCCTCGAACCTTGATGATGGCGTTTTAGGTGCCTCGGACCTTGATGATGGCGTTTTAGGTGCCTCGAACCTTGATGATGGCGTTTTAGGTGCCTCGAACCTTGATTGTGAAATGGCCTTTCGGTGGACTTTGTCTGCTGCCGAAGGAGAGGGTGACCGTTTTGGTCGGGGGGCTGGACCTAATGATAGGCTACCTACGTATCCCTAGCGGGAATCAAGCCCTTTCGTAGTTCGAGATCTACTCGAGATTTCGTTGGCTTTTGGGATTCCGTTAACTTTGCTGGGGATTTTGTTAGCCTTTGCTGGGGAAAATCAGACGTATTCGTCTGGGAAATCGGTCTTACGTTTGACTGCCGGGGAATGATTTTGATGAAAGATACGTGATCTCGTTATCTTTCTCGGGGAGATCGGACTTACGTTTGACTGCCGGGGGTAATTTTGATGAAAGATACGGGATTCCGTTATCTTTCTCGGGGAGATCGGTCTTACGTTTGACTGCCGGGGGTAATTTTGATGAAAGATACGGGATCTCGTTATCTTTCTCAAGGAGATCGGTCTTACGTTTGACTGCCGGGGATAATTTTGATGAAAGATACGGGATCTCGTTATCTTTCTCGGAGAGATCGGTCTTACGTTTGACTGCCGGGGAAGATTTTGATGAAAGATACGGGATCTCGTTATCTTTCTCAGGGATATCGGTCTTACGTTTGACTGCCGGGGGTAATTTTGATGAAAGAGGGTTGACTTTGTTTAACTTTGGTTAACTTTGTCAAGTTTGGGACTGAACTGCAGAGTTCCAGATTTTTAAAGGGCAAAAGGGTAATTTTGACCCTAACAATCCTACCCGCGCGGATAGGAGCGTGTTCCAGAGGGTTTTAATGAGGGCCAACGCCCTTCCTCTTCCCCATTCAGTTTTTTTGAAGATTTCTGCAATTACGAGAGAGAGAAAGAGAGAGCCGAGGGAGGAAGCCATTGAAGGCCAAAAAGCTTGAAAATTCTTCCGTTTTTCTTCGATTTTCAAGCAATGGAACACGGGGAAGGTGTTTTTCAAGGCCAAGGACGTGGCCCGGTAGCGGAGAGACGATTGGAGCTCGTCCGAATGAGGAGGCATTATACTCTTTCGCAATCGATTGCGGAGGAGCCATACCCCGATGCTTGGCAACATTGGGCCACCGATCCGAGTTTCCGAACGGTATTCTTCGAATCCTTTTGATTCCTTTGTCGATTTTTGCTTGAAATTGAATTTTGGGTGATTTTTGATTTTTTTTTTTTTGAAAATTCGAATGATTGATGTTCTTGATTTTGATGCTTTGCATGTTGTAATGATTATATGAGTAACCCAAAATGTGCATTTTGCTTGGGAAAAAGAATTGGCATTTTCGCCATTTTTTTTAGTATCCGAAAATTATGGATGAAAATTGTGATGATTTTTTTTGAATATTGATCTTGATGATATGCATGTTGTAATGAATTTGTTGGTGTTCCAAAATGTGCATCTTACTTGAGAAAAGAATTGGCATTTTGCCAACATGGGATGTATGATTTTTGATTATTTTTTTTTGAAAAGTGGGACGGATTTTTCCTCCCGTTGATTGAATGCATGTTATGTATGCATGTTATTTTATGAAAATGGGACGGAGTTTTTACTTCCGTAAGATGTAGGATTTTTTTTTTTGAGATGATGAATGATATGCGTGCATGCATAGGAACTTCTTTTTTTTTTTTGAAAATGGGACGGAGTTTTTACTTCCGTAGGAATGCATTTTTTTTTTGATGAATGCATTGGAATTTGCTGAAAACTGTCTTTTTTGTGCGAGAAAAATGGGGCTATGCTCATTGTATGCTGTTATGCTGTCGAATTTTTTTTTTTGAAATTTCATGATGCATATGTATGCTCTTTTTTTTGTGCAAATGCAAATGCAAATTTTTTTTTTTTGACATTTTTTTTTTTGTTTTATTGCAGGGTGGAAACAACTACGTTACGGAGCATGTAACGACCCCAACCCTAGGCACTAATTTTAAATAGTATATTATATGCTTTTAATATTCATGTTATCTTTGTGTGATCAATTATGTCTTAATTTCTTATTTTATGATGAGAGGGTTGGAATGATTTCTAGAACCTTAGGATTGCTAGAGAAAGTATATAAAGCATCTTAAAGGAAAATAAAAATAGAAAATAAATAATGTGTATGATGAAGTTAAAATGTGTGGAATAAGGAATTAGAAATGAGGGTTTAAATTAAATGTGGGAAGTCTTTAATTATTAAAGGAGTCAATTTATTTTAAAATGGGAAGGCTTTGATTTATAAATGGTTATTTTAATTTTTGGTGGGGCTTTCTTTATTGAAGGGGGGAGGGGCCAAATACTTATCCTCTTCCTAGGCCTCCAAGTGCCCTCCCCATATTCCCTCCTTACCCGGCCCCCCTCCTCTCCATCATCCTCCTCTTACTCCCTTCCTCCTCCCTTCTCCCTCATTTCTCATATTTCTTCCTAGAGAAAGCTTGGAGAAACCTCCATTGAAGCTCCCTTCTCCCAAGCTTTGAACCCAAGACTCCAAATTCAAATCTAAGGGCATTTTTGAAGTGGAATCACCTAGGAGAATTCATCAAGCTAGAAAGATCAACCTTCCCTTTTCAAAACCCTAAGGTGAGTTATTATGACTTTCCCTTCTTTAATGTTCATGAACTATGTTGTTGTTGTTGTTGTTGTTATATGTTTTGGAAGTCTTCTTGGAGTTGGGAAATGGGTTAATGACTTAAAAATAAAGATGTTATGGTTTATGGGAGTTGATTTATATTTAAAGGAATTGGTGGAATTTGATTTGGAAAGTTAGAATTCATTTGAAATGGTGAAATGGGTAGAAATTGTAGTGGTAAATAATCTAGGGTTAATTGGTTTTGGAGTTTACATGTTTGTTGGGACTTGATAAGATTGAAGTATCATTTGGTGTTCTTGAACTAAGCTTAGTTAGAAGGATTTGAAACCTAGGCTTAAAGGGGGTAAAAATCTGCATTTTGGGCTGGCTGGAGGCTTGGGCGGTCGCCCAAGTAGGTTAGGGCGGTCGCCCATAGCCACAGAAACATGGTTGCCTTGGAAGGACACTTGGGCGGTCGCCCAAGTAGGTTAGGGCGGTCGCCCAAGATGGCAGAAACCTCAAATTCCTAGGAAGTCCACTTGGGCGATCGCCCAAGTGGTTAGGGCGGTCGCCCAAGCCCCTGAACCAACCTTTTTCAATTTAAACAAGAATTGTTTAGCAAGTTGTTTGACCTCTTAGAAATGGTGACTCCCACCCAATATAAAGTAGTAGAACCTAATCAACCCGGATACGAATTGATCCTCTTTAACCTGAGTTAGAGTAGGATACTTTGGTTTGGCCATGACGTTTTATTTAGTCAAAATGGAATTGTAGGAGTAGTTAAATATTGTTCGGAAAGTGGTCCAAACTTGGGAAGTAGGTCTTGCACTTTTAATAAGATTTATTCAAGGTTGAGTAATGACTTCATAGGATTGGTTTATGATACTCGGTGACCTTACTTGCCCATACCCTGGGTAGTTAGCTTGAATCATGTTTAAAACCATAGGCCACACTATTGTATTAATGTATATGTATCACTGTAGCATGATTATCCCAATTGTGGATTATTTGGTATATGGTTGTGTCGTTTTCCCGTTGTGGATTATCTGGTTTGTTGCTAGTATTGTATCCCGGTTGAGGACTATCTGGCTCGTTGATTTTATTGTATTCCGGTGTGGATTATGTGGTTATATTGTTACCTTAAATTGAGTTCATATGCATTGATGGGTTATGCATTGTGTATTACATGAATTGTTGTACTATGGTTACATTTTAGCATGAGTATACATTACCATGTTGTTATATTGTTATCCCGTTTTGTGGATTATCTCAAGTATCTATTATGTGCTTCGAGCGTGTTTATGTTCGGGTGGGTATGATGGATTTCAATCAATTATTGATTTGTTCAATAAGTGATTGAAGGTTCGTCATCTGGTGACCCTTCCCCACTCTGTGGCCACGGAGCGGGCCGTGCTAACGATCGTATTGACCCAAAAGGCTTTACTGCACTGTTGCGATCGTTGTAAGGAGGGACGATATTATTGTTGGATACTCTAATATAGGTATCCTTTCTTATATGGATCTCTCGGGGTATGAGTCCTATAAGAGGTGAATGTGCCGGAGGCAATTCACCAAAGAGTGGAGTTTTACTCCCACGTTGTACGACTCTATTGTTCGACGGGAAAGGTAAAATGAGGTAACGAAAGATGTGTACCGCTTTCATAATGTGTTATGTGCTACCATGCTATGTGTTGCACTTTGTTTGGCATCTTGCTGCATATCATAATAGCTCATTGAGATTTATTCTCACCCCTCTCCCTTTACTGTTTTAGATTCCGAGACAGGTGACCCGAACCCGTGAGGCCGGGGATTTCATTGTGGACTTTTGCTTTTGGGGCTTGACAAGTTAAGTGTAGGAGTCGGTTGTTAGGAGTATTTATTAAGTATTCTTCTTTTGAAATTTGTATGGAAAACTCTTTTGTTAAACAAGGTTAATTAAGGTTTCCAATGTAATTGGTTAGATTTCGGTTTATTAAAGTTGTAGTTGGATTTCCTTTAAGCAGGGATATTATCAATTGATTTTTATTTGGAAGTTTGAAAAGTGGTTTTCTTTTAAAGGCAAATAAATGTTTAAAAAAAATTTAGATGGATTTTCTTAGTTTGAGCTCCCTTAGCTCGGGACACGTGTTAGGTCCCGGGTTGGGGTGCTCACAGTTGGTATCAGAGCTTAGTTTAGAGGTCAAGGGTAGATGTCTAAACTAAGGGGAAATGTGTGGTAATTGGCCTTAGAGTGTTTAATGCGGGAGTTCGTTCTAATGGCCTAAGCAAGGATGATCAGCGGAAGGTTCTAGAAATTGAAGGAGATATGGGTATAGGTGGAAATCAGAATGAAGAGATGATGAAATTGTTCAGGATGTTTGTACATAATATGGAGACTAGAGGATCGGTTCCGAATCAACCTGAGGGATACCAAAGTGATGGATTAGATAGATTTGTGAGGATGAACCCACCGAGCTTTTACGGAGATCCGAATCCGTTAAAGGCGGAAAAATGGTTAGCAGAAATGAATAGAATTTTCGAGGTTATAGGAAGTCCCAACAAAGAGAGAGTTAGGTATGCCGTTTTCAAACTTGAAGGTCCAGCCGATCAGTGGTGGCAGATTGTGAAGGGAAGTTGGGAGCGGGATCATACGCCCCACACTTGGGATAATTTCACTCAACAGTTCGAGGACTATTTCATTTCCATGGTTACAAGGGATAAGAAGGAGATTGAATTCTTAAGACTAAAACAAGGGAACATGACGGTGAATCAGTATTCGATCCGGTTTGAGGAATTAGCTAAGTGTTGCCCTCATTTGGTATCGCATGAAGTGAAAAGGGTTCAGAAGTTTGTAACAGGTTTGAGGAGTGAGTTTAGAAAGAAATTATGGATTGATAGTTTCATTGATTATCAGACAGTCATAGATAGAGCATATAAGGTCGAGAAGGACATTGAGGAAAATAGTGGAAGATCCGGAAGTAAGATTGGAAACAATCCAAAGTGTATAGGACAAGGATCCAAAATCATTAGAGGAAAGCCAAGGACCTTAACTTCAGGAAGTGTGAGAGGAGAGTTTGTTGTAGCTTCTTCATCTAGGCCAAAATCCAAACAGTATGGGATGAATTGTAAATTTTGCAAGAAGATTGGGCATACCGAAGATCATTGTTGGAGTAAACAAGGTAAGTGTATTAAGTGTGGAGAAATGGGACACTTTAGGAGAAATTGTCCAAAGTTTCTTCAGGGACGAGTTTCAAGCGGCGGTCGGCGGGTGGACGTCAAAGAGGTGGTACCAAAAGAGATAGCGAAGGAGAACCGAAAGAGAAGGTCTATGGTCGAGTACATGTTTCGAACCTAGGAGAGATAGTTTCCTCGAGGTTACTAAAGGTATATTCCCCGTCTCGAATTAGGGGTCATATTTTATGGATCCCGTTGCATATCATTTATGCTTGGCATCACATTTTGCTTATATGTGACATATATTGTTTGAGATGTTGTTTTATTGTTAGAGGATTCTCGCTCTTATGAGAGGATACCTCGAACCTCCCTTGATTTACCACGATAGTGATGTGGTCATGACCGAGTATGTATTGCCGATTGATTTGGTATGATTACCAATTTGTAAAAGGAGATATACTTGACCTGGAGGGTAAAGTAGTTGTTATGCATTGGTAGACTATCATAAGAAATGAGTCTTCTTTTCTATACCCAATTTGATTATATTGGTATTTGATATAGATAAACCTTTATATGGTATTCTTGTTATATATGCGCGTAAGCCGAGAAAAATGTTGGTTAAAAAGTGTAAAAGGTATTTGGTTGGTGTTAGACTTGCATAAGAAGTCTTTCCGGAAAATTTTCGTGCTAGTTGTGAGTAGATGGTAATTGTATTTTCATCAAGGTATCGTATGTGTTTATTCTAAGTATGATAAGCGAAATTTTAAGCCTTATTTTGATGGCTTTATGGTAATTAGAATTGAGGGTCTCTTGTTAATTAAAGTTCCGAGAGGATCATGAAAATCATTGGAGGATAGGGTTAATAATCCTTGGTGAGAAGTACTTGTATGCAAAGTTTAGCTAGTGTGAGTTGGCTCGAGAAGTTTTCAAAATTTTGGGTTCTATAGTCTTAAACGTGGATGTTACCATGGATCTTGTGAGGATTAAGTCAGTGATCTTTAAGTTGGCAAGTGTTACCTAAGAAATTTAAGGAATTCTTAAGAATTGTAGAGTCGTTGCTTTAGTTGACTCTAAAGGACGTATAAATGGTGTAGGATGTAACAAGGATGAATCATATGGTTAGTAATGGAGAATAGGTTAGCTTTGAACCCGATCCTTACCTTACCTAGTGGATGTGAGGATCTTGTGAAGTTTTAAGTATGTATTACCGGAAGATCAAGGTGTTGTGTTATACAAAATGGGAAGGTGATAGCGTATGTTCCGGGGAAGCTAACTTAGGTAAAGCGGAATTTTCTTATCATTTATCGAGAGTGGTTACAATTGTTTGTGTGGTTTAAGTGGAATCTTATCTTTTGAAGCTCCCTTCCGGGGTTAGTTACCGATCCTAAGAGTTGAAAGATTTAGTTAGTCGAAAGGAAGAGATTTGAAGACTACCCAAATTCTGGAAGAATAGGTTATGTTTGTGTGACAAATTTCCCTTCAACTTGAGAAGTTTAATTAACCTTAGCGAGTTTGCGTAAATAGCAGGTATCATTCTAGCTTTGAGATAAAATCGTATGAGGCGTAGTTCAGGGAGATATTATCGATCTTCAATTTATTGGGATGGAATTAGTAAAGTTAGGCCTAAGGTAATTTAGCGCCAAAGTTTGTTAATCCAATTGAAGTTCTAGAAAAGATTCACGATTTGACTTATAGACCGACTTGGATCAACTTATAGAATATTTGAAGTTTTAAATATAATATCGTGATATATTTGGTAACTTAAGTTGTAATACTTTTATTTAATTGTACTTTCTTGAGGTCGTGGAAATTCGGGTAGTAATAGTTGTATGGTATTCTTGGGGTGTTGCGTCGTAAAATCGTATTATTAATGAAATTAGAAATCTTGGGAAGAATCATACAAGTGAAGAGACTAATTGGGAAGTGAAGTTCTAGAGTACTCGGGTTGTGAGAATGTATAGTAGAATCTTGCCCTTGAAAAGTCTAATTGAAAGTATTAAGTTAGAATGTGTGAAAGGTAACCTTTGCTTTTTGAACCTTAGGGTAAGCGACAATCAAATTCGGGACGAATTTTCTTTAAGGGGGAGTGAGTGTAACGACCCCAACCCTAGGCACTAATTTTAAATAGTATATTATATGCTTTTAATATTCATGTTATCTTTATGTGATCAATTATGTCTTAATTTCTTATTTTATGATGAGAGGGTTGGAATGATTTCTAGAACCTTAGGATTGCTAGAGAAAGTATATAAAGCATCTTAAAGGAAAATAAAAATAGAAAATAAATAATGTGTATGATGAAGTTAAAATGTGTGGAATAAGGAATTAGAAATGAGGGTTTAAATTAAATGTGGGAAGTCTTTAATTATTAAAGGAGTCAATTTATTTTAAAATGGGAAGGCTTTGATTTATAAATGGTTATTTTAATTTTTGGTGGGGCTTTCTTTATTGAAGGGGGGAGGGGCCAAATACTTATCCTCTTCCTAGGCCTCCAAGTGCCCTCCCCATATTCCCTCCTTACCCGGCCCCCCTCCTCTCCATCATCCTCCTCTTACTCCCTTCCTCCTCCCTTCTCCCTCATTTCTCATATTTCTTCCTAGAGAAAGCTTGGAGAAACCTCCATTGAAGCTCCCTTCTCCCAAGCTTTGAACCCAAGACTCCAAATTCAAATCTAAGGGCATTTTTGAAGTGGAATCACCTAGGAGAATTCATCAAGCTAGAAAGATCAACCTTCCCTTTTCAAAACCCTAAGGTGAGTTATTATGACTTTCCCTTCTTTAATGTTCATGAACTATGTTGTTGTTGTTGTTGTTGTTATATGTTTTGGAAGTCTTCTTGGAGTTGGGAAATGGGTTAATGACTTAAAAATAAAGATGTTATGGTTTATGGGAGTTGATTTAGATTTAAAGGAATGGGTGGAATTTGATTTGGAAAGTTAGAATTCATTTGAAATGGTGAAATGGGTAGAAATGGTAGTGGTAAATAATCTAGGGTTAATTGGTTTTGGAGTTTACATGTTTGTTGGGACTTGATAAGATTGAAGTATCATTTGGTGTTCTTGAACTAAGCTTAGTTAGAAGGATTTGAAACCTAGGCTTAAAGGGGGTAAAAATCTGCATTTTGGGCTGGCTGGAGGCTTGGGCGGTCGCCCAAGTAGGTTAGGGCGGTCGCCCATAGCCACAGAAACATGGTTGCCTTGGAAGGACACTTGGGCGGTCGCCCAAGTAGGTTAGGGCGGTCGCCCAAGATGGCAGAAACCTCAAATTCCTAGGAAGTCCACTGGGCGGTCGCCCAAGTGGTTAGTGGCGGTCGCCCAAGCCCCCGAACCAACCTTTTTCAATTTAAAACAAGAATTGTTTAGCAAGTTGTTTGACCTCTTAGAAATGGTGACTCCCACCCAATATAAAGTAGTAGAACCTAATCAACCCGGATACGAATTGATCCTCTTTAACCTGAGTTAGAGTAGGATACTTTGGTTTGGCCATGACGTTTTATTTAGTCAAAATGGAATTGTAGGAGTAGTTAAATATTGTTCGGAAAGTGGTCCAAACTTGGGAATTAGGTCTTGCACTTTTAATAAGATTTATTCAAGGTTGAGTAATGACTTCGTAGGATTGGTTTATGATACTCGGTGACCTTACTTGCCCATACCCTGGGTAGTTAGCTTGAATCATGTTTAAAACCATAGGCCACACTATTGTATTAATGTATATGTATCACTGTAGCATGATTATCCCAATTGTGGATTATTTGGTATATGGTTGTGTCGTTTTCCCGTTGTGGATTATCTCGGTTTTGTTGCTAGTATTGTATCCAGGTTGAGGACTATCTCGGCTCGTTGATTTTATTGTATTCGGTGTGGATTATGTGGTTATCTTGTTACCTTAAATTGAGTTCATATGCATTGATGGGTTATGCATTCTGTATTACATGAATTGTTGTACTATGGTTCTGTTTAGCATGAGTATACATTACCATGTTGTTATATTGTTATCCCGTTTTGTGGATTATCTCAAGTATCTATTATGTGCTTGAGCGTGTTTATGTTCGGGTAGGTATGATGGATTTCAATCAATTATTGATTTGTTCAATAAGTGATTGAAGGTTCGTCATACCGGTGACCCTTCCCCACTCTGCGGCCACGGAGCGGGCCGTGCTAACGATCGTATTGACCCAAAAGGCTTTACGGACACATTGCGATCGTTGTAAGGAGGGACGATATTATTGTTGGATACTCTAATATAGGTATCCTTTCTTATATGGATCTCTGGGGTATGAGTCCTATAAGAGGTGAATGTGCTGGAGGCAATTCACCAAAGAGTGGAGTTTTACTCCCACGTTGTACGACTTATTGTTCAGACGGGAAAGGTAAAATGAGGTAACGAAAGATGTGTACCGCTTTCATAATGTGTTATGTGCTACCATGCTATGTGTTGCACTTTGTTTGGCATCTTGCTGCATATCATAATAGCTCATTGAGATTTATTCTCACCCCTCTCCCTTCTTGTTTTAGATTCCGAGACAGGTGACCCGAACCCGTGAGGCCGGGGATTTCATTGTGGACTTTTGCTTTTGGGGCTTGACAAGTTAAGTGTAGGAGTCGGTTGTTAGGAGTATTTATTAAGTATTCTTCTTTTGAAATTTGTATGGAAAACTCTTTTGTTAAACAAGGTTAATTAAGGTTTCCAATGTAATTGGTTAGATTTCGGTTTATTAAAGTTGTAGTTGGATTTCCTTTAAGCAGGGATATTATCAATTGATTTTTATTTGGAAGTTTGAAAAGTGGTTTTCTTTTAAAGGCAAATAAATGTTTAAAAAAAATTTAGATGGATTTTCTTAGTTTGAGCTCCCTTAGCTCGGGACACGTGTTAGGTCCCGGGTTGGGGTGCTCACAGAGCAGCTGAACAAGATGAAGACTCGAGGATCGGTGGAGTCTGTGGTTGACTTGTGGGACCGGTTTCCGAATGCGGGCCGAGGAGCTTTGTCGAGTCCGAGACAGATTGTTGTTGAGACCGGGCTTTGGGAGTTTGTTGAGTGCTTGAGGGGACTGGTCAAGTTCCCTAAGAGCAAGGGCTTGATGTTTGCTTTGGCGCAAAGATCGGTGGGATGCGACCCACACGTTTCACTTCTTTCGGGGCGAGGCTACGGTTACGCCTTCGACTATGCCGCGATCACGGGTTTGTCCTTTAATGGACGCAAAGATTGAGTGGCGGGATGGCTATAGCGATGCGAATCTGTGCTCTTTCTCGGGATTTTCCTATTCCCAAAAAGGGGATGGGGATGGAGTATGCGGTGATCTACGGGAAGATTGTGGAGACCATTGTGAGTTACGAGGCTGGGGAGGAGAGGATAGGCGCCGATCGATTGCAGTGGCCTTCTTGTGGTTTGCTTTTTCGAGCACCCTTTTGGACATGCCGAGGGGACGGCGGTCTTTGCCTTCTGAGGTCCTTGGAGGACATGGAGATGGCTGGAGATGTCTCCTGGAGAGAGGCTCTGGCCGGCAGAGCTTTACTTTGCTCTCGATAGGTACTGGCCAGGAAGGCTGTGAGCTCCTCAGACTTGCTTTGAGTTTGCCCTGGAGGTATAAGCTTTCTCTTTGCTTTCCCCTTTCTTCTTGAGCACACACTTTTCTTTTGCACTCGGATTGATTTGATTTTTACCTTTCGCATGGTATGGGCGTTGGAGTTTTTTCATGTCACGATGTGGCGGCGGCGGCGAGTACGTCGGGCGTATCCGGCCATGCATTCTTGGTCCAAGCATGCCCGGGAGAAGATAAGCTCCAGGGGCGTACGACTGTCGAGTACGCGGATTGCCTTCCTTTGACGGAGGCCGAGAGGCGGATGAGAGGATGATATTCTATCCACAGGATCGCTTCGAGGTGGCGCAGTGAAGGGCGCTGAGATTTGACCGTGCAAATGGGAGGATTCGAGAGGTCCGACCTGCGATGCCTATTATCTGGGAGAGAGGGTGACGCGCCGGCATGGCGTGAACTCGCCTTTGAGGACACCGGTGGAGCCTCCCGCCGATATGATGCACTCCGAGTGACAGATCCGCGACTGGGATGATTACCGAGCCGGCCAAAGCACTTCTCGGCATTTGTGGCAATTGAGCCGTACCCGTATTTGTTTTGAGGAGGCTGAGGATGCCCCAGGTTCTGGATAGAGAGGGGCTTGGGATCCCGCGGTACCCTCGGACGGATTTTTCATATATCCAGGATGGGGTCCGATTGAGGGTGCAGATCCCTCAGCCTGAGCGGCTTCCACGAGCTTTCCGGCCTCGTCCGGGTATGAAGGTATGGCTTTTTTTTTTTTTTACTTTTGTTTTTTCTTTTCCTTCCTGTCATCATTTCTCGCTTCAACTGTTTCTGACGCTTTCGCTTTTGTGCAGTTTTCGGAGGTGGTTGTCGAGAAGCTGACGAAGCAAGTGATCGGAGCCAAGAGATTCATCAGGAGGATGGTCGCTTGCAAGGCTCCTCAGGCTAGAGCGAGGCGACCACGGCCGGCGCCTGTCAGGCGGGAGGCTTCCCCTATTCGTACAGAGACTTCTTCAGAGACTCCTCTGTCTCCTCTCATTGATCCCCGCGCGGTGCTGCCTTCGGATCACGTTATTCTTGGGGATCCATACGGGCAGGGACACGTCTGGCAGCATGGTGGGTCGTCTTCGTACGTCCAGGAGTCCGACGCGTTCACCTTCAGATATGATTTTTTCGCAGATCTTGGCTTGCCCTATCAGAGCGTGCCGGTTGGTCCTGACGAGCCTCTTTCTGGAGACGAGGACGATTCTGAGCCCGAGATTTTCAGGGCTCCTGAGGAGGCGGGCCCGAGTCGCAAGAGGGATCGAGGACAGACGTCAGCGCTAGGGATTCTCGATTGATTACCCCGATTTTCCTCGAGATTTTGAGATTTATGACTGGGATTGAGATTTGTACAGCTTATGCACATTTTTTTTCTTCTTTCTCTTTTTTTTTTTTTTTGATGTAATAATTTAGGATTTTATTGATGTTTGTTTGTTTTTTTTTATGCACTCTCTTCTTTTTTTTTTTGGAATGTAATAATTTAGGATTTTATTGATGTTTTTTTGTTTTTTTATTTGATTTTTTTTTGCACACTCCCTTTATTTTTGGAATGTAATAATTTAGGATTTTTTTTCTTTTATGGATGCAATGCAGTATGAATGCAGTGTTGCATGAGCCTTGGTTTTTTTTTTTTTGCAAGGGTGTTAGTGTTTGGTATATGGACTGGTTTGGGGAGGTTTTTGCACAGGTTCCGAGCAACCGGGACGGAATATTCCTCTTTTGGTGTAGCTTGGATCAAGGTTGCAAATTTTTCGATGAATGACAATCATGTCCGCGCGGAGGAGTCCCGCATCCGACATTGTCCTTTAATTTTGCTCCGAATCTCGGTCTCACTTTATTTCAAATTCAAATATCCTCTTCAACCTCCAGTCCAAATAGCCATTTTCGGGGAGAAAGAGAGAAAATCCATGGAAAACCTTAGAAAAGCTCCATCAAAATTGTCCCAAGAATCCCAAATGTCGTTTTTCAACAAATTCAAGGCTTGGTCCCGGGAGATCATGCATGAGAGGAGGTCCTTCTTTGAAGAAAGGTATAAGGTGAAGTGCTTATGGTCTCTCAAGGAATTGATTCCGGATTACGGTCTTTTGAGGGCTTCTTCCTCATTTTGGGACACTAGGAGGCATGTCTTTTGCCTTTCCTTCAACGAGATTGTTCCGACTGTCGAAGAATTTCGGGCCTTGCTTGGTGGTCCGGAGGTGGAAGAGATAGCGGTTCCTTTGCCCGGAGGGGCTTCTTTCGTTGACAAATTGTGCGTCCTCCTTCATCTTTCCCCGGAGGAAGCGCAAGGTATGATCCGTGGTCCCGATCATTTCGATATTTCCGGCCTTCCCGATAGGTTTAGGGGCCTAGGCTTGGTGGATGATGCCTATTGGGATGCCTTTGCACTTTGTATGTTTGGCACCCTGTTCATGGTCTATTCCTTTGGGATTTGCCATCGGTCTTTGCTGGATGTAGTCGTTCATTGTCGCTTGAGCAGAGATATTGTACCTCTGATCCTGGGGGAGACTTTCCATGCTCTCGATAGGCTGGCTACCGAGAAGCGGTATATGCACGGGGGCAGCCCGTTCCTCTTGACCCTGTGGCTGATGGAGCGTTTGGGGATTCTTCGGGAAACTCCCGACATGATAAAGCCTTGGACATTTGCCAGGAGGGGGGTTGCTGTGGATTTCGATGATCAGGGCTCATGGGAGCGTTGGATGGCTGGTCGCCAGATAGAAGATATCAGATGGTCAGTGCCTTGTTGGAGATTCGCAGAGTGCTTCAGGACGGGTCTCATGTGGTCATGCTTCCGGGCTTTCTGGTCCAGCCTTCTATATTCCGTCCTTGGTTCTCGAGACAGTTCGGCCTGGAGCAGGTTCCTTTGGAGAACTTTGATGATATAGCCATCAGGGTGGTGGCTCCTGTTTCTATGGATGATCCTTCGGTGTTTTCCTTTCTTTCCCGAGCATGGAGGTATGACGTCTTTCCTCCTCGGGTTATCCTCGAGCGTCCGAGACCGGTGTTCTCGACCACTTGGTACACTGGATTGGTACGAGAGGCATTTAGGAGAGACTCAGATGGCTATTTTGAGGAGGCGTGAGGCCATTGTGGGTGCGGAGGACCCGACAGCTTCGAGAGGAGGAGGGCCGAGGCGAGGGCCAATCCTCATGACAGAGCGGAGACGCCGTGACCGACTATGAGGCTTACGTCAAGAGACAGGAGAGGAGGGCTCCTATGCTACCAGCTAGGCTACAGGAGATGAGAGATGACGCTAGGGCTACTAAGGTCCTGACAGAGGTTGGTTTGATAGATCCTGTTCCTATACCAGAGCTTGGTAGGAGGAATACCGACATTTTTCCGGTTTAGAAGAAGAAGACACGAAGGGGGAAGAAGAGGGGAGAGGCCAGTTCGAGTGGCCTGGAGTGACTCTGAGGTTTCCGAGTATCCCTTTCTTTTCATGGCAGACACATTAGTTTGATTATGTAACTTAGTTTTCTTTTAGCAGGTTGCCAGTTGTAGGAATGAATCGGGCTTAGACTCATCAAAAAGTTTTTAACTTGTAATGAATATTTGAATCGCTTCAGAGTTTTTCGAGACGCTTTCATGGTCTCGATCAATTGTATTGATGTCAAAGTATGATTTTTATTTGTGTTTTAGACCGAACCGTTTCCGCCGCCTACGTTCCCCTCATATTTTGAGGAGCTCAGTCTTCGTAGTTCAACCTCGATTTTTTTTTTTGTTTTTTTTTGTTTTTTTGTTTTTTTTTTTTTTTGGTGCAACCCCGTTTTTTACCTAGGCCGCCCTCTTCGGGTTTTCAACCTAGTTGGGTATTACTCTTTTAGCACTCTTTTTTTGTTTCTTTTTTTACGCGTAGTATCTCGCGCAGCCTTGTCACCATTCACCGGGTGTACAAAGGGATTCTCGTCGAGGTATGCAAGTTGCATGGCTCCTCCGGAGAAGATCTTCTGGACGACGTATGGCCCGACCCATACAGGCTCCCATTTTCCGAGGGGGTTGACACGGACCGGGGGCTTTTCTAACGAGATCACCTTCTCGGATCTCCCGATGCTTTACTTTCTTGTCGAAGGCTCTGGCCATTCTTCCTTGGTAGGCTCGGATGTGTTCCATGGCTTTCAATCGTCGCTCATCTAGCAGGCCAATTCGTCATGGCGACTGGGAGCCATTCGACCTCGTTGATCCGGCTTTCCAAAGGTATACGGAGCGAGGGGATCTCTAGCTCGATTGGGAGTACGGCTTCCATTCCGTATGTGAGGGCAAACGGTGTTTCCCGCCTGCCGTTCGACCGATGTTCTCCGTAGCCCCGCAGTGCCAGTGTAACTTCTCGGGCCAATCTCTCGCCTTGGACAGCCATTTTCTCGGATAATGTTTTCCAAAGTCTTGTTTGGCCGCCTCGACGGCTCCGTTGGTTTGGGGCCCGTAAGGAGATGACTTGTGTCGGGTTATTCCGAATTCTCGCCACACTGTCGCATCCCCCTTCGAAGTGGGATCCATTATCTGAAATGATTTCGGCTGGCAACCCGTATCTGCATATGATGTTCTCTTTGATGAAGAGGGCTACTTTCTTTGAGTTGAGGATCTTGTAGGATTTTGTTTCAACCCATTTGGTGAAATAGTCCACGGCTACCAGGACGAACTCATGGCCAAGTATCGCCTCGATGGTGTGATTTTGCCTATGACATCAATTCCCCAAGTGACGAAAGGCCAAGGGGTTGTCATGCAAGATAGCTCGTGAGGAGGCAAGTGATTAAGATTTGAGTATCGCCGACATTTGTCGCAGCTTTTGACGAACCGGATGCGTGGCTTCCCAATGGAGATCCAAAAGTATCCCATTCTCAGTATGATTTGCATCAGAGCTCGAGCATTCATGTGAGGGCCGTAGGTACCACCATGTATTTCTTTCATGAGCTCGGTAGCCTCTTGTTTGCCGATACATCGCAGGAGGGGGCCTTGATAACGCTTCTTGTATAACATGTTTCCCAAAAGAACATAATGGGAGGCGAGCCGCTGTGGCCGAGAGGCTTTTCGCTTTGATTCCTTCTTTATATTCCCCATCTTCATTTTTGAAGGAGGCTTCTCCGTTCTTAAGGTACTCGATAGATCCGAGTGTACTGGGGATCACCGGCCGGTTCGGCTTCGCTTCGATTTCAAAACAATAAGCGGGATTTTCTCTTCTCCCGACTCGAATGGTTTGACGGACTTCCTTCGGGTATTTCAACGAGGGAGGCTAGCGTTGCCAAAGCATCCGCAAATCTGTTGCGATCTCTCGGGCAAGTAATGAAAGCCGATCTCCTTGAATTGAGTTACTAGCTCTTCCATGTAAGTGTGATATTTCAGTAGACCGGGTCCACGGTCTTCCATTTGTTAGAGACCCGATTGATGATGAGGGCAGAGTCACCATACACCTCCAATTCCTTGATATTTCTTTCAAGGGCGGCTTCCAACCCGGCTATGCAAGCTTCATATTCAGCAGCCGTTGTTGGTGACTTCGAAGTTCAACCTTACGCTATGGGGGTGTGTTCGTCAAGTAGGATCGACCGTAAGCATTCCTATTTCGTTCCCCTTTTGTTTGACGCCCCATCGAAGAAGAGTTGCCGCGCGATTTTCTCCTTCTAGAGCGAAGATTCCATCATCGGGAAATTGAGGTTCAGGTCCTCTGGACTCATCACTTGGGAAATCGGCCAAATGTTCTCGCCATTATGCGTCTTTTTACGGATTTCCTTGAAACATAAGTGATGTCATATTCGGCCAAAAAGATTGACCATTTTGCCAACCTCATGGAGATGGAAGGCTTGTCGAACGAGATATTTGATGGGGTCTATCCTTGAGACAAGATGTATCGGGTGAGACCGCATGTAGTGTTTCAACTTTCCCACTACCCGGACCAAACCTCGCGCAAGTCTTCTCGCAAGCGTAGTAATTGAGTTCGCTTCCTTGGAGCTTTACGCTTACGAAATAGATGGCATTTTCGACCTTGGAATCTTTCTTCTCTTGAGCTAGCATAGCCCCAATTGTGTATCCGTGACAGTTAGATATAGCAAGAGTGGCTTTTGCCGATGTGGTGGGCGAGAGAATCGGGGATTCACAAGGTATGCCTTGATCTGTTCAAAGGCAACCGACATTGAGTCCATTACGTGTAGGCATTTTTCTTCATCGGCTTGAAGATCGGTTCGCGGATCGAGGTCACCGATTTACAAAGCGGCTTATGTATTGCGGTCTTCCCATGAAGGATTTCACTTACGTCGTGTCCGGGGTGGCTTCATTTCAACTATCGCCTTGATTTTCTGGGGATCTACTTCGATTCCCGTTCTGTCACCATATATCCTAGCACCTTACCTCGTCTCACACCGAAGGTGCACTTGGCTGGATTCAGTCTCATGCTGTGGTCTCGGAGGCGGCCGAAGAATTTTCTCAAATCAACAAAGTGCTAGCCATCTGATCCTCTGGAATGTATTATCATGTCGTCCACATAGACCTCAATTTCTTTGTGAATCATGTCATGGAACAGAGCTGTAGCTACCCTCTGGTACGTAGCCCCAACATTCTTTAGTCCGAATGGCATGACCGTGTAGCAGTATGTGCCCCAAGGGGTTGTGAAGGCTGTTTTGGGCTGATCTTCTTCTGCCATTTTGATTTGGTTGTAGCCGGCAAAACCGTCGACGAAGGATTTGACTTCATGGTTGGCCGTGGAATCTACCAAAATGTCGATGTTTGGCAGGGGGAAATCGTCTTTTGGGTAGCTTTGTTCAAGTCTCTAAAGTCTACGCAAAGACCGGATCTTTCCGTTGGCCTTGGTCACCGTTACTATGTTGGAAAGCCATGTAGGGTATTCAATGACCCTGATGAACCCTGCCCTGAGCATCTTTTCTATCTCCTCTTTCACTTGTAGGGACCATTCGGGCTTAATTCTTCTTAGCTTCTGCTTTACTGGCTTGACTTCTGGATCGAGCGGTATTCGGTGCTCAACTATGGAAGGATCGAGGCCTGGCATGTCTTTATAGGACCATGCGAACACATCCACAAATTCTTTTAGCAGCTCAATTAGGGCATCCCTTTCAGTCCCTTCGAAGAAACTACCAATCTGCGTCTCTTTAGGCTCTTCCGCAGTTCCCAAATTCACACTCGTCAAAATCTCTTCGGCAGCTTGGGCTCGATTTTCCTCTTTCCGGACAACCTGCTTAAAGATTTCTTTGATATATTGTTCATTTAATGTGTCTGCTTCTTCATCTAGTGAATCGTTATTAACTGTTTTTAGATTATTAGTTAATTCATCATTAGTTAAAGTGGCAATTAAGGGATACTCAGAAAAGGTTCGTCATTTCATTGAGAATAAGAGGGAATACTGACGTGGCTACAATTTCGTGGTCTTCAGGCGTGAGGCCATCGGACGATTTGGAAGACTCAAACTCAACAATGAGAGACTCAGAGGACTTTACAAAGGTTGACACAAAGGGGCGGGGAACCAATCCAAGTTTGGTGATCATTTCTTCTTTGGTCGCGGACGGGCCTGAGAGAGTTTCCCAATTCTTTAGCGGCATTCTTGCCGGAGGCCTCATGACTCGGGGCATCTCGTTTCGTCCTCCTTCCTCGATCGTTGCTATCATCTCTTTGTCTCGAACCGGAATCAATTGTGTTTGGCGTCCGAAACCGAGCATGTGGATGTAGGGATCTTCCTCACCCCGGGGATTTCTATCTCGTCGCAATCTGACCGCTCAATCCAGATGTAAGGACGTATTGCGTCTCGGTGTGCTGCTGGAAAAATCTCATGTCCCATACTCGAGCGGAAAGGCTTAGCAGGCAGTTCAGCAAGGAGGACGTCCCACACGACGTTCATAGATTCGAGTTGGGTATGACGATGCTTGTCGATCTTTATCATGAAAATTTCCTGGCTTGGCAGGGTCAGAGAGTGGGTTTGAAGAATGGTGACAAAGCTGTGATTAGGAACCGGGGGTTTGTGTGCCTTTATCATGGCGGCGTTCAATGTTTCCTTCCAGTATGCCTCCAAATGTTGGAAATGACAATTGGATTTGATGAATCGGACTTCTTCGGAGTCTGCTCGCTTGAGTGCGTTGACATAGTTGGCATCACCGGATTACGGGGATTCTCGACGAGACTTGCCCCGATAGTCCCTTGGTCGACTCGGAGGAGGTAGCCCTTGTCTGGCTAAGAGCATGCTTGATAACGGTCTCGGCTTCGTTCCCTATGAGGAAGCTATCTCCCCTTATGACTTCAAGGTCCCCTTGTCGGTTAATGAATTTGACACATTGGTGGAGAGTGGAGGCTATGGATTTCATGTGATGCAACCAAGGGCGCCCTAGTAGAGGTTTGTGAACTCGGAGGATATCCATTACATGGAACTTTGCGGGCACCATTTGGGTTTCGTACCGAGTTCGAGTCACCGTCCCCGAGATGGGACGGGACGTGCCATCATATGCCTTGTGGCCGGGTAGATGGGACCATGTGCCTTTCATTGATGTGCACAGGCCCGCATCATGCCGAGGGAGTGACATTAATCTGGCTGATCCGTTGTCCACCAATACTCCCTAAGCGATACGGTGTTGAGCTTAATGGTGATGTACAAAGCTTCATTGTGTTGGGAGACATCTCTTGGCAAATCTTCGTCGCAGAAGGTGATCATGTGCCATATAGGTGGGGATCATAGATTTGGTCCTTGTCCCGGGATAGAGAGTCATCAAGCCGGTCACTTCGTGCCTTTTTCTTGCGAGGTAGAACCTTTCTTGAAGCCCGGGTTATACCGAGGCCTTTTGTGGCGGTTGCCATCTCCTGGCCAACATGTTGATTGAGTGGGAGCGCCAAACTGGCGTTGGTCTTTCTTTGTCGGTGTGCACTCTGGAGCCGGTCAAACCGAATTCTCGGCGTTCCCGCGGGGGGATAGATTTACGATTGGCGCAGAGTTACCTGTGTCCACGGATTCTCGCGTCCGAAAGTCTCAATTGTCGTTGGCAAGGCTTTTCTGTTCCTTTACCCCCGTTTGCTTTGGGAAGGCGGGTGGAGTAGAGTACATAATAATCAAATCCTCCAGATGGTTCCCGAGCGTACCCACACCGGTATCACCGGCCTCGAATCTCTCCTTCAATTTTCTTTGGGAGGAAATTTTCTTCTTCTTAGGAGGACGGTCCTCGTGTATCCAGTCTGATAGTCCCTTTCAAGGCAATCGGGACGATACGTATATCCCACCAAATGTGTTCTACTGGTGGTGGATTTGGGACCTCGGGTTGAGCGGTCTTTGGAACGACTTTGAGTGGAACTGGTCCGGGAGATCCGCCGCCGGCTCATCTCGGAAGCGAGTGGTTGGACTCCGCCGGATAATGAGAGATATTAAGGTCCTGGGGAACAGGCACATGGTTGTCCTTCAGGGTAGCCCCCGTCAGTTGGGAGATTGTTAAGGTCCCAAAGTGGCGTGTGGCCTCTTCAATCCGAGCTTGCCAGTCCGTTCTCGGCGTTCTTCCAAGGCTTTGATGGCCGACCATATTTCTTCAAGCTGTTTCCCGGTTTTCATCACTCAGCCGATATTTGCGGGATCATCACTTTGAGAGGGGACAACCGACGGTATACCGAACTCTTTCGTCCCCGATTTGTTTGGGGCCAGTTGCCCTGTAAGTCGACGGGCAGGAGTCCCGGCGGTGGAAACATAGGAATCTTGGGGTAGCATCTTGATGTATCCGGGACGATTAAGAAGAGGAGGAGAACCTTCTTCCTTCTTTGCGGTAAAAGTGCCATCGGAATTGAGACTGATAGTCAAACCATGACTTGCGACAACCCCCAGAAGGTCATCAATTTGAGCCTCATGTCGAAGTCTCATCTGTTCTACCAACTGGATCCAATACTGGTCTGTCTGAGGGATTTTGGAGGACGGAGCAACGTGGTCCCCATCATTACCGGCTGATGTAGATATTCTGAAACCCGGAGTCGGAATAAACGGCGAAGCTGATGACGCGCTTGACTCTTCCCAACTGATCAAACGATGACCCGGTGTCCGGAACCAACCTTTGTGCGGAGCTGCGGGGGAAAGGACACGAAGGTTCAGATGTCTGGGAATGGAAGGAGGGTAGATGTTTGGGCTTTAGGCTCATGCAACATGCGACTATTTGTTCATGTTTACTTAAAACATGCTTTATTAACCTAGTCAGTTGGAAAAGATTGCTCTTCTTTTTCGCAAACTACTCTGGATCCTGGATCAGTGTCCGAGGGCTCGACGAAAAGTCGGCATGATTTGGACTGATAAGCGTCCACAATTGATCTTGACTTGTCGTCAGTTAGGCCGTAATTAGGCATGGAATAATCATTAATCCTTGATGACTCAGTGTCAATGCTGAGAGTCAGTGTATAATTTGTGCCAGTCAGAGCCGAAGTCAAGGCGCCGGTCAATATCTTGGTCAAAGTCTGCGGCGGAAAACCGGCAGAGCTTCGGCGATTAGGGTCCCCGAAAGATATTGAGTCGGTATGCCGACAAAGGCTTGAAAGGAAAGGTCTATACACGGACGGGGCATGACACGGACTCCGGACTAAAAACCAACCGGGTCTCGGACAAAGTGTGTCACGGACAAGTGCATGGTCGACACGAGGCTCCATGGGATGTTTGGGTAGTCCTGTGCTCGTCCGAGAGGCGTAATAAGACCAAACGGACCGCGACAAGGATTTCCCCGGGTTAGGGACGTAGTGTGCAGTGTACGGTCACGTGCGCGTAGTGTGCAAGCAGTCTATCTTCTCTTTCTGAGTAAAATAGAAAATTTTTTATGTGTCTTAAAAATATGATGCATGATTTTTATTTTTTGAAAATTTTCTTTTTTGAAAATCCTTTTTTTTTTTTGAAATTTTTTTTTGAATTTTTTTTTTTGAAATTTAATGAACACATAAGCACGAAAATTCCGACAGTTAGGGACATTATTCCGACAGTCAAAATTTTGACTTTCTCCGAGGCGGCCAAAACAACACGAAAAATGTGCAAAAATCAACACACACACACAAATGATTTTCAAAGCCGGGACAGAAGCTTGACCGTCATAAGCTTTTTCCTTTTTTTTTTTGGAAAACGGTGATACCGGTACGTGGGATTGTTAAACCACAATTTATCCCCGACTCGTGTTAGGAGGCGGTAACGGGAAGTTTAATGGTTTCCACCAATATACCAAATATCATTTTTTTTTAGAAAAAACTTAGTCCCCAGCAGAGTCGCCACTGTGATGATGTGTCGCCATTTCGCGGGAGAAAATTCGATTTTTCGCGTTTCTTTGAAAAAACCAAATAAAACCCGGGAAAAAGAACGGAGTCGCCACGCCATTTTTGTTTTAAGGGCCAAAACTTTGAAAAATGCCCGAGATCAAAAATTTGGGTTCGGAGGTCATGTTACACGCCGGAAAGGACGTTAGTGTGCACCCGGAATGTCTCGTAAAACGAGTCTTCCAAGCTGAAAATCATTTGTGTGTGTGTGTGTGTGTGTGTGTGTGTGTGTGTGTGTGTGTGTGTTGGCCAAAATAATTTGAAACTCAGAAAAGTAAAAATTGGGATATCTTTTTAAGACTTTAAACTGATCCCATGATTTTTTGGAAGATTTTTGGATTGAGATTTGGTACTCAAAAGACCTTTTGAAGTTGAGAGTCACTTCTGCCAGAATGAAAAAGGCAGTGGACCTTTAATTTTGAAATGGATTCAAGGGTCTTAAAACTTCATAATATGGATAAACTCAGAGAATGAAAGTTGTTCCAGACACATTAAATAAGATTTGTACGAAGGAATTTTCCATTTTGGAGAAGATTTGAGGGGTCAAAACCTTCTGGAAATCTCAGATATGCAATCTGGATTTCCAGAAGCTGATGAACTAGCCTCTAAAAGAAAATTTGAAAAGAGGAGTTTTACTCACCCAAAAAATAAAGTAAAAATATGTCTGGAAAGCTCTGGATGTTTGCTACAAAAAGTGTTTTGTAGTCAACACCAAATTCCAAGTTTTTCTATGTCCAAAAATTAAGACAATGGACTGGGATCTTGGAAAATTGCTACTGGACAGCAACTTCTCAAGAAAGAAAATATGATTTTAAGGGGGGTTTTGCATCCATGCTTGTCCCCATTTCCCTAGGTTTTGGTTAGTGATTACTTGACATTTTAGTGGTGAATCAACTATACCAAACCATCCTTGGGGTACATTAGGACTAAGCACTTCATTTGCTTGGGAAGGGGATTTTTATCCTTTGAAAATGAGATTTGATGCTTGAAAATGTTTTTTAGGGTTTTGAAAATGTGTTTTCTTTGCAAGAAAGTAAGAGAACTTGAAAATAATGTTGATCCTTGTAGAAGATCATCCATGGAGATGAACTTCCATGGTGATCTTCTTGGATCTAAGACAAGAAGATGAATGAACTACATTTTGTAGTTTGAAAATGCATGCATGGATGAGAGATTTAGGGTAAGAAGAGGGAGGTTATACCTATCTTCTTTGTATTTTGGGGCTTTGGCTTGAATGTATGAGTGTTTGAGGCTTGAATGCAAGAGTGTTTGGGTTTGATTTGAGTGAGTGAAAGTTGGGAAGATTCAAGAGAAAAAGGTGACAATTCTTAAAGAATTCTCACTGTTTTCTCGAGTATATTCGCCAGATACTATGAATTGTGCTCTTGTTCCTCTTTATTTTTGTGACTGGAGGGCTCAATTTATAGCCCTCTGAAAATTACAATCTCATCCGCGCGGATAGGACCTGCAGCGTGCACTGTTCATTAAATGCTGCTCCAGGCTTTGGACAAGAGGAATAATCTTTTTTAAAATTCAAATTAACCAGCCATTTCTTTTTTTTGGTTTTTCTTATTTCTTTTGCTTTTTTGATTCTTTTCCTTGGTTTATCTTTTTTTGGCAATCCCCATTTTGCCCTCACTTTGTTAGAAAAGTTAGGAATGTTAGGAATTGTTAGAAATGTTATAACTTTCGTTAATTTTCTAACGAAAATTCTAACAAGCTCAAATTGGAGCACTTACACGTAGGTGTGACCGCATCAACCGTGCTCGCGTCATATACCTTTGACTGCGGCCACAATGTTGACTGCGGGCACATGCCTGCTTCCCGGTTAATGTCAAGCCTTACTGAGCAAGTTAAGCTTACTGGCTCTGACAGGCCACTTGCCGGCTCCCCCATCACGCATTCAATGCGGCTCAGTCAGGCGCCTACTATTCCATTTAATGCTCCAAGCCGGCTACACGACTCATGTCCCTTTCAGCCATGCCCCCTCTGCAGTCAATGTCCCCTCCCTGACAGGGCCAATTAGCTGCGGACACGTGTAGCTGGTCAAATACCAAAGTGCTCCCTAGGGCTGATCTCATTGCTTACCTCAACAAGCACCATTGCATTGCCTATAAATAGAAGGCCTTTACCCCCTTGGGCAAGGTAAGTTTCATATACAATTGAGTAAGCCATATTACTCTAAACCCTAAACACACACACACTCCAAGGTATTCAAAGCCTTATTATCTCAGTATTCTTACTCTCACACCCGAGGGCCTGAGTTGGAGTAACCTCCAACTTTGACCTTAATGGTGCTTCTTTGTGTTGTGATCTAGGTACAAGCAAACCACTTAAATATCCTAGCCAGATATCCTCGAACCGCTCCTGACCCTGAACAGCTTGGCGTCATCACCAGGTTCTACTACTGACATCAAATTTTTGGCATCTTTTGTCTATACTCTTGATCGTACCCGACTCGATGATGACTTGATATGAGAAATTAGGATTTGAATTACAATTTTATAACCCGACAAGGTTCAAGTAGTGCCTCTGTTCCGACGAAACACACCCGACCTAATCCAACCCAAAATCATATACCTACTTAAAATATTTTTATAATAAGTATTTCTTTAATGTTTTGGGATTGTAATAAGTATTTCTTTTATGTTTTGTGATGAAGTTTTAAACATTCTCTAATGAAAAATCGATGCAAGTTTGCCATTTTTTTTTTTAAAATCACATGCTAAGCTAACAAAAAGAAAAGAAAAAGCATTTGACACATAGGTCGGATAAGAGCGAGTCGGGCATGAATCTCATCACTTCCAAATCAGATCAGACTCTGTTTCTAATATTCAGATCGTGGTGTTCGAGTTAGGGTAAATCCGACCCTGACTCTACCCGTTGCCATCCATTGTTGGAACATAAACGATCCATTAACCATGAACTGATTCACAACTAGATTAAGAAGAGAAGGAGAAGAAGAAGAAGAATAATACGGAAGCGTGTACCTTGTGATTCCATGATTGTTCTTAGTTTTTGTTCTTGAGTAGAAGAAGGAAGTAGGGAGATAGTACTTCGAAGTAGGGAAGAGTAGATCTTCTAAATGATAGTGCCCACACTTGATCTTCTTAGTGAATAAAGAGAAGATTTGTGACTGAATTTAGTGAATGAATAAGTGTCTCTAAATGGCTGATGGATAGCCTTTATATAGATAGAGAAGGGGCACTTCATTTAGGGACTACACCCTTTCGTAAAGAAGGCGGTGAGAAGTTACCATTATGCCCATCATTTAATGGTACTTACACCTAATGGAATTCTACATATTTGGTCTATACTTTAACATTATTAAATGATTATAACATATGGAATTAAATAACACATATTATTAATCCATGTTCTAACAATCTCCCACTTGGATTAATATTAATATGTATCTTTTACTAAATAAATTCCTTAATCATTTATAACATGAATGACAATCCTTATGTGCACGTTTATTGTCATCCAACACAATCCCGTCCATTACTCTTATAAGTATAGGGACTAAAGGGGCAGTCGTTGTAATTGATTCGCAACTAAACCCACATTAATCACATATATATATCCAACTAAATGACATAGATTAAGTATAGATATGTAGCATGGAATATTAATGAATATATATGAAGAACGCATATATATATTCTCCAACTAGTCCTACTTAACCAAATGAGATCAATATAAATAAAAACAACACAAAGAAATAGAAAACAACACAAACTCCCACTGATTTAAGCATTATCAAAATTGTTTCACCCATATGAGCAGTATGCTCGTGAAACATCAAAAGAGATTACGCTTTACAAAATGGATCCAATAACATGGAGTTTGATCCTATAAGTTGTATATCTATTTGTTCATTTTATACTTATTTCTCTTCAACAAGAGACATAACCATATGATGTCTTTCGACAACTTTGCATCCACTAAAACATAATCGGAATACTTAATGATCTCAAAATGATCCGATTTTATATACATAAGCATGTAGTTTAATGTTTTATAGGTGCTTCATCATTCTTTTGGATGCGACTTAATGTTCTTCTTTCCGAATTGCTTTGGTATTGACCAAGCATCCCAATAATAAATACAAGGTCTGTACGAGTACAGACTTGCGCATACATTAAGCTTCCTACTGCCGGTGCATAAGGGATATTTTTCATATACTTGGATTAAAAATTAATTTTAGGACATTTACTTTAAACTGAATTTATCTCCCTTAGAGACAGGGGTGTCATGTGGTTTACAATTTTCCATGCTAAACCTTTGTAATACCTTCTCTATATAGCTCTTTTGTGATAATCCCAAAATACCTCGTGAATGATCACGATGAATTTGGATTCCCAATACAAAAGATGCCTTACCAAGATCTTTCATCTCAAATTTGTTTGAGAAATTTCTTAGTTTCTTTTAGAAGGTCCTTATCATTACTAGCAAGAAAAATATCATCCACATATAAGACCAAAATAATAAATCTACTCCCACTGAACTTATGGTACACACAATCTTCACCAAGATTCATTTCAAAGCCAAATGAAAGAATAACTTGGTTAAATTTTAAGTACCATTGATGAGATGCTTGCTTAAGCTCATAAATGGATTTCTTAAGTTTACAAACCAGTTGACTAGTTTGATCCGAATTAATCACCATTCCTGGTTTCTTCATATAGATAGTTTCCTTAATGTTGCCATTGAGAAAAGCTGTCTTAACATCCATTTGATGAAGCTCAAGATAATAATGTGCCACTAATGCCATAATGATCATAAAAGAGGTTTTAGAAGATACCGGAAAAATATTTCTTTATAATCAATGCTTTCCTTTTGAGTAAATCCATTAGCAACAAGACGTGCATTATATCTTTCCATATTACCTTGCTAATCCCTATTGATTTTAAATATCAATTTATAACCAATAGGTTTTACACCTTCAGGTAATGGGACAAGATCCCAAATGTCATTGTCTTTTATTGATTTTAACTCCTCATTAATGGAATTGATCCACTTATGAGAATTAGAACTATTAATGGCTTCATGGAAGGTGATTAGATCATCTCCCACTAAACCTAAGGTGTCCTCATTCTCCGCAAGATACATATCATAAATATCCGGAATAGAACTTCTTCTTTCTCTAGTAGATCTCCTTAAGGGCACCGGTTCATCCTCATTTTGAGGTTGTTGAATTTCATTATGTCCAACATTCTCATGTTGTCCGTTATTTACGGGAGTCTTTATATTATTTTGAATTGTATGTTCTTTGTTGAATTTCAGGTACAATTACTTGATTTCCAACAGGAACTAAAGTTTGAGGAATAAAGAGTGGTTCCTCTAACTCTTCAAATTCAAAATCATTACTATTTCTCCCACTAAATTCAACATCCTCAAGGAACCTAAAATTGTCAGTCTCAAAAAATGTTCTAGTTTTCGGGTCATAAAATTTATATTCCCTAGATCTCTCGGCATACCCTACAAAATAGCTACTAACAGTATTTAGGTCCAGTTTGCCCTCATTAGACCTTATAAGGTCTAGCATCTGCTGGACACCCTATAAATGAAGATGATTTAAGGACAGTTTCTTATTCGTCCATAACTCATAAGGGGTTTTGTCGATAGCTTTTGAAGGTGCTCTCTATTGAGAATATAAGATGCGGTTTTTAATGCTTCGCCCATAATGAGTGAGGTAAAGAAGTACAAGAAAACATACTTCTTACCATATCCTTAAGGATTTATGTCTCTCCAATATACTATGCTAGGTTTACCCGGCATGGTGTAGTGAGGGACAATCCTACACTCTTCAAAATAGCGAATATAAAGGACCCGGACGTTATTCACCCAATACGTTATACCGTCCGTAGTTTTCACTACCATGATCGGATTTAACATTCTTAATAGTCTTTCTTATGCCTTAAAAGACTTGAAAACGACCAATGATTGAAACTTTACATGAAGAAAATAATGTATCCATAACGAGAGTAATCATCCATGAACGTAATGAAATATTGTTGACCATTCCATGAAGGGTTAATGAATGGTCCACAAATGTCCATATGAATTAGTTCCAAGACGTTTGATACTCTCAAAATTCTATTTCCTTTAATGTTTGTAAATTTATTCTTTAAAACACTTTAATGCAAAAGTTTTATCCGGAGTATCAAGTTGTTTTTAGAATTCCCTCCGACATAAGCTTTATCAATTCTCCCTTTGGAGATATGACCCAAACGCCTATGCCATAGAATACAAGAATTTTCACTTGATAACTTTTGCTTAGTGCCTTTAGTTTTGGTTTCATTATCATGGGACTCATTAATAGTATTTACTGTTTGAAGTAAATAAAATTGTCATTGTTAAGATAAAGTACTAATACCGACAACCTCGAAATTGAAAATAAGATCACATTTATTATTACCAAATGAACAGGAATAACCTTCCCGATCTAATACTGTGACTGATATCAAATTCCGCCTAAATGACGGTACAATAAATGTATTATTTAATACAAAATAATAGCAAGTACTTAACAAAAATCCCTATGCCTATAACTTCAACCGGATTTCCAGCTTCCATATAGATGTATTTCTCATCTTCACCGGGATTCGATAATTCAGCAACCCCGCATACATGAACTAATGTGAGTTGTTGCACCAAATACAACCACTATGTATATTAAGGAATTGAAACCAAATTTGCCTTAGTACAAACAAGACCAAATGACATACCATCCTGAATTCGCCATTCGCGATATTTATGGTAGTCGTTCTTCATGCGAGTAAGGTCCTTGCAAAAGAAGCATTTCTTGACTTTATGATCCTTAAATGATCCCTTATGCTTCTTACTTGCAACCGTAATTTCCTTCCCTCTTCTCTTAATCCCACGAGAAGAAGTAAATGCTGAGTGAGTACTTTCTAATTTGAGATATTTCATCCTATCTTCCTCTAATGTCATATGTGAAAGTAATCCATTAATATTCCACTTTTTCTTTTGACATTTATAGGTCACTTCAAAAGGACCAAATTGAGGAGGAAGATAGATCAAAACTAAGTGCACGAGCAAATCTTCCGAAATCTCTAACTTAAGTGCTTTTAGTTTGATCGAAAGATGAAATAATTCGATAATGTACTCCCGAAGATTTTCGTCACCCTTGTATCGAATGGAAACAAGTTTCCACAAGAATTCAAGAAAAAACTCAGCATTTTCGATTTCAGAGACATTGTCCAAAAATGTCTCTGAAACTGCATTTTCCATGATCATTAGACTCACGCGGTTGGACCGTTCCCATTGCTCAACATTTTTCCGTTCTATAACGGTATTTCCTTTAGTGAGAGCAGCGGGACTTGATTCCCCAAATGCGTGATCGATGTCCATATTGCCTAAGATCATCGTTATATTATTTTTCCAAGTTTTAAGTTTAGTCCCAGTAAGCAAAGGTACATCATTTATAGCAGTAGTTACGGATGAAGCATTAATCAAATCTGAAGGAGAAGAACAAGAATGAAATAAAACATATATAAGAAACTACATAATGATTAATTATATCAAATGAATTCCATCAAAATAAAAGATAATCAACATGACATCAAGACTAATCTTTGGATTGCGAATTGACTCACAATTTGATTTATCTTAAGGTACAAATATCTTAAACAACACACTTTAAATACTTGCCTTCCTTTGGGCCGGATCAAGTACAAAAAGTGTCCTAAAGTTTAAGGTACTTGTTCCCCGACAATAAAGAATATAAACAATTCACTTTAAACACCCGCCTTCCTTTGGGATGGTTCACAGCATTTAAAATGACCAAAAGTTTAGTTCAATTATTACCCCATGAATGTAAATACTTAGTCAAAAACAAGGTCTCCTTTGGGAAACAAGCATGTTATCACATATCAATATTTACATTCATCTTTTAACAAGTTTGAATTTAATCAACAAGGTCTCCTTTGGGAAACAAGCATGTTAATTATGTCCAAAATGTTAAGGATATAATTAATCGGAAACAAAAGGCCTTAAGGTTATTTCTGAAAATTTAAAGGGTAAATAAATAAGTGAAATTTATCATTAAAAGATAGTATCCTTTTGTTCTACCCTTCCATTCTTAAAGTTCGATAACTCTAAGAACCGCCGAAGCGCGACTGGTGTCCAGATACTATAATTTACTAACAAATTATCACAAAAGACCAAAAGGGTATGAATGACCAAAAAAATTGCAGTTCTATAAACATTGAAGCTTCTGCACACATGGGCGGTCGCGCGCAGTCAAGGTGGGCGACCGCCCAAGCTTCAATTCCACAAATTTTAAAGTCGCTGTACACATGGGCGACCGCCCAGTCAAGATGGGCGACCGCCCAAGCCGCATTTCACAGGCATTGAAGTTACTGTACACACGGGCGACCGCCCGTATCAAGATGGGCGACCGCCTACGTGCCCGCGCCTGCATTTGACGAAAAGTCACCATTTTTAACACCCTTTTATGAACAGTTTTGAACCCTTTTATGAACAAGCTTTGAACCAAATAGAGAGAGTCATACACTCAGTGGGGCTACGCCCGCACCCCCTTTGTGGTCCGATACCAGTCTACACGTCGGCTAGGCCCGCGCCCTCGGAGGGCGCCGAGCCCTTTGCCAGGACAACGAGACATAACATCCAATACCCTTTAGACTATCAATTCTTAACTTAATGGTGAATAATTATTCAACCAAAGCAAGTAGATCCTTATACTCACATCACATTTTTAAATGTGTGGCTATACATTTGAACAAACTCACAACGCATCAAATGATGGTGGCTATGTCCAAAATAGGATAATCTTACATTAAGAATTGAAAGCCTTGAGTAAACCAAAATCAGAAATAGAATGAAGTTTATGAATATAATACTCTTAGACAAGATGAGTATCATGAACAAGAACAAAAACTAAATGAAATCATACAAGAATTAAAGCATAAGGCTTTATAAGAATTTCAAACTCAATCTAGTATATGAGTAGGCTCTGATACCAATTGTTGGAACATAAACGATCCATTAACCATGAACTGACTCACAACTAGATTAAGAAGAGAAGGAGAAGAAGAAGAAGAATAATACGGAAGCGTGTACCTTGTGATTCCATGATTGTTCTTAGTTTTTGTTCTTGAGTAGAAGAAGGAAGTAGGGAGATAGTACTTCGAAGTAGGGAAGAGTAGATCTTCTAAATGATAGTGCCCACACTTGATCTTCTTAGTGAATAAAGAGAAGATTTGTGACTGAATTTAGTGAATGAATAAGTGTCTCTAAATGGCTGATGGATAGCCTTTATATAGATAGAGAAGGGGCACTTCATTTAGGGACTACACCCTTTCGTAAAGAAGGCGGTGAGAAGTTACCATTATGCCCATCATTTAATGGTACTTACACCTAATGGAATTCTACATATTTGGTCTATACTTTAACATTATTAAATGATTATAACATATGAAATTAAATAACACATATTATTAATCCATGTTCTAACATCCATCCCTAGCTATAACCGAATTTTTCACAATATATTCATATCCTATTTCTTCTCTTTGTGTTCCTCCCACCATTTTCCCACGTCTACATATGCCTGCTCTTTGTCACCTCACCATATATGGGCCTATTTCTTTAATAGAGATAGAAGATGTACATTATAAACCTACTTTGTAAGCAATAAACAATGACTAAATAGATGTGTCATCAACAGCTTCTCAATTGCTATTACTTTTTTTTTTTTTTTTTTTGATATATTTAAATTAGTAAAAGACATTCTTTACGTTTTCTTTCTTATAATATCAGTCATACTCATACCCAGTGGGTAGAATGGAAGGGGGTTGACCGGCCTCGCATTATAAATAAAAATAAAAATAAAAATGAAAATAAAAATAAAAATTTACTAGTGTTATTTTTGTAAATATATTTTAAATGTAGGGCAAAAATGTAATTTTTGTACAATTTGACCTCCTTAACACAAAATAAAATTTTCATTTTATTTATAAATTGATCCATTTTTACCAAGTTCATGGTTTCGCCACTGGCCATATCCATCTATTAGGAGGATAAGACCATAATCCAACAGGACAAATACCTAAAGCAGGTAACAAGATCCAGGAATAAATCCTCATTCCCAACCTAAAGCAGAAGATAAGGACCAAAGGTAAAGTATACAAACCTCTACTAATTAAAAGGGGTGTTAAAAAAAATGGTCTTTTCGCCATTATTTCAAAGAGGCATTTACCATATAATTTCTCTGACAAAACAATACTACCTTTCCTAGGATAAGTTGTATTTTGCTTAACCATATAATTCCTAACTTAACAAATACACCCTCCCATCATTTTACCTAGTTCATCCTCCTATCATTTTACTAAGTCCACCCTCTTTATCAATTTAGTTTCTCTCCAACCACCATCACCTTAGGTCACCCCCTCCCCATCTTCTCCAGTCAATACTTCCGGCAACCATCAACTCCGGCGACTAACTCCGGCGACTCTTTTTTTTTTTTACGCCGGCGACCTCTCCGGCGACCAAACAAATGAGAACTTAACTTATCAGTAAGTTCTCAGTTGTCAACTAAACTACTAAGAACACAATTAACTCCGGCGACTACCAACTCCGGCGACCAAACAACTGAGAACTTAACTTATTAGTAAGTTATCAGTTGTAAACCAAACTACTAAGAACACGATCAACTCCAACGATCACCAACTCCGGCAACCAAACAACTGAGAACTTATCAGTAAGTTCTCAGTTGTCAACTAAACTACTAAGAACACGATCAACTTCGATGATCACCAACTCCGGTGACCTCTCCGACAACCAAACAACTGAGAACTTAACTTATCAGTAAGTTCTCAGTTGTCAACTAAATTACTAAGAACACGATCAACTCTAGCAATCACCAACTCCGGCGACTAAACAAATGAGAACTTATCAGTAAGTTCTCAGTTGTCAACTAAACTACTAAGAACACGATCAACTCCGACGATCACCAACTCCGGCGACCTCTCCGGCGCCAAACAACTGAGAACTTAACTTATCAGTAAGTTCTCAGTTGTCAACTAAACTACTACTAAAAACACCATCAACTCCGACGACCACCTACTCCAGCGACCAAACAAGTAAGAACTTTTTCATTTTTTATTTTATATTATCAACAATGAAAGTAGTACTACCTCCATCCCAAAATAAATATCAAAATAAATACAACAACGAAAGTAATATTATCTCCGTCCCAAAATAAATATCAAAAATAAATATGTACTTTTAATATACTTTTTCGTCACAAAATAAATGCTATTTATTTCTAGGATGTACTCGGTACTCCAGTACGAGACCACTATAAACTAAACGAAGAGAAGCTAATTCAAGCACTTTCCAGAAGACGGATGGCTTTCGATATACTTGTGAATATGAAGCACATGCTCAAGCCTTTCTTTAAGGTCATCTATATGACCCCCAAGCTCGTCATACTTATGCATCCGCATTTAATATGTAAGTCCACAAATAAGGAACAAATAACCTCTTGCAGAAACAAAAATAAAAATAAAAAAGTAAAACCTTGTTGGCTGATTCAAAAGCCTAGTCGTTTCGACGGTGCGGGACAGAGGCTCACAGTTGTGGCCGGTGAAGAGGACGTTGGTCTCGACGGTGATGGGTTGTCAAAACCATGTTCTTCATAGTCACATCACGCAGATCCGGATGTTTCGAGCCAGATCTGGGTGGTATGAAGGAGGCAGAGGTGATTCAGCCGGAGTTGTTGCAGAATGGAGCCATCGTCTTGGGAAGGAGAGAGTGCATCAGTTTATAGATCGGAGATGAGGTGCGGTGACCGGACGATGGTAATGACACGGTTGAATGCGGCACCGGGTGCAGATCTGAGAAGATTGGGCTAGGGTTTTTGCATATGATCTTCATCGGAAATGGATATCGCCGGTGTGATGAGAACGCCAGTGTAATGGCCGGAGGGAATGAAGGGGAGGCAACCATGTTTCTACAGGGGAAGTGGGGGGATATGGTCGTCGGGGTAGGGGGAGACAGTTGCCGATGTTGCGGAGGTGAGAAGTAGCTGGAGGTATGGGTGGCCGGAGGAAGGGGGACGGTCGCTGGAGTTGGGGGGATGGTCGCCGGAAGTTGGGGAGGGGAGGGGTGGTGACTGGAGAGAAGGAGTAGAGAAAGAAAGTGTGTGCGTGTGAGAGAGAGAGAGTGTGTGTGTTTGCGACAAGGTGGGTGGGGAGGGGTATAATTATATTTTTTAAATTATTTTAAATTAGGCGAGGGATTAAATGGTAGGACAAAATATTTTTTAAGATTAGGAGGTAAATTAGGAAATAGGCTGTCTTATGAGGTAGATTAAGAATTATTGAGGGACTAGGGCATATTTTTCTCTATTTCAAATTCGCCAAAAAAATGCGTTCAGTTTAAAAATTACCGCCTAAGCTTACGCGCGAATTAGTTGGCTGGGCGACGCCTACTATCGACATCCGCCTTGTTGTTTTAATATTTCAATATAATAACATTTACCTATTTTTATTAATGTTTAATGTAATATAATCACTAAAATACTATTAACAAATGATAAATTATGGTTCAAACTTAAAAAAAATTATAAACTAGGGCCCTAGGAAAATTCTTAGGTTGGAGTGGAAGCGATGGGTTAGATTAGGTTTAGGGTTAGGTTTCGGAAGTGAGGGAGGATAGGGTATTTTGTGTGTATTTAAAAATATTACGGGTGAGAATAGCAACTCTCATTCTTTGATCCTTTCCTTTTTACTATCGGTTTGTATTGCTATATAGGAATAGGACTGGGACTCTTTTGCAACTTTTTTTTTTTTTTTCTAAGGAAAGTCTTAAAATCACCACTTATTTGGCAACTAAATTTAAGAAAATCAATGTAATTATTTGGCAACTAAATCTAAGAAAATCAATGTAATAATGAATGTTAATACAACTTTCCCTTCTTACCATTTAACCTTATAACAACCCTGTAAATCCTTTTATAAACCGTAAGATTTCTCTCTCTTTGATTCTTTTATCAGACACATACTTGTAGAACAGAACAATTAAGTTCCTCTCTTTCTGAATGTAACAACCCTAAAATTTGATACTATTTAGTTATTAAATGTGATTTTCCTTAAATTAATTATTGTTAGTTAGTTAATTAATTATTTGTGTTTATTAAGTTTCCTGGATGGATTAAATTAAATGGGCATAGTCTATTTAAAATTGGGTTATCTAATTTGGATTTACTCCTTGGACTTGAATAGTGTGGATTAAGTTTGGGGAAAACCAAAAGGCAACTAGGTGTCATAAAACCTTGAGGCTCTTGGAGTTCGTAACGGCTAAAGTCTCTTGACCTTCATAACCGACTCCATGACAAGTATAAAAGAGGGAGGTGGCCAGGTGAGAAGAGGTTTAGAAAGAGAGAAAGACCTTAGAGAGAGAGGGCGACAGAAGAAAGAAGAAAGAAGAAAGAAGAAAGAAGAAAGAAGAAATAAGAAAGAAGAAGAGAAGGAGAAAGAAAGGAAGAGAAAGAGAAAGAAGGAAGAAGATTCTAGGTTGAATCGAAAAGGTCGTGCAAGGACTAGTGTGGCAAGAAGTGCAAATAACCCGAGGTAAGGAATTACGTTTCTTAGAGTATTTGATTTTCAATCCTTGAACTAGGATTCTATCGAGTCTTTTATGAAAGTATAAGCTACCAAGTGGCCGATAGTTATTTTAAAACTATTCCTTCAATTGAACGTCTTTTGAAATATCTTACCCTTGATATGTGTTGTTCAAGGTGTATCTAATGGCTGAATTTGATTATTGTGTTCTTGTACCATATGAACACTTGAATATTTATTGCTATGTCTAAAGTAACTAGATGTAGTTTAATGAGTCTAAGTGGGACGGACTTTTAAATGAACTAGGTCTAATCTTAATAGTAAAGATTTGGCTTTTATCTTACACTGCCTGAAAAGTAGTGATGTTAAATGTGATATGTTCTTATACCTAGGAACATGATATATATAGAATTGCTATATCTATTTGAACTCGATGTAGCTAGCTTTGTCTGACTGAAAAAGACTTAGTAATAATTAGTCTGAGTAAAAAGGACTTTATGAGAATTAGTCTAATTCCTGAAAAGGATTTAGACGCTTATACACTACTTGATGAAGTAGTTGACTATCATGATATGTCGGGATAAGGGACACTACTACATTTCTGACCTAATGTAACGCATCTAATGTAACGCCACGAGCTAATGTAACGCATCTAATACAACGCCAGAGCTAATGTAACGCATCTAATGCAACACCAGAGCTAATGTAACACATCTAATGCAACGCCAGAGCTAATGTAACGGCTAATGCAACGCCAGAGCTAATGTAACGCATCTAATGCAACGCCAGAGCTAATGTAACGCATCTAATGCAACGCCAGAGCTAATGTAACGAGTCTAATGCAACGCCAAAATCCTAATGTAACGCCTAAATTACTAATGCAACACCAAAATCCTATAACATATACCATATACCCTATACCCTATACCCTACACTATACCCTATAACCTATATCCTATATCCTATACCCTATACCCTATACACTATACCCTATACCCTATACCCTATACCCTATGCCCTATACACTATACCCTATAACCTACATCCTATACCCTATACCCTATACCCTATACCATATACCCTATACCCTATACCATATATCATATACCCTATATCCTATACCCTATACACTATACCCTATAACCTATACCCCATACACTATACCCTATACCCTATACACTATACACTATATCCTATACCCTATACCTTATGCCCTATACACTATACCCTATAACATATATCCTATAGGGTATAGGGCATATGATATAGGGTATACCCTATAGGGTATAGGGTATACCCTATAGGATATAGGGTATAGGGTATATGATATAGGGTATACCCTATAGGGTATAGGGTATATGGTATACCCTACAGGATATAGGGTATACCCTATAGGATATAGGGTATAGGGTATAAGGTATAGGGCATATGGTATAGGGTATACCCTATAGGGTATACCCTATACCATATACCCTATAGGGTTTAGGGTATACCCTATACCCTATACCCTATAGGGTATAGGGTATACCCTATACCCATGCCCTATACCCTATGCCCTATACACTATAGGGTATAGGGTATACCCTATACCTATAGGGTATACCCTATACCTTATACCATATATCCTATGCCCTATACATTATACCCTATAACCTATATCCTATACCCTATACCCTATACCCTATACACCATACCCTATACCCTATACACTATACCATATACCCTATATCCTATACCCTATACCCTATGCCCTATACACTATACCCTAAAACCTATATCCTATACCCTATACCCTATACCATATACCCTATACACTATACCCTATCCCTATAAGGTATAGGGTATAAGGTATAGGGTATACCCTGTAGGGTATAGGGTATACCCTATAGGATATATGATATAAGGTATAGGGCATAGGGCATATCCTATAGGGTATAGGGTATAGGGTATAAGGTATAGGGCATATGGTATAGGGTATACCCTATAGGGTATAGGGTATAGGATATACCCTATAGGATATAGGGTATAAGGTATAGGACATAGGGCATACCCTATAGGGTATAGGGTATAGGGTATAAGGTATAGGGCATAGGGCATAGGACATATAGTATAGGGTATACCCTATATGGTATAGGGTATACTCTATAGGGTATAGGGTATAAGGTATAAGGCATAGTGCATATGGTATAGGGTATACCCTATAGGGTATAGGGTATATGGTATAAGGTATAGGGCATAGGGCATATGGTATAGGGTATACCCTATAGGGTATAGGGTATACCCTATAAGGTATAGGGTATACCCTATAGGGTATAGGGTATAAGGTATACGACATAGGGCATAGGGTATAGGGTATACCCTATAGGGTATAGGATATAGGGTATACCCTATAGGGTATAGGGTATACCCTATAGGGTATAGGGTATACCCTATAGGGTACAGGGTATAGGGTATACCCTATATCCTATACCCTATATCCTATAGGGTATACCCTATAAGGTATATGGTATAGGGTAAACCCTATAGGGTATAGGGTATACCCTATAGGATATAGGGTATACCCTATAGGATATAGGGTATAGGGTATAGGATATAAGATATAGGGCATAGGGCATAGGATATACCCTATATGGTATAGGATATAGGGTATACCCTATAGGGTACAGGATATACCCTATAGGGTACAGGGTATAGGGTCTACCCTATACCCCATACCCTATAGGGTATACCCTATGCCCTATGCCATATACCTAATACCCTATAAGTATTATTAATATTTTAAAAGTATAATTATTTTTTTTTAATTTATTTTTGAATTGAGATAAATATTTTAGACATTTTTTGGTAAGGAAGTTTTTTTAAAAAAATTATATAAAATAAGTTAGAAATTAACTAAATATTTCTATCAATTATTACTTAGGTATATTAATATTTTTTAGAAGTTTAAATTATTAAATTAATGAGTATTATTATTAATTAATAACATTATTATTATTAATTATATAATAATAATTATTAATATATTCAATTATTTAATTGAATAATTAACAATAAAAGTATATAATATAAAAACATTACTTTTTTGATATTATGTATTATTACTAGTTATTATTAATATTATTATTAAGTATTATTTATTTTTAAATTTATTTTTGAATTGAGATAAATATTTTAGACTTTTTTTGGTAAGGAAGTTTTTTAAAAAATTTATTAGGCATAATTAATTATTAGTACTATTATTAATATTAATTAATTAATATTAATAATTCATTAATAAATATTATTGATATTAGGCAAAATATTATTTTATAGTTTAAATTATTAGTATTATTATTAAGTATTATTAGTAATAGCATCATTATTAGTATTATTATTAAGTATTATTACTAATAATTTTTAAAGAAATAAAAGTATATAATATATAAATATATTTACTTTTTTGATATTATGTATTATTAGAGTTGTGGACCGTTGGATTGAATGTGTGAATGGTTGAATTTGGTTTAGCTCATGATCCGCGTGATTATTTGAGACCCAATCAAACAATGCCATGTGGCATTGTTTTATTGGTTCTCATATAATCACGCGGATCATGAACTAAACCAAATCCAACCATTCACACATTCAATCCAACGGTCCACAATTAATCAAAACAAACCAATAAATCCCTCTTTCTCTCCTCATTTCTCTCTCTTTATTTTCATTTTATCAAAATAAACAAAAGTTTCTCTCTCTCTCATTTCTCTCCTTCTTCTTCTCAGTCAAACAACCAGATCTCCACAACCCACGCCTACCCACAAACGTCTTCTTCTCACCCACCTAATCCATGGCTGCCTTCCTCTTCCTCTCCACCATTTCGGCAAAACCCAACCGGCCCTTACTCATTTCCGTCTTCTTCTCTAATTTCGGCCTTACTCATTTCCGTCCAACTCCTTCCACTTACTCTCCACCATTTCGGCAAAGTCCAACTCCTTCCCCAACGTCTTCTTCTCTCTCTCCCCAACCTACGGCGTTGATTTGGAACCCTAACTGGAAATTAACCGTCCGTCTCGCATCCCTACCCCTTCTACCCACCACCGCCGTCGCCCTCCACCAAATCAAATACCGCCACCGTCGTCGCCCTCCACCAAGACCCTCCTTCCTCATCACTTCCGAGGCCGAGAAAAGGCCGGCGTTGTTTGCTTTTACAGATCTGAATTTGTTTTGTCCAAATCTGAATTTGTTTTTGCCCAGATCTGGATTTGTGTCTTTGTTTATAATTGCTAATGAAAGTGTATATATTTCTTATTCTTTTTGCAACCATTGAAGGTGGTGGTTGATGGTGGTTGTGGTGTAAGAGAAGTTTAGGAGACTAAAGTGTGACTCTAAGAATATATCAAGGACTGATTTGAGGAAAGTAAAACCTAAGGGACTAATTTGAGGAAAATAAAATCTAATGGACTTATTTGAGAAAAATAAAACCTAATGAATTGATTAAGAAAAATAAAATTTAAGGGACTGATTTGAGAATAATAGAACTTAAGGGACTGATTTAAAAATATTTACAAAAATTATATATATATATATATATATATATATATATATATATATATATATATATATATATATATATATATATATCAAAAATAAAAAATATAGAAAAAAGAAAATTAAAAAAATTAATAAAATTGTGAAATTATGTAATAAATTTTAGGGACTCATCTAATTTTTGGCGTTACATTAGGTATTCAACCACTTTTTAAATTGGCGTTGCATTAGGTTCTTTTTGGCGTTGCATTAGGTGTTCATATAGTTTTAAAATTGGCGTTGCATCAGGTATTTACCTGATGCAACGCCAAAGCTCTGGCGTTACATTAGCTTACTATGTCGTTGCATTAGACCTAATGCAACGCAAGAGAATGCAACGGCCATTTGGCATTATATTAGGCCTAATGTAACGGTTTTTGGGCCCTAATGCAACGAAAATTGGCGTTACATTAGGTCAGAAATGTAGTAGTGGGAGCGCCCTGAAAAGACGTGGAGTTTCTTATTCAAGGATCACCCTGAAAAGGTGTATCAAAGTCACCCTGAAAAGGTGTATCAAAGTCACCCTGAAAAGGTGTATGAAAGTCACCCTGAAAAGGTGTATCGTTACTTTGGAATTGACGGACTTATGTGAATACAGTTTCCATCTTATATATTTTGTGATAGTGCCACAACTTGTTATTTGAAAAGTATCTTTCATTATTGTACTCGTACCTGTACTTTAATTGATATAGCTATCTTATCGTTGAATAATTCGATTGGGTTAGTTCTTTCGGTCATCTTTCCTTAGTACCTGGAGAGATTCCGTATGAACTTACTGAGCATTGCTCGCTCACCCCTTTTCTCATTTTTCCCTCCTAGGTAAGCAGTAGGAGGAGTTGATCGGTCGTATGGATGGCGGCTTGATTGAGATTTAGGGTGCTCTATCAAACATTGTGTACTTATCGATCTAGTGGGTTGTACTATCCGTTAAGATGGAAAGACGGTTATTTTCCTCTTTTAAATTATGGTTAGATGTACTAGCCGTTAAGATTGAAAGAAAGTTATTTTTCGCATTTGAATTATGGTTGGATGTACTAGCCGTTAAGGTACCCTGATTTGGGAATTTTATCTATGAATTGAATTATGTTTAGTGATGAAAAGTTGGGGTCGTTACAGTTGGTATCAGAGCCTTGGCTTTAGGTCTAATGGGAAGAATACCTTTAGCTTTAGGAAACCTTAGTTCTAAGAATTTACTTGAATAAAGGCAACCCAGAACTTAGATTTGAGTTATGCCTTGCTCTAGGATTATTATGTGAGTGAGGTAGGCTAAGTAGAAAAGTTAAAGGAATAACTTACTCGTTACTTTGGAAGATTAAAGCATATTTACTTTAAGTATATGAATATTATGCATTGAAGATATACTAATGATGATTGTAGGAGATGATCAGGAGATATTCTTTGAGTTTTGGCTGGTACTATGATCTAGAAAAGTCAAAGGTACCTATAGAGGAGGACGAGGCAGTTATCGAGGTAATAGACGATAATGTTCCTAAGGTGGAGATACTTGAGGTACAAGCTGAAGAGATTGGGAGTAGTGAAGCTACTCCAATTGTAATTGAAGATGATGATCAAGAGTTAGAGCCAGTAAGAAGGTCTAGAGGAAGACCCAAGGGATCCAAGAACAAAGTGAAAAAGTCAAGTGGAAGACCTAGGGGAAGACCTAGGAAGAGTGCAGCTCCGTGAATAAAGTTGGGAATCTCTTTGGTTGCTTCTAGGAGAATGAGTGATAATTTAGTTCAGTTATTTGGCATTATAAGGATGTTATTGTTTAAAATCGAAGTCTTCTTTTATGAAATAAAGTTAGTTTATATTTTGTGGCATAGTATTTTGAATTAAATTTTATTCTCTAGTGTTAAATTGATATGTCAACTAGAACAAAAAAAGAGTGGTCAATTGAAACGACCAATGAGAATAGAAATCGGCCTATTGAAAAGGCCAAGTGTGAATATAAGTTGGTCTATTGAAACGACCTGTAGAAGTAATTTTGGTCATTTGAAACGACCAATGGGCTAATGAAATGACCTCTGAATGTGTTTGTGATCTATTGAAATGATCAATGTATGTGAGATCGGTCTATTGAACGATCGATAGTCTAGTGAATGGACTGATAGCGTAATGGAAGTCTATTGAGACGACCTATTTTAGATAAATGCTATATAAGTAGCGAGTATGAGCACTAATAGTGTTAAGCGTGGGTAGTAATGAGTCTTTTCGTAATATGGATGAATATTATGTTATCGTCCTCAGATGTCGAGGAACAACCAATGCAACGCCAGTGCTAACGATGGACGAAACAACCAGGAGCAGCCAAATCAAGACCTGGCGAACCTCCTACAAACGCTGAACCAGACAGTAGTAAGTCTTTGTCAGATAATAGCAACCTTGGCTCAGCTGCAGCCACAAGCGCAACCAGTGCTGGACAGAGCAAGGATAGGAGAGGAAGAGATAAGTGGAACCAAAGGGTATGCTGGAAGCTGGAACCGGGATAGAACCAATAACAAAAGGAAGGCGACGGAAGAGAACCGCGGAAAGGAAGTTATAAGTAATAAGTATCGGAACAGAAACTACGGTAACCGCAGAAACAAGGATCGAAGTGATGCTCAAAGTAGAGGATCATACGATAAGTGTCAAGTGTGCGAAGGGAAACACAAGACAGAGGAATGCTGGTACAAAGGCCAGAAATGCTTTAATTGTGAGAAGATAGGACATTCGCAGTGGAAGTGCCCAGAGCCTAAGAAGGCTAGGGTTATTCAAGAAGCCATGACTGATAAGGACAACGACGGAGGTCATGAACGGGTGCTTACCATGACTGCTTGCGATGCGAAGGCCACCAATGATCTTGGGGTAGGTACGCTCCAATTTTATAATCATAGTGCGTATGCATTGATAGACTCTGGTGCTACGCATTCTGTTATTAGCACTCGTTTAGCTAAGAATGTGAACTTGAAACCCGAGGCAGTTAGAATTACCTCTTGTGATAGCTACTTTGACTAGAGATTCGATTGTTGCTTCGGCTGGTTATAAGATGTATCCTTTGAGAATAGGAGATAGAGAACTTAAGGTTGATCTTATTAAATTAGAAATGAAAGAATTTGACATTATCCTTAGGGATAGATTGATTAGCTGCTTACCATGCTAAGGTAGACTGCTTTAAGAAGGAAGTGCAATTCAGATTACCGTCTGGAGAGGAGTATTAGTTTCCACGGATCGAAATCGAGAATTCGATCGGGTATTATTTCGGTAATGAAGGTTCGGAGGTGAAGGGTTTTAGGCCTATATTGGCGAGACATGCAGAGAAGAAGGGAGCCTAGAATCTCTTTCGGTGATCAGGGATTTCAAGGATATTTTTCCAAAAGATTTGCCGGGAATACCACCAGAGAGGGAGGTGGAATTTTTCATAGATTTAGTACCAGAAACAACACCGATATCCCAAGCACCGTACAGGATGGCGCCGACTGAACTTAAAGAATTGAAGGAACAATTGCAAGAATGGTTGGATAAAGGTTTGTTTAGGTCGAGTGTTTCACCGTGGGGTGCACCGGTATTATTTGTGAAGAAGAAGGCTGGATCGATGAGGATGTGTATCGATTGTCGAGAACCGAATAAAGTGACGGTAAGAAATCAGTATCCGTTATCGAGGATTGATGACTTGTTTGACCAACTTCGAGGAGCGTGTTATTTCTCGAAGATAGATTTGAGATCAGGATATCATCAATTGAGAGTGAAAAAGGGAGGATTTTTCGAAGACGACCTTTAGGACAAGGTACGGTCACTATGAGTTTTTGGTTATGCTGGTTGGACTGACGAATGCGCCAGCAGTATTTATGGAATTTGATGAATAGGACATTTCAGGAGTTTTTGGATAAATGGGTAATTGTATTTGTAGATGATATCTTGGTGTATTCTAAGACTAAGGAAGAACACGAAGAACAATTAAGGTTAGTACTGCAGATCTTGAGGGAACAGAAGTTGTATGCGAAATTCAAGAAGTGTGAATTTTAGTTGGAGGAAGTAGCATTCTTAGGGCGTGTGATATCTAAGGATGGGATTGCAGTAGATCCAACAAAAATAGAGCTATAAGTGAATTGGAAGAAACCAACCACCGATAGCGAGATAAGAATTTTCTTGGGATTAGCGAGATATCAAAGGGGAATTGTCGAGGGATTCTCATAGTGGTCAGTGTTGTTAACCAGGTGAACACAGAAATGAGTAAAGTTTGTTGGTCGGAAGAATGTGAGAAAATTTATCAGGAGCTGAAGCGAAGGTTAGTGTCCGCACCAATTCTTACTTTACCATCTGGATAGGACGGAGTTGTGAGCTATAGCGATGCATCACTTAAGGGGTTAGGATGCGTGTTAATGCAGAATGATAAGGTTATAGCATATGCGTCAGGGCGACCGAAGAACCATGCGAAGAATTATTCCACCCATGACTTGGAATTAGTAGCCGTAGTCTTTGCATTGAGGATATGGAGACATGATTTGTATGGGGTAACTTGTCAGATTTATAAAGATCATAAAAGTCTTAAGTATATTTTCACCCAAAAAGAATTGAATATGAGGCAAAGGAGATGGTTAAGACTGCTTGAGAATTTTGATTGTACGAATTATGTCACCCAGGAAGGCTGTTAAAGTGGCTGATACTTTGAGTAGGAAGAATCGAGGAACCTTAGCTACATTGAATTCTAAGGGGGTAAGTGCATGGAACAGAATTGAGGTGAGAGTAAAAAGGTACGTGGCTCAATTGGGGGTTTAGCCAACACTATTAGACCGAAGCAAGAAAGCACAAGGAATAGATAAAGAAATGTGAGGATGCGTTGGAGTATGGCAAAAGGGAAGGTAATAGATTTTCGTATAGAAGACAATGAGATTTTAAAGTTTTAATCGAGAATTTGGCTACCTAGCGACAAGGATATAAGTGGAGAGATTATGCAGGAAGTGTACTGTCAAAAGTTTTTGTACATTTTGGGAGTACAAATATGTGTAGGAACCTAAGGGAATTATGTTGGCTGGAATAACATGAGAGTAGTTGTGACAGAATTCATATGGAGATATTTGGTAGGTCTGATCGTGAAGAGTGAACACCAGAAGTCGGAAAGACTATTACAGTTGTTACCAATACCGAAATGGAAATGGGAGAATATAGCTATGGATTTGGTAATAGGGCTACCGAGGACGTTAAAGGGTCACAATGCAATTTGGGTTATAGTGGACAGACTTACGAAGTCGACTCACTTTCTGGCAATTAAGGTGACAGACTCATTGGAGAAGTTAGCAAAGATATGTGTTGACGAGATTGTAAGATTGCATGGGAGACCTGTGTCGATAGTGTCCGATCGAGATGCAAGATTCACGTCAAAGTTTTGGAAGAGTCTACATCAGGCATTAGGTACCGAACTGACTATGAGTACAACATTTCATCTGCAGACCAATGGTCAGTCAGAGAGAACTATTCAGACTCTGGAGGATATGTTAAGAGCCACATCATTGGACTGGCAAGGGACTTGGGACGAACACCTGAAGTTAGTAGAATTCACCTACAACAATAGTTTCACGCAAGTATCAGTATGGCACCGTACAAAGCATTGTATGGACGGAAGTGTAGGTCACCTGCATGTTGGGATGAAGTGGGTGAGAGGAAGTGGTCAGGACCGAAAATTGTCCAAGTGACCGCAGATAAGGTACAACAGATTCGAAAATGATTATTAACCGCTCAGGGTTGGCAGAAGTCGTATGCAGATCGCCGACGACGAGACTTGGGATTTCAATTGGGGGATCGCGTGTTCTTGAAGATTTCACCAACCATGGGATTATGAGGTTTTGGCATTCATGGAAAGTTAAGCCCAAGGTATGTGGGACCATTCAAAATTTTAGAGTGAGTTGGACTGGTAGCCTATAAGTTGGCCTACCACCTGTACTTGCAGGAATGCGTAATGTATTTTCATGTCTCGATGTTGAGAAAGTACATCTCCGACCGAGCCATGTGATTGAGTATAGATAGCTCAGATTTCATGTCGATCTGAGTTATGACGAGCAACCTGTGAAAATTGTGGATCGGAAAGAGCAGAATTTTAGGAGGCAGATAATTACGTACGTGGAAGTGCAATGGAGCAACCACACAGAAAGAGAAGTGACGTGGGAGCTCGAGAGCGAGATGCGAGAGTCGTATCCCGCCCTGTTTTCAGAATGAGTGCATTTGGTTTGGTGGCCAAACCCTTTTAAGGGGGTAAGAATGGAACAACCCTAAAATTTGATACTATTTAGTTATTAAATTGGATTTCCCTTAAATTAATTATTGTTAGTTAGTTAATTAATTATTTGTGTCTATTAAGTTTCCTAGATGGATTAACTTAAATGGGCCTAGTCTATTTAAAATTGGGTTATCTAATTTGGGTTTACTCTTTGGACTTGAATAGTGTGGATTAAGTTTGGGGAAAACCAAAAGGCAACTAGGTGTCATAAAACCTTGAGGCTCTTGGAGTTCGTAACGGCTAAAGTCTCTTGACCTTCATAACCGACTCCATGACAAGTATAAAAGAGGGAGGCGGCCAGGTGAGAAGAGGTTTAGAAAGAGAGAAAGACCTTAGAGAGAGAGGGCGACAGAAGAAAGAAGAAAGAAGAAAGAAGAAAGAAGAAATAAGAAAGAAGAAGAGAAGGAGAAAGAAAGGAAGAGAAAGAGAAAGAAGGAAGAAGATTCTAGGTTGAATCGAAAAGGTCGTGCAAGGACTAGTGTGGCAAGAAGTGCAATAACCCGAGGTAAGGGATTACGTTCTTTAGAGTATTTGATTTTCAATCCTTGAACTAGGATTCTATCGAGTCTTTTATGAAAGTATAAGCTACCAAGTGGCCGGTAGTTATTTTGAAACTATTCCTTCGATTGAACGTCTTTTGAAATATCTTACCCTTGATATGTGTTGTTCAAGGTGTATCTAATGGCTGAATTTGATTATTGTGTTCTTGTACCATATGAACACTTGAATATTTATTGCTATGTCTAAAGTAACTAGATGTAGTTTAATGAGTCTAAGTGGGACGGACTTTTAAATGAACTTGGTCTAATCTTAATAGTAAAGATTTGGCTTTTATCTTACACTGCCTGAAAAGTAGTGATGTTAAATGTGATATGTTCTTATACCTAGGAACATGATATATATAGAATTGCTATATCTATTTGAACTCGATGTAGCTAGCTTTGTCTGACTGAAAAAGACTTAGTAATAATTAGTCTGAGTAAAAAGGACTTTATGAGAATTAGTCTAATCCCTGAAAAGGATTTAGACCCTTATACACTACTTGATGAAGTAGTTGACTATCATGATATGTCGGGATAAGGGAGCGCCCTGAAAAGACGTGGAGTTTCTTATTCAAGGATCACCCTGAAAAGGTGTATCAAAGTCACCCTGAAAAGGTGTATCAAAGTCACCCTGAAAAGGTGTATCGTTACTTTGGAATTGACAGACTTATGTGAATACAGTTTCCATCTTATATATTTTGTGATAGTGCCACAACTTGTTATCTGAAAAGTATCTTTCATTATTGTACTCGTACCTGCACTTTAATTGATATAGCTATCTTATCGTTGAATAATTCGATTGGGTTCGTTCTTTCGGTCATCTTTCCTTAGTACCTGGAGAGATTCCGTATGAACTTACTGAGCATTGCTTGTTCACCCCTTTTCTCATTTTTCCCTCCCAAGTAAGCAGTAGGAGGAGTTGATCGGTCGTATGGATGGCGGCTTGATTGAGATTTAGGGTGCTCTATCAAACATTGTGTACTTATCGAGCTAGTGGGTTGTACTAGCCGTTAAGATGGAAAGACGGTTATTTTCCTCATTTGAATTATGGTTAGATGTACTAGCCGTTAAGATTGAAAGACAGTTATTTTTCGCATTTGAATTATGGTTGGATGTACTAGCCATTAAGGTACCCTGATTTGGGAATTTTATCTATGAATTGAATTATGTTTAGTGATGAAAAGTTGGGGTCGTTACACTGAATTAGTTACAATGGATACAAACATGGTGACGAAGAAAAAGACTACCGGTCGTAAAAAGATAGAGATCAAGAAAATAGAGGAGACAAACCGCCATGAAGTCACTTTCTCCAAATGCCGTGGCGGCCTTTTCAAAAAGGCCAGCGAGCTTTGTGTGTTGACCGGCGCAGAAATAGTTATCATGGTCAGCTCCAGGAGTGGTCTAGCTTATTCATTTGGTCACCCGAGTCCTGATCATGTTGTGGACCGGTACCTAGCTAGTACTGGAACCTTGGGGTACAAGCAAGCCGCTCAATTTGCATACCCCCATAACCCTATTAGTGAGTTTAACCAACTTTACGCGAAGTTATCAAAAGAGTTGGAGGAAGAGAAAAAGAAGAAGTATGTTATTGATAAGTCGAAATTGGTGAATAATGGGGAGTTATGGTGGGGGGGATGATGGGTTACCGTTGGATGAACTTGAGCAATATGTGTCGTCGATGGAAGAGTTGAAGACAAAGGTGGTTACAAGAGTTGAGGAGCTGATGATGATTAGGGCATTGTTTGATATGAATCAAACTACGAATAATCAAAATATGGATTTTTTTTTCAAAATATAGCTTTTTAAAAATTTATATTCCAAAATAACAATTTTAAAACTTTAAGTACCAAACTAACACTTTTCAACCAAATTTGGAATTGGTAATTCCGGATTAATGCATTCCGGAATTACCAATTCCGGATTTGATTTTTTTTTTTGTTTTTCAAAACTGAATTTCCTAAAATAATATTTTCGTTAATAGGGAGCGATTGCGCTTATGTATGGAGCGATCGCTCCTATTGTACTCTGGCGTTACCAATTCCGGATTTTTTTTTTTTTTTGCAAAACTGATTTAATTAGGAAATTAATATTTTCTGAAAAAAGAAGAGAGCGATCGCGCGGTGTAGGGGGCGATCGCTCTTAGTGTACTCCGGTATTGGTAATTTTGGATTTTTTTTAATACTGAATTGAACTGAATTGAAATAAGTAATTATTTTTTTTTGAAAAATACAAATCCGGAAATGCTAATTCCGGATTTGCTTTACAAAACCCTTCTTCCCCAGCAAATCTGTAAACAACCCACGCATAATCAAAACTCAGTGAAGAAGAAGGAAAAAATAAGGAAGAAGAAGAGGAAAGTAGGTGATTTTTTTCCAAAAAAAATCTGAAAATTCAAGAAGTTGATTAAGAAGTTCAAAAAAAGAGAAGAGAGGTGATTAAGAAGATACATTTAATCCCTCTTAATTTTTACTTGAAATTTAAATTTAGTATTTATTTAATTTTTTTGTAAATGTAGTGATATTGTTAAATTATATTTTTTATAATTTATTTTTTCAATTTTTAGGAATAAATATGGCTGGAGTTCCACTTATTTTCATGTGTTATTGGGGAGGAGATGATGAACACCCGTCTGAAGGTGAACATTTTGAAAGGAGACCAAAATGTGCACTTAGGGCTAAAACTCGGTGGAGTTACAAGAAGTTGATTAAAAAGTTAGCTAAGAAAATTGGGGTAGATCGAGCTATTGTTCAGTTGCAAGTTACATGTAGATATCCTCATCTTGTCGCTCCCGGGATTGCAAATTACATTTCATTTGTAATCGACAATGATATGGGTATGGAAGTTATGTTTGATGTTTCTGCTCAGTTTGGTGGGTTGAGTAGCTTACAATTGTATGTTAAGATGAATTTAGTTGAGAATGTGAATGTTGAGGAATTTGAAACCCATGAGGAGCCATTCCAAAATGAGTATGTTAATGACATGGATACCTACCAGATGGGTTCTTTAAACTGCTATAGTCAGAGGAATGCTGGAACAAGTACACAAACATATGTGGAAGAGGAAGAGGGAGAGGAAGAGGAAGAAGGGGAGGAAGAGAGAGAGGAAGAGGGAGGGGGTGAGGGTGAGGAATTGTATAATGATGATGATAATGATTCAGATTATGAAGAAAATATTGGGTTGCTTCTAAATGAAGATCGTGACGATGGATATGATGATTGCAGTAGTCCTACTGATGATAGCGAGAATGAGGGAGAAGATTTGGCATTACATTTGGTTGCTTATGAAGAACCACAACATCATGTGCATGAGAGAGTCGGGTATCAATTTTATCGTGATATTGGAGAAGGATCAGAGATATATGGTGATAACCAATATGACTTTGCTGAATGGAATGTAGAACATGATGAAATTGCCAAAGGTATTCGCTTTTCAAAGAAGACAGAGGTGCAACATAAAATGAAGTTGTTTCATATTAAGAAAAATCTGCGCTTCAAGGTAAAACGAAGCACAACCCGAAAGTGGACTATTGAGTGTTTGGTGAAAGATTTTCCGTGCAATTTTTATGTGAATGTGAGTTTGAAGAATGCCGGACATTGGGAAGTTACCAAATACAAGGGTACTCATTCTTGCTTGGGAACTGAAATTAGCCAAGATCATCAAAACATGGATGCTAAGTTCATAGGGCAAGAAGTTTTGGAACTGGTTAAGGCTGATCCCGAGTTGAAGATTGCACTAGTGAAGGCGGAAATAAAAAAAGCCCATGGGAAGGAAGTTTCATATAGAAAGGCATGGTGTGGCAAACAAAAAGCTATTGCAGAGGCATATGGAGATTGGGAAGAATCTTACATAAGACTGCCACGTTTGTTAGCAGCCATCTAAAAGTGGAACCTTGGAACCATTGTGGAGCATTCTGATCCTCCTCCTCCCGGTGCTTTAGGTTTATTTGATCGTGTGTTCTGGGCATTTGACACTTGTGTGGAAGCATTCTCTCATTGTCGTCCTGTTATTTCTGTTAGCAGTTTTTACAATTACAGAAGCAAAGAAATTACTAATAAAAATTACAGAACAGAAATATATAAACTGAACAGAAAATATAAACTGGAAATAAAGGAAAAAGATAGCAAAGAACACGGTTGTGCACGAGCCCCGATGAATCGGTCTCCTTAAGACTTATTCGTCCCCTCACCAATGGTGCTTGAGGCGGCCTTGGACGCGAGTCTCCCAGGATAGAACGTGCGGACCGGGGCACTTGCACCTCAAGTTCCGGCGAATTGGCAGTGTGCCTAGACAAGATCACCAAATGCAATATGCAAGGAGGCCAAACGAAGATAGAACAATATGCAAAGAAAGAGAGAGTGAGAGCAAGTTATGCGGGAAAAATTTCGGTGTCTAAAATGGTTTGTGAAGACTCCATTTTATAGTTGCCTTGAATCAAAGCGCCAATCCCATCATAATCACGAAAATTATTACGGTAATAATTTTGCATTTGATTCCGATATGGTCATTACAAGGAAGAATTTAAAATCGAATTAACTCGGCCAGTTTCGATTACAATGGGTAAATGGGAGTAAATTTCCGAAATCAAAATTCAATTTTTGAAATCAAAAATTCAAAATTTTAGCAAAAGGTGGGCTTGCGCGAGTAGGCCATTTTGGGAGCTACATTCGTGTCCGAGGACGCGCACGCACATGAGTTCGGTAGCCCCAAGCCTATTTTGAACCATGATTTGCACCCCCTGCGCACCCGTGCGCGAGAGAGAGCCTCTATGCCACACACAATTACTCCTTACATAAAGTGTAGTAGTATTTAAACTATCTACCTTTCACATTCCCATTCAATGTGGGATAACTTCTTTTTCCCACTTTCAACCCATCATCTTTGAGCCTTAATATTTCATTCATCCATCAACCATTTTGGACAAATAAATATTCGATTTTAATGTTCTCATGGAGTAGAATACAAATCCATAATCAATTTGGTCATTTAACAAATAACCCATTTAGGAAATAATCTCAAATTTCCTTCACACCCACTATTTTTCCAACAATCCCCCACATGAAGGAAATAATGAGGAAATGGTGATAAAGTCCGACAGTTGACACCTGCATAGGATAGGTAGGGGTTTGCCCTTTGAACCTTCCCTTGTAAAATATATTTACTCTACTTGCTAATCAGTAGACACGATGTCCTTGAACTGTTCAGCTTTTTGTGTAGCCGATCATATACTTTACACAAAAGTATCTCCCTAACACACTTCAATTCTCATGACTATGTTCATTCACGGCCCCGAACATAATGCCCGGTTACGTGAGAGGGTCTAAGAATTGAGCCTCACGCAATTCTCCTCGAAGCGGCCACACTTCTCTCTCACATAGGTGATTCCCGCTCGACATTTTCGAAGCGAAAGAATCATTAAAAGCAAGCCGCTTTAACCTTTTCCTTTCGGGATGTCACTTAAGGAATGGGTTTGGGGATGATTCCCCCACAAAGTGACACTACAAGTCTTTTAACAGCTTAGGTTGTCCCTTTGAAAACCTAGATCTTGGGATCTCCAGTCAACTAGGTGGGGTTTTCCGCCGTGTTTAACTTCTAAAGAGGCTTTAGTCCCATTCCAAATGTCAAACGTTCAACTACCTCTTTTGTTAACCCTTTCGTTAACGGATCCGCTAAATTATCCTTTGACTTCACATAGTCAATAGATATGGTACCAGTTGAGAGTAGTTGTCTTATGGTATTATGTCTACGACGTATATGTCTAGACTTACCATTATACATATGACTTTGTGCCCTACCAATTGCAGATTGGCTATCGCAATGTATACAAATTGCCGGGCATGTGCTTTGTCCACTTTGGAATATCTTCTAAAAATTGGCGCAGGCCATTCGGCTTCTTCACCACACTTGTCTAATGCTATAAACTCGCATTCCATAGTGGATCCGGCTATAACGATACCGCTTAGAAGACTTCCATGATATAGCAGCACCGGCTAATGTGAATATATATCCGCTCGTGGACTTAGAGTCTTTGATATCTGATATCCAATTAGCATCGCTATATCCTTCAATTACAGCTGGATGTCTAGTATAGTGTAATCCATAATTACGAGTATATCTTAAGTACCTTAGTACTCTCACTATACCCTGTTAGTGTTTGTGCCCTAGGCTTATAGTTTCTATAAACCTTTATGTATCGTCTTTGTCATTAATAAAAGAGAAATTTTATTTTGATTAATATATGTTTTGCATGTTTATTATATTAATCTGTGTCCCTAGTTATTTAGTGAAAGTTGGTAATGGATGAACATGGAAATGATCATATGCATGAAAATGCACATTACAACTTGTAAATAACTAGTATAAATGCTAATGGATAATCATATGATGATTATTTGCATAGCGATGCACATTGGATTTATGGGTACTTGTTAGAGAACAAGTGACTGGACTTGACCCGTTTGAGATTTATGTTATGGTCAAAATGTCATAATTAAATCTCAAAATAGTAGTGTCATTAGAATCCTTAGACCTGAGATTATCATTGTCTTCCACTTGATGAACGTGTTGTTAGATGTAGTCTAAAGTTATCCTTAACCGGGTAGCAATAAGTGGCTATGTTGGCATTGCGGGATTTACGTAGGGAAGAATGATAAGTCAAGGTGGGATTTGTCCCTCGTAAGAGAGATGTCGGCTTGGGCCCCTCGTAAGAATAGTGTTGATGAAATGTGTGGCCACACTCAAGGAACATGATAGAGATCATGGATACTTGGTTGATCAACATATTCGAATCGAGAGAGCATTGAACAATGTAAGTTGATATTGACCATGACTTATGTTCAATATGACATCGTGTGACAAAGGGATTGTGACATTATTACTATTGTGGAAGCATGAACTCTTATGTTGTATTATTTGGGTAGACATAATGGCTTGCTAGAGTCCGCTTATGTCTTATGAGGGTCGATGTGATCGGACTCATTGCCAACATAATACAATCCTATTGGGTCACACACATTTAGAATGTTTTTGATTGAAACTAGCGGAAGAATGATTGAGAGTTGCTTTGCCGGCTATCTTTGTCACGCGACATACTTAGCCGGTGGCTAAGTATACCGCGCGACATAATGAGCCACCGGGCGTGGATGACACTGCTCTCCTAATTTGATTAGGAAACATATTCATACTATTGTAGTATAAATATGAGATGGCCATCAACCCTACTTGTTAGCCGAAATTTTTCAATAAAAATCACAATCAAAAGTCCTCTCATTATTCTTCCATAAGTTTTTGGAATCTAGCAATTCCCAATCCGAGAATCGTTCTCGACATTCATATTTGTGTGGTTTACCAAAAGAGGGTCTTAATTTGTTCAAACAAATCAAAGGCCTAGAGTTCAAATCGAAGATCCAAAGGAGTTGAAGATTCAAGATTTGAAGATCAAAGTTTGTGATTACGAATCACATAATTATACGTTCGATAGATCAAAACCGGAAGCGATTAAGGTTGGTAAATCTATCTCGTAGGAATTCAATTTAATCGTATAGAACGGATCCTAGGCTCATGGGTTTTAAGTTATTAATGCTAAAATTCCGCCGCGCATGGATCCTTGAAACCCAACAAAGGGTATCGTGAGCCCCGTTCGTATGGTTAGATTCGAATTGGCATGCTAGAAAGTTGTTATAAATTGTTTATAAATGTTCTAGGCTTGTTTTGAATGAATTAGATTTAATTGTTTATGTGAAACAATTTGCTAATCTATGTTAAATCGGTTTCGATTATGTTGAATTAAATCGTTAAAAGGTTGTTTATAGGATTTAATTGCATATAATCCGAATTGATTGAAATCTGGAAATCTATGAGGCCACCTATGTCGTGCGACATAATAGGCCACTTGAGGAAATACGGTTATCCGGCCGCTTATGTCACGCGACATAACTAGCCACCGGCCGATTATGTCACGCGACATAATAAGCCGGATCCGGCGAGATCGGCTTGTTTAAATTTTACGCTAATCTATGATTATGTTAATAATCGAGATGTTTTATGTATTAACTGGATGCTATAAATTTACGGAAATTAAGTTTATAGGTCTATACTAGATTAATTCATTATTTATGTATGCTTAATTAATTTAAATGTGTTTTTATTAATTATTGCGATGCATGAATTATTTGTTCTTAAGTGTTAAGAATTTTATTAGATGTTTAGTTGAAACATTGAATTGAGAATTCCTAAATGTTTAGTTGAAACATTAAATTTTGGTTTTACGATTGTTTATGAGAAACAAGTCGGCTTTACGCAAAATTTGAAGGAATCGATTGTTTATGAGAAACAAATCGTTTATAAATCTATGCTAGAATTGTATAATAATTATGTCTCGCTTAATTAATTAAAAGATGTTTATTTAATTGTTGCGTTGCATGATTATTATATGTTCTTATGCTTGCTTAATTAATTAAAAGATGTTTATTTAATTGTTGCGTTGCATGATTATTGTATGTTCTTATGCTCGCTTAATTAATTAAAAGATGTTTATTTAATTGTTGCGTTGCATGATTATTATATGTTCTTATGCTCGCTTAATTAATTAAAAGATGTTTAATTAATTGTTGTGTTGCATGATTATTAAGTGTTCTTATGCTTGCTTAATTGTTTAAAAAAGTGTTTTATTAATTATTGCATTGCATGAAGAATCGTTATAATTCTAGAATGTTTTGAACATTGAATTATGGTTTACTAATTGTTTATGAGAAACAAGTTAGTGTCGATTGTTTATGAAACAAGTCGCCTTTACAAATAGAATTATGTTGCAATCAAACTGATATTGTAGTTGTACATGTCTAGGAGAGTTCTCGTCTAAGGATTGGGTACTTAAGTAGTCCTTGTGGCTCACCGGTTTCCCGGGAACTTACCCGGTGTACTTTACGCTTATCTTTATTGATATGCTTATAATCTATTTTAAAGAACCTTCATTTAATGTTTAAGTTTTATGCCACCCCGAAAGTAAAACACTTGAGAAGTATTGGGATAGGTTGATGTAGTTTCGACTCAGTTGGGTACATCATTCTATTCTAGTATGGAGCAAGATGAGATAAGGGTTGATGCAGTTTCGACTTAGTTGGGTGCATCGTTCTATGTATCTCATACGTTTGAAATTGGTTAGACTTAATTGGTGCTTTCAAAAGAGTTTTGACCCAAGGCATAAGATGAGATTAAAACATGTTTTGACATATGATGTCTAAAATCTCATAAAGGATCTAAGAGTCACATATGATGTGATTGATAAATGTTATCTACCTAAATAACTTAATTTTGGGCATTGACTCGCTTAAACCAAAATTGAAGTGAAATATGGATCTTAGCCCATTATAATTATATGATACATGCTTGTATTTGAAGGTGTATAATTTAGTGGGAGTATTTGTGAAATACTATATTTGTCTCTTGAATGATAAATGTGTTGGATACTTATATGTGTTCATATGTTGCATATCTTATTGTAGATCAAATGGCATTAAACAAAACTCACACGCGATCCGTCATTGAAAAGGGCAAAGGTAAAGCAAGTGTTGCTAAGCCTAAGGCAAAGGTTGCCATTGCCAATGAGACTAAACCCAAAAGGTCTCAAAGGATGCGGTTTACTTCCATGACAATGAGATTGATCATTGGAAGCAAAACCGCAAGGCTAATAAGGAAGGTATGAAGAAGGGCAATATGATTGCTACTAATTCAAATATCTATGTTATAGATATTCTCCTTTCTACTTCTAGCTCTTGGGTATGTGATACCGGATGTGGATCCCACATTTGTCTAAATGTGCAAGGACTAAAAGATAGAAGGCTACTCAAACAAGGTGAAGTAGACCTACGTGTAGGGAATGGAGCAAGTGTTGCGCATTAGCCGTAGGGACTTATGAAGTCACTTTACCTAGTGGACTAATACTTGTTTTGAACAATTGTTATTATGTTCCGGATTTGAGTAGAAATATTATTTCAGCTTTCTTATTTGGACAAAGAAGGATTTAACTTTATTATTGCGAATAATAAGTTATCTATCTATTTAAATGATATGCTTTATGGTATTGCAAACTCATTTAATGGCCTTTATGTCCTAAATGTTGAGAAAGAAAATAATATTGAAAATATTTATAATGTGAGTAAGAAATCCAAACCAAATGATGTGAACAACACATTCATGTGGCATTGCCGGCTTGGTCACATAAATGAGAAACGCATTTCTAAACTCCATAAAGATGGATACTTAGACTCATGTGATTATGAATCATATGATGTTTGCGAATCTTGTTTATTGGGAAAAATGACCAAACCACCTTACACTAAGAGTAGTGAAAGGGCTAGTGACTTATTGGGTCTAATACATACCGATGTATGTGGACCAATGAGCGCATTGCTAGGGCGGATTTCGGTACTTCATTACGTTCACCGATGACTTATCTAGATATGGCTACGTCTATACGATGAAGCACAAAAGTGAAGCGTTTGAGATATTTCGAATATTTCAAAATGAAGTACAAAATCAACTTGGCAAGACAATTAAAGCACTTCGATCCGATCGAGGTGGCGAATATTTGAGTCAAGAATTTGACCATCATCTCAAAAACGTGGAATCGTTTCGCAGTTATCTCACACTCGCGACACCACAATGGAATGGGGTGTCGGAGAGGAGAAATAGAACCTTGTTAGACATGGTTCGATCGATGATGAGTCAAGTTGACCTTCCTATATCCTTTTGGGGACATGCATTAGAGGCTGCAGCTTTCACACTAAACAGAGTCCCTACTAAATCGGCTCCTAAATCACCATATGAGATGTGGTGGGGAAAGAAACCGAATATTTCTTTCATGAAGATTTGGGGTTGCGATGCTTATGTAAAGAGACTTGTCTCCGATAAGCTAGAACCAAAATCCGACAAATGTGTCTTCGTGGGTTATCCTAAGGAAACAAAAGGATATCAATTTTACAACCGCACCGAGAACAAAGTGTTTGTTGCTCAATATGGTACCTTTCTTGAGAAACGGTTTCTCAATAAGGGAACTAGTGGGAGTAAAATTGATCTTGAAGAAGTTCAAGAACCCGAAGACAACATTGAGCCAAGGGTAGAGACGGAACCAAGTTCACAAGGAGTTGTGGAACCGGTTCAAGATACTCAAGTCCGTCGTCGATCTGATAGGTTACGATCCGAGCCCGAGAGATATGGATTTCTTGTATCGGAAAGTAATGAAGTGGAAGTCATTGAGAATGACGAACCGACTTCCTATCAAGAGGCGATGTCCGCTCCGGATTCGGAAAAATGGCTTGGAGCCATGAAGTCCGAAATCCAATCCATGGATGATAATCAAGTTTGGAACTTGATTGATCCACCCGAAGGTGTAAAAACCATAGGGTGCAAGTGGGTTTTCAAGAAAAAGACCGACATGGATGGGAAGGTGCATACTTACAAAGCTAGGCTTGTAGCAAAGGGATATAGGCAAACTCATGGTATTGACTATGATGAAACCTTTTCGCTCGTTGCGATGCTTAAGTCTATTAGAATTCGATTGCCATAGCCGCATATTATGACTATGAGATATGGCAAATGGATGTCAAAACAGCTTTTCTAAATGGGAAGTTACTTGAGGATGTGTATATGATACAACCCGAAGGTTTTGTCGATCCAAAGAATTCTAATAAAGTGTGCAAGTTGCAAAGGTCCATATATGGATTAAAGCAAGCTTCTAGGAGTTGGAATCTACGTTTTGATGAATCGGTCAAAGAGTTTGGCTTCATCAAGAACGAAGATGAACCTTGTGTATACAAGAAAATCAAGTGGGAGCAAAGTGCTTTTTCTAATACTATATGTCGATGATATCTTAATCATTGGAAATGACATTCCCGCACTTCGATCCGTCAAGTCTTGGTTAGGAAAGTGTTTTTCAATGAAAGATATGGAGTGAAGCCTCTTATATTCTTGGCATTAAGATCTATAGAGATAGATCTAGAAGGATGATGGGTTTGAGTCAAAGTACATATATTGACAAGGTCCTTAGAAGATTCAAGATGGAAAATTCTAAGAGAGGGAACTTGCCAGTAGGTCATGGTGTAATTCTTAGCAAGAATCAATGTCCTAAGACTATTGATGAGCAAAAGAGAATGAATGCGATTCCGTATGCTTCGGCAATTGGATCCATCATGTACGCCATGATATGCACTAGACCGGATGTCTCGTATGCTTTGAGCACCACGAGTCGATACCAATCTAATCCGGGCGAAAGCCATTGGATAGCGATCAAGACCATCCTTAAGTACTTACGAAGAACTAAGGATGCGTTCTTGGTTTTGGAGGAATGGAAGAAGATCTTGTTGTAAAAGGTTACACGAGATGCTAGCTTCCAAACCGACAAAGATGACTTTAAGTCGCAATCGGGGTTTGTGTTTATGCTTAACTGAGGTGCGGTTTGTTGGAAGAGTTCCAAGCAAAGTACCACAGTGATTCTACAACCGAGGCCGAGTACATAGCAAAGATCCGATGCGGCTAAAGAGGCGCTTTGGATCAAGAAGTTCATTAGTGATTTGGAAGTTGTTCCAAGTATCACTAATCCGATAGAGCTTTACTGTGACAACAATGGTGCCATTGCACAAGCAAAGGAACCAAGGTCACACCAAAGATCCAAACACATTCTTAGACGTTTCCATGTGATTCGAGAAATCATAGAAAGAGGAGATGTCAAGATATGCAGAGTATCAACCGACGACAACATTAGCGATCCACTTACAAAGCCGCTAGCACAAGCGAAACATGATGGTCATGTTAGGTCCATGGGTATACGATACATGGGAGATTGGGCCTAGTGCAAGTGGGAGCTGTTAGTGTTTGTGCCCTAGGCTTATAGTTTCTATAAACCTTTATGTATCGTCTTTGTCATTAATAAAAGAGAAATTTTATTTTGATTAATATATGTTTTGCATGTTTATTATATTAATCTGTGTCCCTAGTTATTTAGTGAAAGTTGGTAATGGATGAACATGGAAATGATCATATGCATGAAAATGCACATTACAACTTGTAAATAACTAGTATAAATGCTAATGGATAATCATATGATGATTATTTGCATAGCGATGCACATTGGATTTATGGGTACTTGTTAGAGAACAAGTGACTGGACTTGACCCGTTTGAGATTTATGTTATGGTCAAAATGTCATAATTAAATCTCAAAATAGTAGTGTCATTAGAATCCTTAGACACCGAGATTATCATTGTCTTCCACTTGATGAACGTGTTGTTAGATGTAGTCTAAAGTTATCCTTAACCGGGTAGCAATAAGGGCTATGTTGGCATTGCGGGATTTACGTAGGGAAGAATGATAAGTCAAGATGGGATTTGTCCCTCGTAAGAGAGATGTCGGCTTGGGCCCCTCGTAAGAATAGTGGTGATGGAATGTGTGGCCACACTCAAGGAACATGATAGAGATCATGGATACTTGGTTGATCAACATATTCGAATCGAGAAAGCATTGAACAATGTAAGTTGATATTGACCATGACTTATGTTCAATATGACATCGTGTGACAAAGGGATTGTGACATTATTACTATTGTGGAAGCATGAACTCTTATGTTGTATTATTTGGGTCGACATACTGGCTTGCTAGAGTCCGCTTATGTCTTATGAGGGTCGATGTGATCGGACTCATTGCCAACATAATACAATCCTATTTGGGTCACACACATTTAGAATGTTTTTGATTGAAACTAGAGGAAGAATGATTGAGGATTCTTTGAAGCGGCTATCTTTGTCACGCGACATACTTAGCCGGTGGCTAAGTATACCGCGCGACATAATGAGCCACCGGGCGTGGATGACGGCTGTTCTCCTAATTTGATTAGGAAACATATTCATACTATTGTAGTATAAATATGAGATGGTACATCCCAACCCTACTTGTTAGCCGAAATTTTTCAATAAAAATCACAATCAAAAGTCCTCTCAATATTCTTCCATAAGTTTTTGGAATCTAGCAATTCCCAATCCGAGAATCGTTCTCGACATTCATATTTGTGTGGATTACCAAAAGAGGGTCTTAATTTGTTCAAACAAATCAAAGGCCTAGAGTTCAAATCTGAAGATCCAAAGGAGTTGAAGATTCGAAGATTTGAAGATCAAAGTTTGTGATTACGAATCACATAATTATACGTTCGATAGATCAAAACCGGAAAGCGATTAAGGTTGGTAAATCTATCTCGTAGGAATTCAATTTAATCGTATAGAACGGATCCTAGGCTCATGGGTTTTAAGTTATTAATGCTAAAATTCCGCTGCGCATGGATCCTTGAAACCCAACATACCCTTCCAATGGTCCTTCCCAGGATTACTTGTATACCGACTCAGTTTGCTTACAACATATGCAATATCTGGTCTTGTACAACTCATTAAGTACATTAGACTTCCAATGACCCTCGAATACTCTAATTGAGACACAGGTTCGCCTCGATTTTTCGTTAAATGTAGGCTTGTGTCAATTGGAGTATTTGCCGTTCTATCGTCATCCTTGTTAAATTTCTCAAGAATTTTATCCACATAATGTGATTGACTTAGTACAAGTCCATCGGATATTCTAGAAATTTTCACACCAAGGATCACATCCGCTACACCCATATCCTTCATGTCAAACTTCGAGTTCAACATATTCTTTGTGGATTTAATCATTTTATCACAGCTTCCTATGATAAGCATGTCATCTACGTAAAGACACAAAATAACATAGCCATTTTCAGTGCTTTTAACATAGACACATTTGTCACATTCATTGATTTTGAATCCACTTTCAATCATGGCTTGATCAAACTTTTGATGCCCTTTGTTTTGGTGCTTGTTTGAGGCCATACAATGACTTCACTAACTTGCACACTTTATTTTCTTGCCTGGAGCGAGAGAATCCCTCTGGTTGTTCCAGGTAAATCTCCTCTTCTAAATCTCCATTTAGAAAGGCGGTTTTACATCCATTTGATGTACTTCAAGATTTCGCAGCGGCAATTGCAAGTACAATCCTAATAGACGTAATTCTCGTAACAGAGAATACGTGTCAAAGTAATCAAGACCTTCCTTTTGTCTCGTAACCTTTTATTACAAGTACGGCCTTATACTTATCAATGGTTCCATCGGCCTTCATTTTCCTTTTAAAAATCCACCTATATCCTAGTGTTTTACTTCCAGGAGGAAGATCCACTAGTTCCCAAGTGTGATTTTGTAAAATGGAATCAATCTCACTTTTGATGGCCTCTTTCCACAAAGGTCCTTCCGAAAGAGCTCACGGCCTCTTTATAACTTTGTGGTTCACTTTCAAGCATGTAGGTTATAAAATCCGATCCATAGGATTTTTCTATCCTACCTCGTTTGCTACGTCGAGGTTCTACCTCCGCTTCATCATTTTCATGATGATTTTCTTCTCCTACTTCTTCTTCTATTGAATCAAACGTCCGTTTAGATGAGCTTGCCTCATCTCTTTTACACGGAAACACATTCTCAAAGAAAGAAGCATTTCTTGATTCCATTATAGTATTCTTGTGTATATCTTGAATTTTCGATTCATGAACAAGAAATCTATAAGCACAACTGTTTTGTGCATATCCAATAAATATGCAATCAACAGTCTTAGGACCAACTTTCACCCTTTTAGGTGGAGGTACAGCTACCTTCGCAAGACACCCCCACACTCGCAAGTATTTATAACATGGTGCTCTTCCATGCCATAATTCATATGGGCTTTTGTTTAATTTCTTTCGAGGTACCTTATTTAACACATAATTTGCCGACAACACGGCTTCTCCCCACATGTTAGAAGGTAATCCCGAACTTATCAACATGGCATTCATTGCTTCTTCCAATGTTCGATTTTTTCGTTCGGCAACACCGTTTTGTTGGGGTGTATAAGGTGCTGTGGTTACATGTTTAATTCCGTTTTGAGCACAAATTGCCTCAAATGGAGACTCATATTCCCCACCACGATCACTTCTTAGCACCTTAATTTTCCGGTTTAATTGATTCTCAACTTCATTTTTATAGAGAATAAACTTCTCTATAGCTTCATCTTTACTTTTGATAAGATACACATAGCAATATTTTGTGCTATCATCAACAAAAGTTATGAAGTACTTATTGCCACCACGTGATTGTGTTGATTTAAAGTCACATAAGTCCGTGTGAACTAACTCGAGTGGTTCACTATTTCTTGTTATTGAATGGAATGAAGGTTTTGTAAATTTTGCTTCAACACAAGGTTCACATTTGTGTTTGCAATCAACTTTAAATTTTGGTATGTAGTTCAAGTTAATTATTCTACGAATAGCATCATAATTAACATGTACTAATCTACCATGCCACAAATGGGAAGACTCAAGCAAGTAAACGGAAGAATTATTCATTTCATTAACTTTGGGCTTAGTAGCCATTACATTCGGTTTCACTACCATAACACTAAGCTTAAACATCCCATCATTCACATAACCTTTTCCTACAAACATTCCATTCTTGGACAAAGTGACAACATCGGACTCGAACACAATACGAAAACCATGCTTAATTAAAAGCGAGCCGGACACCAAGTTCTTCCGGATATCGGGCACATAAAGTACATTGTTGAGAGTCAATTCCTTGCCGGATGTCATCTTCAAAATCACCTTCCCTTGACCTTTGATGTCGGAAGTGGCCGAATTCCCCATAAACAACTTTTCGCCATTTTCCATAGCTTCAAAAGTACTAAACATGTCTTTGTTGGAGCACACATGTTTAGTAGCACCGGTGTCAATCCACCATTGATTTGGATTCGAACCCACCATATTCACCTCGAAACTACCGCCGCAAGGTGCATATCGGACACATCTCTAGCAATGTCATCTACCACGTTCACTTCACGAGCCTTCTTAGGAGCCCTACATGTTGACGCCTTGTGGCCTTCACCACCACAATTGTAACAAGTTCCTGTGAACCTCTTCTTGGAAACCCCACCTTGAGGCTTCAAGTTGAATGACCTTCTAGTTGTTTCAACCTTAGCTTTACCCTTGCCTTTGCCTTTGCCTTTGGAGCTTTGGCCATGCTCCACCACATTAGCTTTGGCCACACTTGGGTTAAACTTTTTCTCGGCAACTCTATTGCCTTCCTCAATGCTAAGCCGAAGAATGAGCCCTTCAAGATTCATCTCCTTTCGCTTATGCTTCAAGTAGTTCTTAAAGTCATTCCAAGTCGGAGGCAACTTTTCAATCATTACAGCCACTTGAAAACTCTCACTAAGAACCATGCCCTCGGCATCAATCTCATGATAAATTGTTTGCAACTCATCAACTTGAGTTTTCACGGTCTTAGAGTCCACCATCTTAAAATCAAGGAAACGGGCAACAATAAACTTCTTTGTTCCCGCATCCTCAATTTTATACTTGTGTTCCAAGGACTCCCATAGTTCTTTAGCATTCTTCTTCCCCCTATACACATTATAGAGAGAATCAGACAAGCCATTAAGAACATAGTTCTTGCAAAGGAATTCCCCATGTTTCCAAGCATCAACCGCAGCCGCGGTTGTCACATCCGTCTCATTCTCGGCCACGGCGGCGTATCTTCTTTCGATACTTAGCCAAATTCGAGTGGTTAAGTAGAAAAACATTTTCGTTGCCACCTCTTAAAGTCGTGGCCAACAAATTTTCAGGCTTTTCGATGGGGGGTTGAGATATGCACTGTATGAGGATTAGTCACAATAGAAGTGCCTTGAGAACCGTGAGCCATTTCCGGCCCAGTTTGGGTTCCATTCACGGTTTCGGCCCAGCCTTTGTTTGTCTCGGTTGCCATTTACGAAATGTATGGCATTATTAGTCTGAATGGTTTTCAGTAACTCCTTCCCTTCTGTAGGGGTAAGTCTTAAGATTGTTAGCAGTTTTTACAATTACAGAAGCAAAGAAATTACTAATAAAAATTACGTAACGTAAATATATAAAGCGAATGTAAAATATAAACTGGAAATAAAGGAAAAGATAGCAAAGAACACGGTTGTGCACGAGCCCCGATGAATCGGTCTCCTTAAGACTTATTCGTCCCCTCACCAATAGTGCTTGAGGCTGCCTTGGACGCGAGTCTCCCAGGATAGAACGTGCGGACCGGGGGCACTTTGCACCTCAAGTTCCCGGCGAATTGGCAGTGTGCCTAGACAGTATCACCAAATGCAATATGCAAGGAGGCCAAACGAAGATAGAACAATATGCAGCAAAGAGAGAGTGAGAGCAGTTTGCAGGAAAAATTTCTGGTGTCTAAAATGGTTTGTGAAGACTCCATTTTATAGCTGCCTTGAATCAAAACTGCCAATCCCATCATAATCACGAAAATTATTACAGTAATAATTTTGCATTTGATTCCGATATGGTACATTTACAAGGAAGAATTTAAAATCGAATTAACTCAGTTTCAGTTTCAGTTACAATGGGTAAATGGGAGTAAATTTCCGAAATCAAAATTCAATTTTTGAAATCAAAAATTCAAAATTTTAGCAAAAGGTGGGCTTGCGCGAGTAGGCCATTTTGGAGCTACATTCGTGTCCGCAGGACGCGTACGCACATGAGTTCGGTAGCCCCAAGCCTATTTTGGACCATGATTTGCACCCCCCCCTGCGCACCCGTGCGCGAGAGAGAGCCTCTATGCCACACACAATTACTCCTTACATAAAGTGTAGTAGTATTTAAACTATCTACCTTTCACATTCCCATTCAATGTGGGATAACTTTTTTTTCCCACTTTCAACCCATCATCTTTGAGCCTTAATATTTCATTCATCCATCAACCATTTTGGACAAATAAATATTCGATTTTAATGTTCTCATGGAGTAGAATACAAATCCATAATCAATTTGGTCATTTAACAAATAACCCATTTAGGAAATAATCTCAAATTTCCTTCACACCCACTATTTTTCCAACAATTTCTGTTGATGGCACATTCCTGCATGGAAGATATAGAGGGGTTATTCTTATTGCCATGGGTGTCGACGCAAATGATAGTCTACTTCCTCTCGCATTCGCTATTGTTGAAAAAGAGGACTATCGAAACTGGTGTTGGTTTTTGCATCTTCTTTGCAAACATATTGTTAAGGGTCGTGAAGTTTGCTTGATATCTGATCGGCATAATGACATCCTTTCCACAGTTGGAGACATTGCCAGCTGGCCACGAAATGTTATCCACAGATGGTGCATGTTGCACTTGCGAGCTAATTTTCTTAAAGCTCACAAGGACGTTGGATTGAAAGATCTTTTTTGGCGTGCTGTTGCACCACCCAAGATAGAAAGCTTAAATGTTATCTGAGGCAAATTCATATCATCAACCCTGAGGCAACTAAATGGTTTGAGCTCTTAAATGCTAGAAAGTGGACAATGGCTCACGATGGTGGATATAGGTACGAAATTAAGACTACTAATTTGTTTGAAGTTTTTAATGGCGTTATGAAAGGAGCCTGGGGGATGCCTATTTCAGCAGTTGTTGAGACCTCATTCTATAGGTGTGTGTCATACTTTCAAGATAGACTCACTAAAGCAATTAGTGCTTTAGGGGGAGATCCTAATGGCATCCCACCACCAAATGACACGCTACAATTCAGTGAGAGAATCGATCGAAGATACTGATACAACTTGAATAAGGCTGGGTTTCATCACGTCACAAGGTTTAACACTACGTCTGTGGGTGTTTATAGTGTGACGACCAGGGTACGTGGTGACAAAGGTGGACACATTCAAGTTGTGAGATTGCGTGATCGAACATGAACTTGTGGCAAATGGATGCAATATCATTACCCTTGTTCGCATGTGCTTGCGTGTTTCAAATCGCAAAATGTCGATGGTATGAGTTATATTCATCCTTTTTACAACCTTGGCTCGTACTACAAGACGTGGAGTTGCTCTTTTCATCCAATCCATGACGAGGCCTATTGGAATGTAGATCATATTGTCTCACGTTTTTACCCTAACCCGGAGCATCGACGTGACCAGAAGCAAGGGAGACCCAAGTTAAGGCGACTAAGAAACTCTATAGATTGGCAAGTTGCAAAAAAAAAAAAAGAATCGTTGTGGGATTTGCAAGGAAGAAGGTCACACGCGAAGGAGATGTCCAACTCTTAGGCAGTAAGAGTTAATTGTTATTTTTATTATTACTTCTTAAATTAAGTACTTTGAACTTTTAAGTATTGTTGTTTTATTTGAACTTGTAATATATTGAACTTGTAATATATTTAACTCTTGGTGGAGTATGTCATCAAATATAGTTGTAGTTGTGGAACTTAAAACGACCAAATGGGTCAAAACGAGTGTTGTATTGGTATTTTAGTAGAATTAGAGGAGTTGATTTGGGCAATGTCAATTTCAGTATTTCATACCAATGGAGCGACCGCGCGGTATCATGCACGCGATCACGCGAAGTTACTGGAAAAAGAGGGCGACCGCGCCATAAAGAGGGGCGATCGCACCCCATAGAAAAACAAGGCGTACGTTTTTTTGACTATACGTTGTTGACTAAGTTGAAGTATTGTTCCTTCGTCTCGCATTATAAATGTATCATATTGTAGCAAATAATTTATAAAAAACTGAAATAACATTAAAACAAATAGTTCAAATTAGTGATCACATCCCGATCACATAGGATAGAAATAACATTAAAACAAATAGTTCGAATTAGTGATCACATCCCGATCACATAGGATAGAAAATACAAGTTCAACAACTATTACATTAATCAAACAAAATATTTAGTGACCACAGCCCGATCACATAGGAAAATATTACATAAATTCCGGTAAATATTAAATCCGACAGAAATCTAAATATTACATGTCCAACAAATTAACTTAACAATCCTTAGGGAAGACCTTAGAAACATTGGAAAGTGTAATGTTAAGTAGTTTTTTTGAGCGTGAGACGGCAAAAACAGCAACCTAATAGATCAATAAAACAAAACATTTAGAACAAAATGTTAAGGAATATATCCTTAGGGGGTGTAATGTTAAGGAAAATATTTCATACCTGAGTAAGTATAAGAACAGCACCAACACCTATGTCACTTCCGCCCTCACTTTCCTTAAGCACTTTGTCAGCAATGTAAGCTTCAATTGTGTCAGTAGGATCCTTCAAAGTCACCAAAACAGAGCCATGACCAGTTGGTGTGCACTCCTTGACAACAACAACAACCTAATAGAACAAAAATATAATGACCAATTATTTGTAAATTTCAACTTTAACTATAATTAATGTAAAATATTATACCTGTTCCACCCTGTCATATTATTTGCATTTCTCCTTGATCATTCTCAATGAATAATATGTACCCTCTGCAGTGAGATAGTCCATTGCAGAAAGCCAAGCTTTGCCCTGGAATACGTATTGCCTCTTGGGTCGACTGAGGGGGGGGTGTCCCTGAGAGACATGAGCTTTTTCGATGTGATACCGACGCACGGCGGACTGTGCGACACAAGCGAGACCAGCAAGGTTATGAGGCGGTGGAGATTCTAACTCTCATTCGATTTGAGAGAGATTAGATTGACGATTGGAGGTTTGACCGGGATGACCAGGAAGAGGTTGTTGTCCACGATACCAGCGGGGGAGCGATGGATCCATTTTGACAGTTATAAATCTTGGATTGAGAGAGATGAATTAGATTTGAGAGAAGCAGGTTGTAATGAAACTACTCCTTCCTTTTAAAGGGGAATTCAGGTTTGATAAAACCGGCATTAGCAGTCCCGAATTTGTAAGTTAAGATAAATCCGGCATTGGCAGTGCCGGATTTGTCAGTGAAGATAAGATCGGCATTGGCAGTGCCGGATTTGAACGTATATTTAGTAATCCGTTTGTATTAAAAAGCCAATTTATTTCGGAAATTATTTTATTAACTCTTAATAAATAATCTAACCGTTTCTCGTTGTATCGTTTAATTAAAGCATTATAAAATGTATGAAAAGATATTACAATATTTTTTAATCAAATAATAAAATGTATGAAAAGTTATTACAATATTATTAAAGGTAAATCAAGTAAAAAATGAGGCGATCTTGTAGTACTTCCTATATAAAATCTTCAAGTTTATTGCCCTACCGGTGATGCACAGTATTAAAACCAAGTACAAACCAAAGATGAAATTAACAACGAGTTTGTTACAAACCAAAAATAAAGATGTCTTTGGGACAAACCCCTATTTAAAACCAAGTTTGCATGCCAATAAAGGCATGACGAATTAAAGTACAAACCAAAGATGAAATATTGTTTATGAGGATCCCCCTCATCAAATTAAAGTACAAACCAAAGATGAAATTAACAACGAGTTTTAAAATTCAACAAACAGAATCAATATTCAATACTGGCCACCATAGCTCGAGCCATCTCCCGGTGGTGGTGGCATCCATCCTAGGATAGTCTGGAGCAACCGAGTCTGCTCCTCCTGCTGAAGATTATGTTGTGCTTTCCAAAGATTATTTTGTGCCCTCCAAGCCTGGGCCGCCTCAATCTTTGCATCCACGCGGACGGATAGATGTCCAAAATCTCCCCTCAGATCGCTAAGCTGACTCTCCACGTAGCCAACCTGCTGTGACAGAAAATAAGCAGCCTCGGTCGGGTCTGCTCGCCATTCATCCTCCTCCTCCTCTTCCTCCTCCTCCTCCTCATCATCATAATCATCTTCAGCCTGACGTCCCCTAGATGACCCCTCACCCCTCTTTTCATTCTGACATTTAGTGGTGAGGGTGAACCTGTTAATCTTAAGACCTGTTCTAATGTCCTTGTTCACTAACCTGACGTTCAATCCCGTTTTCATTATCAGGGCTGATCAACAATGGGAAATTGTAGTTGGTATTGGCCATACCCTTAGTTGTGTTCCATATCTCATTACAGATTATTTTCCCGAAGTCAATTGTTTTTCCTTGAACTATCATGTGCATCAGAAATGCACGTCTCCAATTCACCTCATTAAAATGAGAGGAGGGGAGGATCCTCTCACAAATAAATCTATGAAGCACCTTCATCCAATTGTCCATGTCCCGAGACTTTACAATTACACCCTTCTTCACAGAGTTCGGGTTAATTTCCCCGAAAGTCGGAGCTAGCAAATGCAAATTCTCCTTATAATTTTTTTTCAATCCTCTCCATCTCTTTCGTATACTCACACCCATCCTCCTCAATGTCGGAGGCTAACCCGTAATATTCATTAATCACATCCCTAGAATACTTTACCTCCTTACCCCGCACAAATGACTTTCCCGTGTTCCCAGTTCAAAAACATTAGCATAAAATTCTTTTACTAAAAGCCCGTTTCCAAAGTTTAGGGGCTTACTCCCCAACTTTTCCCATTTGTATTGGGTAACATAGGGGTCTACATACAAGCCTTCGAAATCAAATTCCCTCTTCGGGTTGAAGGACTTGGTTTCGTATAGCTCAAAAAAATGTTGAGCTTTATACCCAACAAATTTGGAAGCATCAAACGGGGGACCGACGGGAGGGGTGGTAGTGTTGGTGGTAGTGATTCGTACTCTTTTAGGCATCATAAATCAAAACTCAAATATACAGATTGGAAGCTTACTTTGGGATTGGGCGGAATGTCATCGGAATGTCGTCGGAATCTTTGTCTTCAAAATAAAATGCGTGACCCTCTTAAAAATACACCTCTAACCTTGAATATGTGTTTAAAAATGGTTGATTGGTTGATTTTGGGGTTGAAGAAGATTGATTTTGGGGTTTGAAAATTGAAATTTTAGAGAGAGAAAGAAAAGGGGCGGCTGGGTTGAGGGTTTTTTGTTTGGGAGAGAGGAGGTTTTTTTTTGATATACCAGCGTTCTTGGGAAATACGCATAGAGAGCTATCGCACGGTTTTAATGGAGCGATCGCGCCTTTTCTCTGTAAAAAGAGGGCGATGCTCGTGATTTTGGGGTGATCGCTCAACCTCATCATTATTTGTTTTTTCAAAAAAAAAATAATAATACTAGAATCCGGAATTATTAATACCGGATTACATTGGAAGCGATCGCCCTATATGAGGGAGCGATCGCTCTCTTGTCCGTCCCTCTTTTTTAAAATTCCAATCAGTTTTTTAGCGTTTTCAGTTAGTTTTTTAGAATTTTCATCAGTTTTTTAACTTTTTCAGTTAGTTTTTTCAGAATTTCAGTTAGTTTTTTATAATTTTCAGTCAGTTTTTTAACATTTTCAAGTTAGTTTTTCAGAATTTTCAGTTAGTTTTCAAATAGTAATCTTTATAAAAAAACACATATAGAGTACAAAACTTAACACAAACTGTTAACCGGCGGTTATAACCGTTTCATTGGACACGTCTATATATATATTAGCCCATGTCAAGCTTTCATGGAATTAAAATTAACAATAATAAAAGAATAAGCATGAGGAAAATTTGACCACATCCCGGTCACGTAGGATACCCGTCAAGGATAATTAGATCGGGTAAATTCATCAGGAGAATTGCGAATCCTACTCCCTCTCCTAGGTCCACGACGACCACCTGATCTAGATTGTTGAGATGAGGATGAGGATGATCCATCGAGATTTTCTGAAAAACTGCACATGAGGCAAATGGAAACTAGGGCTAAATCCCGGAATCCCGAATGCCTGCTCAGGAGTATGAGTATAATTGCTAGAAGAAGGGATCTCAGGCGGTTGCGTGAAACCAAACTGATTCATCAATTTGGTAAAAGAATTACCCGGTCCTGTCTGAGTGAACTCAAACTGATGCATATCATCGTATTGATCCCCCATCTCTGGCTCATCCTCCAGCTGGTATTCGCCACGTCTACGAACCCGATTCTGCCTCCGTGGCTCCTCTTCAGTAGTATGATCAACCGTTGGAGGGGGAGCTTGGTGAAATTGTCTATGGCTTAGAACAAGTGAGGCGAAACTCACAAGGTGAGACGAAACTCACAAGTGTTGTCCTTAGTGTTGGCAACACTAACAACAGCACACACCAATTCTAGAAAAATACAAATAAATAGAAATAAATCTAATTTGCAGCGAAAGAATTAAAACAATACACAAGAATATAATTTTTATCAAGTTATATAAATATATAACTTGATGGGTGCCAGGAGGGCAAGACCTTTCTATTAATAATATGAATTCAATACAAGGTCGAAGAAGTTCCTTAATGATAAACAATCATTAACATAAGGAACAACATATAAAAGAACTCTCTCTGAAAATGAACACTCAAAACCTCACAAAAATTTGAAAATCTATATGAAATTCTCGAGTGTCGGACTGAGTGTTGCCAACACTTGAATGGCAACACTTGAGAGCAGAATTCTATTTCTTGTGCAGATTTGCGTTTTCTGAATTGGATGATCTTCAATGAAGATCCACTGCACTATTTATAGGCCACAAATACTTGGAGCCTACTCAAAATGATCAGCAACAGCCTTGGAGTTTGTTTCCTCCATTTAGCCAACTCGCCTCAAATGTAGGAGACTTAGTCTTCTCTTGCTTCTCTTGCTTGTACCTCTCAGCTGTAGATGCCTTGTACTCTGACTTGTTCTCCCCCTGAATAGCTAGATAATATCTCTTTTTGCTTGGTCATTAATTAAACAAATAAACACATGTTTATTTGTTAATTTTCTCCTCTTCTTCAAACATCACGCCTGGGCAGTTTCTGAGGACCTATTCAAGCTCATTTTAAGTAGACTAACTACTGTTATTTAAACATTAATTTCCACATTTTTATTTGTGAAAAATACAGTAACTATTTTAGTGTTGCCAAATCCAAATGGCAACACTTGTGGCAACACCAATGGCCACACTGGTTTGCAACACTTGGGACAACATTCCTGGCAACACATGATCTAACATTAACAATCTCCCCCTTAGTTACTGATTTCTTCACAAAATACCAATGTGATGATCTTTTCAAAACAGTTAGTCAAACTTAACAAAAAATGAAAATACCATGTGATAAATAGTGGCAACATCAACCTTCAGACAATGTTTGAAAATATTTTTCATCAAAGTATCACACTCACACGAGTGGCAACATCAATCTTCAGGCAAATGAAGTCACATAATTTCGAATTATCTCCCCCTTAATACGAAATTTATAACTAACCAAAATAATTATTAAAATCTTAAAACAACCATCCAACCATTTAGCAAAAACCATCCACCAACGTTTGAAGAAAATTCCGGTCGAAAAAAAAAAAAACAGAAATTAAAATTGTTTAAGCATAACAATCCAAATAAAAACAAATAAAATTGTTTTTGTTACCAAACCACCAAAACAAGCAACCATGCGAACCAACCATCAACCTTCTGCATTTTCAGCTCCTTCACCTCCCTCAGCTGTACCACTTGGTCCAGCTCCAGCTCAATCCGCTCCATCATCACGCCTTTGCCTTGATTGATCTCCCCCTATTTTGGAAGAAATCATATCCACCATTTTCATCATATCAGTACGCATGTCCAGCCACCCCTGTGTAACTGAGTCGATGTACTTCACCTGACTATTGAAAAAATTAAGAACCATAGAAGCATCAATCATTACAGGAGCAGTGTTGCCTGAAGTGTTGCCAATTTCAGGGGCGACACTTGGGGCGACATTTGAAGCAGGGGCAGCCAAAGGAGGAGCATCTGTAACCAAAACTCATGACAAATCTCTGTGCCTATCACCTTCTGTAAAATGTTTGCTAATTCTGTAATAGACAGGCTTCTCAGAGATATTATCGGCATTTCAAGGCTTGAGGTTTTGGTACATAAGAACATTAAAAATAAGGGAAGAAAAAATGAAGGAAGAGGTTTTTCTTTTCTTGGCCCATGCAGATAGGTGAACAAACACTAATCTCCCAAAGTTGACTCTTTGTTTCTTGCCTAGTTTGTACAACAAAGTAGCTTGCTCGAATGTCACCGTGTTTTCATTGGCCATAGGTAGCCAATTTGTTATACATATTTTGTGAAGCACACTAAACAAAGAAGTAAGATGGGTAGATTTAAAGTGTTCGGTCCAAACAATGATTCTCCTTCCAGTAAAAAAGGTGGCTAAGGTATTCGGTTCAACGTCCAAACTCTCATCTTCAATATTAGGGAGGCCGAATGCTTTGTTGATGATCAAGGGATTAAAATCATAAATATTACTCCTAACAAAGATCTTTCCATAATGAGGGGTACACTACCAGAAAAAGGTCATTTAGCGACGGAAATTTCCGCCGCTAAAATTAAATTTCCGTCGCTAAAATAAATCACCGACGGAAAAATTCCGTCGGTGGTCCGCCGCTACCAGCTCGTCGCAGTGCTCCGACGGGTCAATTTCCGCCGCTATTTTTTTCTTTTACCGACGGAATTTAATTCCGCCGGTGAATTAATGGTTTGACGGAAAATTCATTGCTATATTAATTTAATTTAATTAAATTTTCATTTCAAATGGCGAAAATTTCCGTCGCTGTAATAAAAATTAATTTAATTAAATTAATTTCAGCGGCGGAAATTTCCGTCGCTGTAATAAAATTTAAATTTAAATTAAATTATTTCAGCGGCGGAAATTACCGTCGCTGAAATTAATTTAATTAAATTAATTTAAATTTTATTACAGCGACGGAAATTTCCACCGCTGAAATCAAAAATTAAATAAAAATTAAATGATTATAGCGGCGGAAATTCCGTCGCTGAAATTAATTTATTTAATTAATTTTTATTTCAAAGATTAATTTAAATGACGGAAAATTCCGTCGCTGATTCTGAAATAAATTTAAAAAAAATAATTTAAAATATCAATAAACCAAATTTTTTTGTACCTGATATAACATTTCAATTTATAAAACTAAAACTATAAAAACTAAAATTCAAATATCAGCGTACCAAATAAAAACTAAATACCACCGTACCAATTCGGGAGGGGGAGCGAGAGGGGAGAGGGGGAGGGGGAGGGGGAGGGGGGAGGGGGGAGAGGGGGGGGAGGGGTGGAGCGGGGGGAGAGGCGGGGAGGGGCTCCCGCGGGTACCAAATGTCTCAAATGTTTACAAACAAGTATAATTTAATACAAAAATGTCTAAAAAAATTCGCAATCAACCTGGGGGACGCTGGAAATTACCCCGGGAGTCTGGCCGAGATGAGCCATCAACAGCGCCAATTGTCTTTGAGTCTCTGCATGTTGTCTTTGAATCTGCATGACGTCGATCGTTCTCCTCCTGCATCTGCGTCTGAACTGCCAAAACATCCGCAAGCTTTGCCCGCTCGCGTTTCTCCTCCTCCAACGCAGCCTCCAGAGTGTCGACCCTCGGATCATGAAACGTGGGGGGCTACATTTCGCCGACGGCCGGTCGACGCCGACGGGCACGCTGCCCGTAATCCCCATCCCTAACACTCGGGCTCCTCTCCTTGGATGTCCCCGAGAGGTGACCTCGTGCCAAACATCGAGCACGAAGGACGGAGCTCGCCGGGAGGCGTTCCTTCGGGAACAACGGCGGCTTGATATGCGGCTGAAAAATAAAACAAACAATTATAATCATATACACAATGTAAGGTACATAAATAAATTTACATATTCAAAATCAAGTCATTTAATGATAGTTTACTTACAAAGGCATTAGCGGATCGATCGTCAACCCATTGCGGAGGTTGATCGGGCGCCGTAGAATTCCGAATATGGGTGCTAGCGTAAACATCCACAAAGCGATATTCGGACCATACTCCCTTTCCTATAAATAAAATAAGCGAGATTATTACTTTGAAATTGTATATATAAATGCAACATTTAAACTGATTTAAAAGCATGCATACACTACATTTACACTAAAACTATGGATTTCATAGCATCAACATTGGCTCCCAGCTAACATACGTACATAAACCTATTTAAAAGCATCCATACACTACTACATTTAAATTAACATACATACCATGCGGTCGTGATGCTCGGCGATCGTGAGCGTCCCCCCGGTATCTGTCGCCGCCCAGGCCCCGAAACGAGCCTGCTCTATTGGCCTTGGCCTGTTCGGATATAGCCTTCGCCGCGGCCGACCCCCAATATTCGCAAAATTGACCAAACACCTCATCGGTCATAAAAGTAGGACACAAGGGCTGTTCTCCCGCCGCGAGCCGAGTAGTATAATAATTTTTCTTCGTGGTACCTATAAAAAATATGAATATCTCGTAAACATATAATGATGACATTATAAAATTAAAAGAGTATAATCATTGTTAATTAAACTAATTAAGGATAGATAAATATGTTACAAATAAAATCCGTAAATAGCTTGTGAGCCCGCGATCGAAAACATATCTAGCCGTCGCCTCGGCCGATGTCCGGCGCCCAATAATATTTAGCCTACAACATATAATGGTAACATTACAAAACTAAAAGAGTATAATCATTATTAATTATAACTTTTTAATAACAAACTAACATTTAAGTTTTAAATAAAAACCATTAACACATTACCTTAAACTCATCCCACGCATCGTCCTTACGCCTCTGTGTGGCAATTTTTTCCAGTTGGGCCAAAACTCGGTCATTTTCGAGACCGCCGCATGTGCCCGATCTTAGTCCTGGGGTGGGGTATCCACCTACAAACCTGCCAAGTATATTTATACAATAACATTTTAACTTAAATAATGAATTATATATAAAGCAAAAAGGAACCAACTTATATCAAATTAATGAAGAGTTACTTACTGGTCATAAAGTGATGATATCGACAAATATCCTCCTCGGAATCGACGGTAGTCCGAGTACCGGCCCCGCAGGTGGAGCTAGTACTCTTTGCGTGAAGGGTCGACATCATCGCTACCGGATCGGGACGGTTGCGTCCCGTAATCAATGTGTAAATAGGCTTAGTCTTCTTACCCTTGCCCTTTCTACTAGAACTCATATACGTATTACGGTAAAAATATTAAAATATACAACTTTAACAATAGGAAACAATATATTCACAATACATCTAAAACTTTAAAGTTCTAATAATCTAAAGCATTCACAATACATATAAAACTTTAAACTATTAATAATATAAAGCATTCACAATACATATAAAACTTTAAAGTTCTAATAATCTAAAGCATTCACAATATATATAAAACGACGGATATTAAAAATAATCTAAAGCATTCACAATACATATGAAACTTTAAAGTTCTAATAATCTAAAGCATTCACAATACATATAAAACTTTAAAGTTCTAATAATCTAAAGCATTCACAATACAATTTTAAACTTTAAACTATTATTAATCTTCGTCCCCATCATCATCACTGGACTCCGAATTACTACAAAACTCGAGTTCTTCATCTTCGTCTTCGGACTCTGATGAATCAAACTCTGGTTCCTCTTCCTCTTCCTCTTCCTCTTCCTCTGATTCATCAATATCAATGTGCGCGAGATGACCTGAACGAGGCGGGGGAGTTGGCAAATTCACTGGTAAGATATCCTCCTCGGGTTCATCAACATTTTGAGGAATATGAGTGACATCATCTAATGGATGATTAGCTGATGAAACGTTAGGTGGCACTGGCATTTCATCCTCTTGATAGGGTGTTTCTAATGACGACTTTGTAGTTGTCGACGAGGGTAGGTTGTCAATCATGCTCCTAGCCTTGGTCATCCAAACAGCCCACAATCCGTCGGGTCGCGGACGAGGGTAGGGAGTCATGTATACCTGTTGTGCTTGAGATGCTAAGATGAAGACGTCGTCGCCATTATGTCTGGACGAGTCCTTTACATCGACGAGGTCAAATATGGGGTGCTTCTTAACACCTCGCACAGCATCCCGCCAATCACAATTGAACAAGACAACACTGTTTCTACCCAAATACTCCACCTCGACTACTTCTTTCAGGATGCCATAATAATCATTCCCTATAAGCTTCACACCGCTATTCCACGTCAATTTAGAGCCCCCGTAAGCTTTGGTATGAAACACATAGCCATTCACGAAATAACCGTTGTATAAATGAACTTTCAAGTACGGAGATGATGCTAAATGTCTTAACCTCGCAGCTTTGGCATCACCCGGATGTTCAGCTATCTATAAGACAATATTGTAACCAATTTAATACAATTTTAAGATTGAATGTTTAAAGAAGTGTATAGAATAAATTTGAATGAAACGAAATATTTACATATTTCCTTAGCCAGTTTGGAAATTCTCTTTCTGTCCTAGTTGCGATGAGTTACGGAGATAAATCTGAGCTAAATCTTCAAACATTCGCAATAGGGTTAAACAAGGCATTTCATATGCAGGTAATTAAACATGCATAATTTAATCGACGAGGCGTAAACATAACATCAATGACTTACTTGATATATTCCCCAACCTCGTCGCAGTTAAGAAGAACATACGTTTCGACCGCGGCAAACTCTTTAGCGGTTAACGTACGCGTACCAACCCGTTTGCCGAGAGCAACCGACCGGGGGATGAAAATACGAGAGATATTTCCCTTAGACGGAAAACCACCATCGTAATTGCGGCCAACCCTAGTCAATCTCGTATCAACATCGGGAGGAAAATATGTTCCGACAAAGGCAACAATCTCATCTATGATAACGGCCTACGAAATTGAGGCCTCGACCATGGCCCTATTGCTCATCTTCCTTTTCAATTGGCCTAGATACCTAAAAGTCATTCGTAGATTAAAACATAAATAATGTTAAAGAAGGTATATTGTTAACGCTCAAATTATTTAGAAATAGAATAAATTCAATTACCTCTCAAATGGATACATCCATACGTATTGAACTGGACCACCGACTCTAGCTTCGTATGCCAAGTGGATCGGTAAATGCTCCATAGAATCAAAGAATGAAGGAGGAAATATCTTCTCAAGTTTGCACAAAGTCACTACGATGCTCTCCTCAAGCTTTTTCATGTGATCAACACGCCGTGTGGTCGATGTTAACGCTCGGAAAAACTCACTTAACTGTTAATGCCACCCAGATATTGTCGGGCAAGAGACCCGAGAGCAATCGGAAGTAGCCTATCTAGCAAAACGTGGCAATCGTGACTCTTCAAACCCCGCACTTTCCCTCCTCTACATTGACACGCTTACCAATGTTAGACGCGTAACCATCAGGAAGCCTTAAATCCTTGAGCCATTTCGGGAGGAGGAGCTTCTTTTCCTTTGTAAGCACGTCTTGAGCCATCGGTCTAACTGGTTTACCATTGACGTATACCAAGTCTAAGGCCGGCCGCTTACAGATTTCCTTAAGGTCCTTTCGAGCTTTTTCGTTGTCTTTAGTTGTTCTCTTGAAATCCATCAACGTGTTAAAAACATTATCGAATACATTCTTCTCAATGTGCATCACGTCAAGGTTATGTCGAATGAGATTTGTTTTCCGAGTATGGCGGCTCCCAAAATATACTCCTCTTGATCCAGTTATGGGTAGTCCCAAACCCTAATATTTTGGTCTTCGAAAACTTTTTCCCCCACCGAGGATCGGGCAATCTAGATACCTCCTCATAGACCGTGTCACCACTTAAACGAATCGGGGCCTCATCATGGTCAATCTTGTTCTTTTTAAACGCATTCTTACGGGTCTGAATGGGTGGTCCTTCGGAAGAAATTGTCTATGGCAATCGAACCAACATGGTTTTCCGAGTGCGTGAGAGTGAAAGACTTTGTGTCACTCATACAATACGGACGGGCCAACTTCCCGTGGGTGCTCCAACCCGATAACATCCCATATGCGGGAAGTCATTAACCGTCCACATCAACGCTGACCTTCATACTCAGAAATTCTCTCGCTTGAAAGCATCCCACGTTTCGACCCCATCCTCCCAAAGCCGCTTCAATTCGTCCATCAAAGGTCGGAGATAGACGTCAATGTTCCTCCCGAGTACATTTGGGTAGGGGATGAATAACGACAAGAACATGTAGGGATCACTCATACACAACCGGGCGGAAGATTGTAGACAGTGGCTATAACCGGCCAACAAGAGTAAGATTTTGCCCCAGGACCAAACGGATTGAAACCATCGGAAGCGAGATGCATTACCGTATATTTCTTGCTTCGGACGGAAAGTCGGGATAAGTCTCATCAAAGTGTTTCCATGCCTCCCCATCACTTTGGGATGAATCAACACACCCTCTTCACGCAAACTTTCCTTATGCCAACGCATTGCCTCTACAAGAGATTTAGACGCGTAGAGGCGTTGCGATCTTGGAATCAACGGCATGTAACATATTGCTTATGTGGTATGTTTTTCTTGTGTTTTGAACTCCCCCTCAGATTTGGCTTATATCTACTTTGTCGCAAAATTGAACACTCGTCTTCCGTGAATCTTCCTTGTAGAATAGCATGCGAGTCATTCTTACACGCATCAATCTTTTCATAACATAGCCCAATCATGCCCAACCAACTTCTTTGTCTCATAAAAGTTTGTAACCATCTTATTCTCTTTCGGCAACATCCGCTTAATTGCTTTCATGATACGATTATAAGCGGTGGCTAATATTGCAATCGGCCTTTATGTTAAGGAGCTCGGCCACGGCCTCCAACACACCGATCTCGCATAACTGGATAGACCTTCTCTTTTGCAGAGTCCATAGCATCAATAAATTTCTTGGCTGCAGGGGTTGGTTCTTGCTTTGTTGGTTCTCGACCAATCGAAGGAAGGACCTGCATCCCTAACCATATCTTCCATATTCAAAGGTGGTTCTTCATTGTCCTGAATAATAGGTTCGGGTTCGGGAGGTACATGAATATTCTCGGGGGGATTATTCGCAACATTTGTGAGCAATCTCAGCTTGGTAAATTGCATACAATTTTAAATTTTTTATCCAAAATAAAACAAAAACAAGATTAGTCCAAAACAAGGAACTAACCAACTATTAGACAACACTCTGGAGATTATTGTCTCATAAGTCATAACTAAGATATCCAGAAAACAAAGACCCACATCATTACTTTGCTGAGCATGGCTGCACTCTCGCGGCCCCCACCACCGTGCATGTCATCATCTACATCGTAAGCTTCAATGTTCACATCGTGAAGGGTTGTCGCCTCGCACTCATCATCAAGCTCCATATCTGTCATCTGCGATGAAGGCTTAGGAAAGCTGACACACCCCTCTAGGGCCTTGCATTGTTCGGAAGTCAAGGAATGCAGGAAGTCGAACCCGCATTCGGACCCGGACAGGAAGGGAGAGAATTGAAATGTGGAATTACACGAAATTAAAGATGAAATAGCACCGGGGTAAGATCGGCTCGATATTTGTTTTTTCAAATTCAATTCTTTGGAGAGAGAGAGAGAGAGAGAGAGAGAGAGAGGATGGGAGAGAGGGATTTAGAGGTGTACGATTAATTTGGTTTGAAAGTTTGAATTGGATTATACGCTTGTTGTTCGTTTGAAAATTTTGAAATTTTAAATGAGCGCCAACTTGGCGCGTATTTGTTTGTGTGAAATTAATCCATCCGATCCGGTCCAGCTTTTTGTAGATCTGAAATTGAAAAGGAGAGATTTTGCATTTGACTCCCTTGGAATTTAGGTAAACGATATTTAGCCCCTAACAAATATGTCATCACCCTTTCGCTTGAACTTTGGGTGCTCTTTCTGTTGTAGTACAAAGACTATGTCTCCAGTAAGAGTGTCAGGAGCTTCATCGGCTTCTCCTGGGAATGTAATTTTCTGTCCATTTTGCATACCCTTCTCCACAACCACTTCCAAGACCTTCTTCTCCTGTACAACCTTTTCGCCCTTGCATTGTGGGCAGCGGTCCTTGTCATTGATAGGGCATATGGTATAGGGTATATGGTATAGGGTATAGGGTATAGTGTATAGGGTATAGTGTATAGTGTATAGGGTATAGGGTATAGGGTATAGGGTATAGGGTATAGGGTATAGGGGTATAGGGTATAGGGTATAGGGTATAGGGTATAGGGGTATAGGGTATAGGGTATAGGGTATAGGGTATAGGGGTATAGGGTATAGGGTATAGGGTATAGGGTATAGGGTATATAGGGTATAGGGTATAGGGTATAGGGTATAGGGTATAGGGTGTAGGGTGTAGGGTATAGTGTATAGTATATAGGGTATTAGGTTTAGGGTTTATAATTTATTTATTTTTTCAAAAATAATATTTATTGACTCATATTTATTTTTTTGAGAGTAATTTAAAATAACTTTCATATTTTATATAAATAAAAATAATGGCATTATAAAATTAAAATTAATAAATATTTATGATTTATTTATTTTTTCAAAAATATCATAAATATTTATGATATTTTAATGTTTTTTAGTTTGTTATTTTGTTAATTAGTTCTAAAAATAAACAAAAATTACATTTTATTATCAGCAACGGAATATTTCCGTCGCTGATAAATAAAAAAATATTAAATTATCAACGGCGGAAATATTCCGTCGGTGTTTAATAAATAAATAAAAAAAACATTTAATTTCACCGTCGGAAATATTCCGTCGGTGTAATATTTCAAAAAGAAAAATAAAAAATATTTTAATTTCACCGTCGGAATATTTCCGACGCTGATAAATAAAAAAATAAAAAAATGATATATTTTCACCGGCGGAATAATTCCGTCGCTGATAAAGATTTAGCGGCGGAATATTCCGTCGGTAAATCAACCGCCAAATTAGCGGCGGAAATAAATGAATATTCGAGGAATATTCGTTTTAGCGGCGGAATTTAGCGGCGGAATTAAATTTCGTCGCTAAATTTGACGCCAAAATAATTCCGACGCTAAAGTCTATATTCCGCCGCTATTTAGCGACGGAATATGTCCGTCGCTGTTAATTCCGTCGCTAAATGACCTTTTTCTGGTAGTGGTATTTCTATCATCAATATCCTCCCTAAGATGAGCATAAAATTTCCTAACCACACTTTCAATATACGATGAAACTTTAGATACCGTAGGCAAAAAATTTATGTCCTCCAAAAGTTGATACACTCCTAACTCCTTGAATTGAGTCACAAACATATTTCTTTCATTCATAATATTTTTCTCAGAATCTTGAACCCACTTATCTAAGCTGGATTCACTATAAAATTCATCGAAAAGAAATGGACGTTCATAATACCCAAATGACTCATAATCTGATTTAGAATCTTGAGAGGGAGTAGGGGTGTTTACCTGAGGCCAGGAAATGGGAGAATATGAGGGTGAACTTGACTGGGCTTTGGACTTGGCAGCAGGTGTTGCTTCAGGTGTTGCCATTGGATTGGCAACACTTGGGGCGACACTGGAAGAAATTTTCTGTTTCTTGGCAATTCGAAACTTGGCTTGAGCTAGAGTTTCTTTATCATCCATCCATGCTTCCTCATCCTCATCAGAAGATGATGAGGGCTCCTTGGTCTCTTTGAAGATTGGGTCTGAATTGTCCTCGGATGAAATGTTGAGCGATGAACTTGAGCTATCCTCCACATTGACAGGATCATCAGCAGTGTTGGAAGGAATTTTGGACCTGAACAATGTCTTGATCCTTTCTGACTGACGACGAATACCACCCAGAAAAGACGAAGAGGCATCAACCACCTTTCGTTTCTTGGTTTTCTTTTGAGGGGCGAAGGTGAGTTCAACAGATGGGGTAGCTTCTGGAAGGCTTATAGGTATGGGAATTTGAGGAGGGTTGTACACAATAATATCCAAAGATGGTGAGGTTGTGGGTGTGGCCGAAAGTGTCGCAGGGAATATTTCCATAGGGACGGTGACATTTGAGGCAACACTCGAAGGGGCGAGTGGTGAGATCTCCATGGGGAAAGAAATTTGGGAAGTATTTTTGAGACTGGCCATGAAAATCGAAGGAAAAAATGAGGAAGAAGGAGGAACAGGGAAAGAGGGTTCCGCCTAGAGAAAGAGAGAGATACGAAGAGAGAGAGAGAGAGAGAGAGAGGGGGTTTAGTGAGGAGGAGGGTTTTAATGAGTAATAGGGAAGAATTAAAGTGATTTGACAAGTTCAAATCAATTTAAAATCCTTTTATCTCAAACAAATCCAACAAACTAATCACACTGTTATCCGCCATTTAAAAAAAAAACATTTTTTTTTTCATTTTTTTCAATTTTTTTTAATATAATAACTAAAAATAATTTTAGCAATATTCATAAAATTGTGTTTTTCAAAATTCAAATAATGAATTTAAAAAATAGATATTTCTAAATTACAATTAGTTAGACAAAAAATTAAATATTTTTGCTAAAAACCTTTTAAATTTCACAAACTCTAAATATAAGAAAATAGACTTTTGGAAATTCAAAATTTAATTAACAAAAACAAAAACAAGAAATAAAAAAAATAATGTAGCATCTACTAATGTGTTACTAGCAATGTTGCGTGACATACAAGGCAACAATTTGAATAAAATCCCCTTGATATTTTTTTCAACATATATAACATATCATTCCTTAGGCACTTTTTAAGCAAGCTTTACATATTCTTTATTTACAAGAAAGCATCATAGTAGCGATCTCCGTGTCCCGAGTTTTTTATAAACGTGTAAAGCTATATGTAGTAAGTTTTATACCTTTCAAGTAGGGTACACTGTAGTAGCGAGATCCATGTCCCTAATACTTAGTATAAAACAACTACATTATACTCCCTTTGGAAGTATTTTAACAAGCTTTGCCTCTTTCAAATACCAACAAAAACATGAGTGACTTTGTCACTTTAAGCGCAAAGGGATATTTTAAAAAAAATGTTAACCTTAAGAATGTACACATACTAGAACAAAAAGGTCAGTAAATGCCCCCCATTTGAGATTAGACTAAATATTTTTTTTAAATAATAAAAATATACAACAAATACAGAGTGTTGCTGTCAGTGTTGGCAACACTGACGGCAACACTTGAAACAACAGATTTATAGAAAGCATAAATCAAGAGATTTTTTCAAACTTGAAAATCTCTCATGGTCTAGGGTTTTGGTCAAAATATCAGCAAGTTGATGTTTAGTATCAATATGCTCTATTTGGATCAAGTCCTTTTCTACTAAATCTCTCAAAAAGTGATGGCGGATATCAATGTGTTTAGTGGGTGAGTGTTGTACAGGGTTTTTGGAAATGTTTATAGCACTCATATTGTCACAATACTTGGTCAAGATATTACTATCAAGACCATAGTCGTCAAGCATATGTTTCAACCATATCAATTGTGAACAACAACTCCCGGCTGCTACATGCTCAGATTCAGCAGTCGAGAGAGAAACACAATTTTGCTTGCGACTGTACCATGACACAAGATTATTACCCAAGAAAAAAACTACCCCCACTAGTGCTCTTTCTATCATCTATATCCCCTGCCCAATCAGAGTCACTAAAACCAACCAAGTTGGTATTAGTGTCTTTGGTGAACCAGATTCCCAATTCACTTGTCCCAGATACATACTTAATGATTTTCTTGACAACATTTAGGTGAAAAATTTTAGGAGCAGACTGATATCTAGCACATACACCTACGCTGAACATAATATCGGGATGACTGACAGTAAGATACAGAAGACTACCTATCATGGATCTATACAGAGTTGGATCAACATCCTCCCCTGCCTGATCTTTAGTTACCTTAAGAGATGATCCCATAGGTATTTTTGAGTTCTTTGCACTCTCCAATCCAAACCTTTTCACCAGACTCTTAGCATACTTGCTCTGAGAGATAAAGATTCCATCATCTGACTGTTTCACCTGCAATCCTAGGAAATAATTAAGTTCTTCTATCATGCTCATCTCGAAAGTTGATGTCATAGCTTCCACAAAATTTTGTAAACACGTTTTAGATGTGGAACCATAAACTATGTCATCAACATAGATCTGAGCAATGACAAGTTTTTTATTTTCCCTAAGAATAAATAATGTCCTATCGGCTTCTCCTCTAACAAATCCATATTCAAGAAGGAAACTTGTTAGACGCCCATACCATGCACGAGGAGCTTGTTTCAAGCCATATAAGGCTTTATCAAGTCTGTATACACGATCTGGGTGGAATGGGTCTTCAAACCCTTTAGGTTGCTCAACATAGATCTCTTTATCTAAGTACCCATTCAAGAAAGCCGCTTTGACATCCATTTGGTGCAATGTGATTTTGAGGTAGCAGGCTATAGCAAGAAGAAGTCTTATTGACTCAATTCTTGCCACAGGTGCAAAGGTCTCGTCAAAGTCGATTCCTTCCACTTGTGTATAGCCTTGAGCCACAAGACGAGCTTTATTACGAACAATATTACCCAATGCATCAGATTTGTTTTTGTAAATCCATTTAGTTCCAATAATATATGTATGTAAAGGACGTGGAACTAAACACCAAACCTCGTTACGGGTAAATTGTTCAAGCTCTTCTTGCATAGCTTGAATCCAGAAATTAACATTTGAAGCCTTAATCACATTTTTTGGTTCAAGAGAGAAAACGAAACAGGAGTGTTTTACCTTGGAGTATGTGGAGGACATACACACATACCTAACCATATCTCTGTAGTCAACGGGCTCCTTATTTCTTGTTCGAACCCCTTCATTAACATCACCAATTACCTGAGTAATGGGATGATAATTTCTAATACGAGCTGGGGAATCTCTCCTGCCTTGATGGTACACCAATCCATCTTCTTCTTCAGAGTCACTGCTCTTAGAATTTCCAGCCACTATTGTGTTTTCCTGTGTTGTCTCAGGTGTGCCGTTTCAGGGGCAACACTCGGGGCAACACTTGAATCTGTGGCTGTACTGGCCGAATCAGTTTCTGTTCCAACCCTCTGTTCGACTTCTTCCAGCAAGGTCAGAGGTATATCATCAGCTGGTTCTCCTGTAGCACTCAAGTAATCGTTAAATTCAATATTTACCGATTCTTGAATCACTTTTAACCTCAAATTATAGAATCGATAAGCATGACTGTTTTGAGAGTAGCCAAGAAAGATGGCTTTGTCACTCTTGGAATCTAGTTTTCCTAAGTATTTCCGGTCGTTTAAAATGTAGCACAAACACTCAAACACATGAAAATAGTAAACCGTAGGTTTCTTTCCATTTAAAATCTCATAGGGTGTCATAGTTGTACCGAGTCTTAAGAAAACTCTATTCGTAGTGTGACAAGCTGTGTTTAATGCTTCGGCCCAAAAACCTTTGGAAATATTTCTAGCATTAGCATAACACGAGCCATCTCCATTAAAGTCCTATTTTTCCTTTCAGCAATACCATTTTGTTGTGGTGTTTTAGGTGCTGAAAATTCATGGTCCCCTTTTTACTACAAAATGTAGAGAAGGAGAGATTTTCAAACTCTCTACCATGATCTGACCTTATTCGAAAAATAGGAGAACAAAACATGTTTTTGATTTTAGAGACTAAGTGAGTAAATTTATCAAAAGTTTCAGATTTTTCTCTTAAGAAATAGACCCATGTATACCTAGAAAAATCATCAACTAACACATAAACATACTTCTTACCTCCCAAGCTTTCTACCTCAATAGGACCCATCACGTCCATATGTAGAAGCTGAAAATAATGTGTTGTTCCTGAGTGTTGCTCATTGTGTTGTCCAACACTGTGAGCAACACGAGTTTGCTTACCCTTTTGACAGTCACCACACATCACGATGTCTTTGAGGTTTAGTTTAGGAACACCTTTGACGGCATTGTGTTTGATAATCTTCTCAAGATTCCTATAATGAGAATGACCTAACTTTTGATGCCATAACCTTATATCATCAAGTTTTGTCAAATTGCACACTGATTTATTACCAACCAGGTAGCAATTATCGCTTGATCTTATTCCAGTCATGACACAAAAGTTAGTATTATCAAACACTTCACAGGTATTTTTATTGAATTTTACCTCCAAATTGTCATCACATAATTGGCTAATGCTAATTAAATTAGCAAGTAAACCATCTACGTGCAAGACATTTTTCAAAGGAGGAAAACCAACAATATCCAGTGTTCCTTTTCCAACTATTTCACTCTTGCCTCCACCACCATAAGTTACTGAGCCTCCTTGAATAGGTTGGTACTCCGTTAGGAATGATTTTGTACCCGTCATATGACGTGAACAACCACTATCAAAGTACCAAGTTACTGCAATGTTAGTCCTTAAAGCTGTGTAAACAACATAGCATTTCAATTTTTTCTTGGGTAACCAAGCCTTTTTTGAAAATCTGGATTTATGTTCACCAGTGTCGTCGTGAGTGTTGCCCTGAGAATTTGGCGACACTTGAGGCAACACTTGAAGACTGGACATTTTCTTTTGAAGAAAAAAGCAATCTGATTTTATATGTCCAGCTTTGTGACAGTATCCACATTCATTGATTTGATCAGAAGTATCACTAAGAGTACTACCCTTTTCCTTGACATGCTCTTTTACAAAACAATTTTTAGTTTCAACATCAAACAAGGAAGAGGTAATGCTTTCTAGTGATTCTTGGAACCCAAGACCAGCTTTCAGAGGCTTACTCAAATTGAGTATTTCATCCAATTTGGATGAACTCGTGTTGAGTTTTTTGAAGGTGGATTCGGCTAGGTTGAGTTTGGCCTTGATTTTATCAAGATCCAAATCTCTCATACTGAGTTGAACCTCCAGCCGAGTCAAGGAGTTTTTAAGATCATGATTTTTCTTTTTCAAGAAAATCACCATCTTGTTCTCCTTTTTCCATTCCACGAGGAGAGATTTATAGAGGTTTTTTAATTCATGAATGAGCTCATCTTTAAAAAGATCATCCTCTATAGTCTCCTCAGATTTTAAACCAACTGAATCACACAAGCAAATATCATTTAAAGAATCATACCTGCTGAGTGTTGTGTCAAGTGTTACCATTTCCTGGACGACACTTGGGGCAACACTTTCTGAAGAAGTCAAAAGTGTTGTGTCAAGTGTTGTCAAACCTGAGACAACACTTGAGGTAACACTCTCTGTCAAAGGTAGCTTCTCTACCATGGCCATCATGGCCACTTGCTCCGTCTTTTTATCTTTCTCCGTTCCTTCCTCCTCTCCATCACTAAGAGATACTCACAAATTTTTGCCCGCCTTTCTCAAGGTATTAGCACATTCATTGGCATAGTGACCCCAACCGGAACAAGCATGACATTGAATGGATTCAATGTATTTAGGATCAGACCGAATCTTTTCCGAGGATGCACGCCTAGGTGGGGTATCCTTTTGATCTGGAGGAGGACCTCTCCGTGGCACAAAACTTGAGGTTTTGGCCGATTGGTCCTTAGCCTTTACATGCACACTGTTAAACTTTCTAAGCATGTAATTGTATCTCTTTGCAAGTAAAGCTACACTAGTATTTTCATCTAACTCCTCGAAGGCTTCATCTTCATCATCCACACATGTGTTCGAAGATTCGACTTTTATGACAATATTTTTGCCTTTAGAAGCCTCAGTTTGGTCATTGAGATTCATCTCAAAGTTTTTTAAAATGCTTATTAAGGAGTTAATGTCCATAGTTAAAAGATTATGGGCCTCTTCAATAGCTGAAACTTTAATATTAAATCGTTCGGGAAGAGTACGAATAGCTTTTGAAACAAGTTGTTTATTTGTAAAAGGTTTCCCTAATACTTGACAAGCATTTGAAATATCAATCAACTTTTCAAAATAAGAAGAAATATCTTTGTTTTCACCCATTCTTAATCTTTCAAATTTACTATTGAGACCTCTAAGCTTTGTTTCTCGGACACTACCATCTCCTTTACAAAATCTTTGTAAAGTATCCCAAGCATCTTTTGCAGTGAGACTATTTTGAATGAGCTTGAACATATGCATGTCAACCCATTCATAGATGGCATTCAGTGCCTTTTCATTGAAACTAGCAAGATTATTCTCTTCAATTGTCCACTCGAATTCAGGTTTGACTTGAACGTCACCATCGTCATCCGTAGGAAGCATTGGAACAAAATAACCATTTAAAATAGATTGCTAAGCTCGAAGATCAATTGATTTGATATGCGAGCGTAGGCGAATCTTCTAATAAGCATAATTTGATCCGTCTAAAATCGGTAATCTCTTTTGATTAGGGTTGGCAGGATCATAAGGCATGACAAAAGGATCTAAACACTTAGTATATCAAGTGCTAGGCTCTGATACCAATTGAAATTGTCTATGGCTTAGAACAAGTGAGGCGAAACTCACAAGGTGAGACGAAACTCACAAGTGTTGTCCTTAGTGTTGGCAACACTAACAACAACACACACCAATTCTAGAAAAACACAAATAAATAGAAATAAATCTAATTTGCAGCGGAAGAATTAAAACAATACACAAGAATATAATTTTTATCAAGTTATATAAATATATAACTTGATGGGTGCCAGGAGGGCAAGACCTTTCTATTAATAATATGAATTCAATACAAGGTCGAAAAAGTTCCTTAATGATAAACAATCATTAACATAAGGAACAACAATAAAAAGAACTCTCTCTGAAAATGAACACTCAAAACCTCACAAAAATATGAAAATCTATATGAAATTCTCGAGTGTCGGACTGAGTGTTGCCAACACTTGAATGGCAACACTTGAGAGCAGAATTCTATTTCTTGTGCAGATTTGCGTTTTCTGAATTGGATGATCTTCAATGAAGATCCACTGCACTACTTATAGGCCACAAATACTTGGAGCCTACTCAAAATGATAAGCAACAGCCTTGGAATTTGTTTCCTCCATTTTAGCCAACTTGCCTCAAATGTAGGAGACTTAGTCTTCTCTTGCTTCTCTTGCTTGTACCTCTCAGCTGTAGATGTCTTGTACTCTGACTTGTTCTCCCCCTGAATAGCTAGATAATATCTCTTTTTGCTTGGTCATTAATTAAACAAATAAACACATGTTTATTTGTTAATTTTCTCCTCTTCTTCGAACATCACGCCTGGGCAGTTTCTGAGGACCTATTCAAGCTCATTTTAAGTAGAGTAACTACTGTTATTTAAAAATTAATTTCCACATTTTTATTTGTGAAAAATACAGTAACTATTTTAGTGTTGCCAAATCCAAATGGCAACACTTGTGGCAACACCAGTGGCAACACTGATTTGCAACACTTGGGACAACATTCATGGCAACACATGATCTAACATTAACACTTGGGCTTGCAGTCGTTCCTGCTCACTAATAGCTTTCAGTGTGTTATTGATACATTGTTGAGTGTAATTCCGCAGGTCTTCCAAGGATGTGACATTCTCGCTGTATATGTACATCCCTTGGAGACTTTGAATCTGTTCAAAACAATGAACTAAAATTAATTAATACGGAAAAAATGGCTTTTTTTGTAAAATCATTGTATGTAATATATAACTTACCACACCCTCAAAACCAGTTGAACGTGGCCTGAACCCTAGTCCCTCCACATTAGACGAATTCTGGATGAACGATCGAGTAATACTCCTATACCATCTCAAATAGGGGTGATGGTAACTCATATCCACTTCACCAAACTCTCCATCAACGACATTAAACTCCCATTCATTCCACTTTTCTATGTGCGGAGCATGTTCTTGCATCCAGTTAACGTCTGACCGACCTCGCCGACTAATCCGATGCAGGTCCAAACTAGTGTCGCAGTCATCAGGCACACCTTGAACCATCCCAAATTGTCGCATTACGCGATCTGGAAAGTGCCATTCAACCCTCTCAAAGCAGATGAGGGGCACCTTCGCCCTTTATATAGCTTGGCCCTGAAGGCAGAAATTCGAAACTGTCACACCGTTGTATGGCTGCCACACAACCTGATCCTTGTCTAAATATGACAATTGGTCTCGATAGCCTTGCAGGTTATGGGCAGTCACAGAAGTATACGACAATGGACCCTTCCACCTACATATGAAACAATTGACATAAAAAATAATGAGTAAAAAGCAATAAATTACAAAACAGATCATTTACAAAATGAAGTAATTGAAATATACCTGTAATCCATTGGTTGCAATCCATTGAGTGTTATTTTTGTATGTCTCCTAGGTTGTGTACACAACAACCTCTCCCATGCCCAAAGCTATAAAAAAAATTGTCAATACGTACAAAACAGAATAAGTCCACTAGCATAATGTAATCAAATATAATTGACATATCTGTACAATGGTCAAGAAGCCACCACACCCTTTCGAATTGTGCTGAGATGCTACACACATCTCCCTATACAAGAAGGCCAACGCTCCACTACCCCAACTGTACTGACCAATATTATTTATTTTCCTAAGAAGTGAGAGGTACATCAACTTCACTAGGTTATCAGACGAGTCAGGCATAATGTATGACCCCAATAACAGAAAAATGTAGGCTCGAGTATATGTCTCAATCATATACTCGGACGCATTATTGGGAAGCTGATCAAAAAGAGGGAAGAGATCTAGAACCCATCTCATAGACACCATTCCACCTTTTTTGATGTCTGCGGGTGAGGGTGTAACCCCAAATAACTCCTCACAATCTCAACCCATGCCCCCGTACTCCTACTAGTTTCTGAACTAGTCACCGCCATTCCGTCTACAGGAAGACCACACAACATACCAATATCCTCTAAGGTGATGGTCATCTCCCCTACAAGTAAGTGAAATGTGTGAGTCTCTGGACGCCATCTCTCAATCAAATCCTCAATCAAATGCCAATCATATTGTAAATGACCTAATAAATACACTCCATAAAATCCAGTATTCATAAGCTTAGCTTCTATCCTCCAATCAACTCTAGCTGGAAGTTCTGTACCACGCCTAGGTCTTAAATTGGTTAACTGTTGTCCACCCCAAATATAATTAGATCTATGTGTATCCTGAGAAGTCAATACATGTGGATCAATTGGCCCAGTATCAATAAATGGTTGTTGTTCATGTTGGTTCATCTGAAACACAAAAATTTAATAGTAATTAAATTTAAATGAGACTTAAGGTTTTGCTACATTTAAGCTCAAATTTTAAATTTAACACTTAAAAATTAATAATTAAATAGAAAAATTGCAACAAGTTTGTCAAAGTAATTTTAACAAGCAATTTATTTTAAACCTAACTTAAGAAAATCCTAACTAGGCAAAAATTAAATCACAATTGTTTAATTCATTGACAATCAACAATTAAGTACATAAATCATAATAGTTTTAACAACAAATTATATAAAAATGCACAAATAAAAATTCTTAAAAAAATTTATATAGCTAAAATTAACAACTCAAAATAAATAAAAAGAAGAAATAAAACTAACCATTCTTAACTTTCTCTCACAACTCTTTCACCTTCTCCTTCTCCTTCTTCTCCTTCTCCTTCTCCTTCTCCTTAATTCTTTCTTTCTCTCTCTCACTGCACTGAACTATCCTTCTTCCTTCAAATCTTTGAATATGAAAAAAGAGGTTTACGTTTTCAAAATTTGAATCCGGAAATGGCATTACCGGAATTGAAATTAAAGCAATCCGAAATTTGCATTTTCGGATTTGAAGATACGCCTTTAGGAGCGATCGCCCCATAAACTGCGCGATCGCTCTCTTTTTCTTTCAGAAAATATTAATTTGCTTTATTATTTTCGTAAAAAAAAATAAAAAAATAAGGGAATTCGAAATTGGTAACGCCGGAGTACAATAGGAGCGATCGCTCCATACATAAGCGCGATCACTCTCTATTAACGGAAATATTATTTTGGGAAATTCAGTTTTGAAAAAAAAAAAAATCAAATCCGGAATTGGTAATTCCGGAATGCATTAATCCGGAATTACCAATTCCGAATTCAAATGAAAAGTGTTAGTTTGGTACCTAAAGTTTTAATGATGTTATTTTGGAATATAAATTTTTAAAAAACTATATTTTGAAAAAAAATCCAGAATATGGGGAGTAATAATTAGAAGAATAGTCTGAAGGCTATATACTGTTAAAAAAATTAGATAAAAAGTGGCTAGGATATTTATCTAGCTTTTATGCTACATCAATCAAGTTGTTTTTGACTCTTATTTTTAAGTCATTAAAGTTATACTACGCCCACCAAAATGATTGTTCTCGACAAAGCTTGATTCCCAATTTGTTTTCATACGAATCTGGGTAATTATTTTAACGTTCATGTTTATATACTATGATTTTTTTTTTTTTGGGAATATGGTTATTTGAATTTCACCTAATTTTCTGCTGCTGCTGCTGCCGCCATTGTCATATGGCTTTAGGTTATTAATTTTTAGTTTGAATGAAAATCTTGGTGGTTGAATGTTAATGAAACATTTTAATTTGTCCCGGTTTAATTTTTATGTTAATCTGCCCAGCTAGTATTTGTTTGATTTGTGGTGCTTGTGAGGAGATGGTGGTATTATTGTTTATTGAAAATAGTGTTGAGATTAACATTATGATTTGTACTCTCTCCCTCCTCTAAACTTCAATTCACTACTCGTACTTTTATTATTTGCAATTCTCATTCCCTTAAGTAAATAATATGGGTTTTTTTGTGAATTTACTTTTATTCTATAAAAGCAATATGATTTACTCTCTTAAATTTGTTGTTTTGGAATGATTCAGATGCAGATAGTAGCATCACAGAAGGAGGGGTTAGCAGGAGTAGTTCAGATGGTCATACTCGTTATGAGGCTTTATTCAAATCTACTATAAGCTCTCGGAGAGGCCGATATCATGGTTCTAATGACACATACAGGCATAGTAGACACAGAAGCGATTCAAGAGGATATGGAAGTAAAAGAAACAGATATGAATATGAAGGCTCCAGGAGAGATGAAGGTTCTAAGAGGACACCTCGCAGATTAGACTGGGATGACGGAAGATGGGAATGGGAAGATTCGTCAAGTCGCTCGTGCACCATCAACCATTGTATGTTGGAGTTTCTCCTGATGCACGACTGGTTTCACCATGGTTGGGGGGCAATACTCAGGTGGTGTTTGATAACAATAAGCATCAACAAGCACTTAATGCTTGTTGATAAATGACAATCTTAGAAAATTTGAGTCTTTGTAAACAAGTCATTGTCAATCTTCATGCTTAGCGGCTCTTATTAGACAAGTGAGAATATTGATGCTTGTTGGGTAAGAGAAATATGGAATGATTGTCAATCAAGTCTAGAGTTTACCATTAGTTTGAAGTAGTTGCACACAAAAAAACCATTCAACAACAAGCATTAAGTGCTTGTTGCTATCAAACACCACCTCAGTCTACAGGCCGTGCCGCTTCATCATGGGACAGCGCATTTCCTTCTCCAGTTCCAATCAGGGCAACTGGATCTTCACTTAGATATGGCTGCAGGTCGCAGGGGCTCTCTTCTCCTACAGAAAATGCAGAACATCCAGAAAATAAAGAAGATGGGAAGAGTTATTTTGCCAAAGATAGCAATCAGGAAAGCATGCGGATGCATATGGAATACAATTATGACCGTGCGTGGTATGACAGAGAAGAAGGCAATACCTTGTTTGATGCTGATACCGCATCATTTTATCTTGGTGATGATGCCTCTTTAAAAAGAAAGAAGCAGAGTTGACGAAAAGGCTAATTCGTAAAGATGGTACCCATATGTCACGTGCTCGGAGCAAGAAGTTTTCGCAGCTCTCTGCAGATAATGCTCAATGGGAAGATCGACAACTGCTTAGATCTGGAGCTGTTCGAGGCACTGAGGTGCAAACAGATTTTGTCGACGAGGAAGAAAAGAAGGTTATTCTTCTTGTTCATGATATGAAGCCTCCGTTCTTGGACGGTAGGATTGTTTTCACGAAACAAGCTGAACCAATTATGCCAATAAAAGATCCAACATCAGACATGGCTATAATATCACGTAGAGGTTCCAGCTTGGTTAGAAAAATTCATGAGAAACAGAGTATGAACAAATCACGTCAACGTTTTTGGGGACTCGCTGGCTCAAAACTTGGTGATATCCTTGGTATGTAGAAGACCGCGGAACAGATTGATAATGATACTGCGGTAGTAGGTGATGATGGTGAGGTTGATTTTAAAGGAGAGGCCAAATTTGCGCAGCATTTAAAGAAAGGGGAAGAAGCTGTAAGCGACTTTGCCAAATCATTATCACAGGAACGGCATTATCCGCCCATATTTTCTGTATGAGATGAACTTTTGCAGGTAATTCGTGAGAATCAGGTGATTGTTGTAGTGGGAGAAACTGGTTTTGGAAAGACGACACAAATGACTCAGTATTTACATGAAGATGGCTACACAACCAATGGTATTGTCGGTTGCACCCAGCCAAGGCGTGTAGCAGCAATGAGTGTTGCCAAAAGAGTCAGTGAAGAGATGGAAACTGATCTTGGTGACAAAGTGGGCTATGCTATTCGTTTTGAGGATGTGACCGGGCCAAACACTGTTATAAAGTACATGACTGATGGTGTGCTTCTTCGTGAGACACTGAAAGATTCTAATCTCGACAAATATCGTGTGATTGTAATGGAGGAAGCCCATGAAAGATCATTAAGCACAGTTGTCCTCCTTAGGATCCTAAAGATGGTAGTAGCGCAGCGCCTTGATTTCAAGCTGATTGTCACGTCTCTTTAAATGCACAGAAATTCTCAGATTTCTTTGGAAGTGTCCCTATATGTCACATTCCCGGAAGAACCTTTCCCGTGCAAACTTTATATAGTAAAACCCCATGTGAAGATTATGTATACTTATCTTCATGACTCGTTAAGATGAGATCGAAGCAACCTGTTATGCCCTTTCGGAACGCAGGGAACAGCTTGTTTCTTCAACAAGGCAGTCTGTCTTTAAGCTTTTGATTCTCCCTATATACTCCCAGCTGTTAGCAGATTTGCTAGCGAAAATATTCCAGAAAGCTGAAGAGGGGCCTCCGCAAGTGCATTGTCGCCACCAACATTGCTGAGACATTTTTGCAGTTGATGGGATTTATTATGTCATTGACACAGGTTACAGTAAAATGAAGGTATACAACCCGCGAATGGGTATGGATGTGCTGCAAGTGTTTCCTGTCAGCCGTGCTGTAGCTGACCAGGGGGCAGGGCCGGCAGGTAAAACTGGCCCCAGAACTTGCTATCGATTATATACAGAGAGTGCGTACCAAAACGAAATGCTTCCCAGTTCTGTACCAGAAATCCAGAGGACCAATCTTGGTAATGTGGTTTTGTTGCTCAAGTCTCTGAAGATTGACAACTTGTTGGACTTTGACTTCATGGACCCACCCCCTCAAGATAACATTCTTAACTCCATGTACCAATTATGGGTTTTGGGTGCACTTAACAATGTGGGAAACTTGGCTGACCTTGGATGGAAAATGGTTGAGTTCCCACTGGACCCACCTCTTGCGAAAGTGCTCTTGATCGGTCAACAACTGGAATGCTAGAACGAAGTTCTAACAATCGTATCCATGTTTTCTGTGCCATCAGTCTTTTTTAGCCCAAAAGATAGGGCAGAGGAAAGCGATGCTGCAAGGGAAAAATTCTTTGTGCCCGAGTCGGACCATTTAACCTCAACGTTTTCCAACAATGGAAAGCAAACCAGTATCGAGGAGAATGGTGTAATGATCATTTTCTGCAAGTAAAAGGACTACGAAAGGCGCGAGAAGTCAGATCCCAAGTACTGGACATTCTTAATGTTGGAATATTGGGTGAATATTAGTGTGAATTGAAAAGTCAAAAGGTCTAAAATCGAAAAGACACGACAATTCAAATTTTTTGAACTGCTCGGCCGAGCAAGGCATAAGCCTTGGCCGAGCATGACTGTCCAGAAACAAGCATCCTCTGTTGGCCTCTGCTCGGGCGAGACACTAATGTGCTCGGGCGAGGCACCAATGGTGCTCGGCCGAGCAGTTACTGTCCGTTCAGATTAATGTCTGAACAGGTGCTAGCTTGAAGGGTTGTGACTTTTGTGAAACAGTCACAACTGATCTTGCTTAATCTACCCTATATATATATAGACCCATATTCCTTCATTCAGTCATCAAGTAATTCAACCAAGTTGTTATCAAATCAAACACAAGAATCCAATTCTCTCTCTCCCTCATTCAAAGTGTTCTTGATTCGTTCAAAGAGTTCGTTCATCAGTCCTTCTTCAAAGTTCGAAGACTGAGAGCAAGTCTGATTTTTGGTTCGCCCGTCAAGGTTAGTTAAAGTGCACACTAACTCTTGGTAAAAAGCGTTGTATTTTGGGAGACATTCGTCATCGATCCGTTTGCACAATTACGGAGGCGAAATATTGTCTTAAGGAGATTTGCTTCGGCATACCTCGCTTTAATCTCCTTCGTGTGATTTACGTATTGAAGATTTATCTAAAACATATACATACAACAATCTTAAGACAATATTTCAGGTATTTGTTTTGATTTTTATCTTCTCTACTTCATCTTTTTCTTATTGGATTTTCTGTTTTCGTAACAGAAAATGGCTAATGAAAATGACTCCGTTAGTAGTGAGACTATTGCAACGAATACTAATGCAATAGGGAGTACTTCAAGTGCTAATTAACTCATGATGCCACCGGCCTCACAGTAAAAGAAACCAGAGAAGTTCAATGGGGCTGATTTCAAACGTTGGCAACAGAAAATGTTGTTCTATCTCACAACGCTTGGACTAGTAAAGTTATTACGTGAAGAATGTCCCATAGCGGCTGAAGGTGTAGTAGACAAGGCTACACAAATGGCTATTGATGCATGGAAACATGCTGATTATCTATGCCGGAACTACATCTTGAATGGAATAGTCAACACATTATATAATGTGTATTACTCCATTCAAACTGCAAAAGGACTTTGGGATTCTCTCGACAAGAAATACAAAACCGAAGATGCTGAAACAAAGAAGTTCTTTGTTGCAAAGTTTTTGGATTTTAAAATGAATGATTCTAAAACTGTAATGAATCAGGTCGAAGAGATGCAAGTCCTATTGCATAACCTTGAAGCCGAAGGGATGCAATTGAGTGAGTCCTTCCAAATTGCATGTATGATTGAGAAGTTGCATCCTTTATGGAGAGATTTCAAAAACTATCTCAAGCACAAGCGCAAAGAGATGTCAATGGAAGACTTGCTAGTTCATCTTCGCATTGAAGAAGACAATCGAAGTGCAGAAAAGAGAGCCAATGCACGAAACATGGAAGCGAAGACTAACATGGTGAAAGAATTCCGACCCAAGAACAACAAAATGAAGCATGATGACTCTTCTAAAAGGAAGTCAAGTAATGACAGCAACAAACGCTTCAAGTTCAAAGGGGACTGCTACAATTGTGGGAAAAGCGGTCATCGGGTAAAGGATGTCGAAGCAAGAAGAAGAAGCCTCCCCAAGCAAACATGACTGAAATAGATACTCTATCTGTGGGTGTCTCAGAAGTAAGTCTGTCTGCCGTTGTATGTGAAGCCAACTTGGTGTCAAACGTCAAGGATTGGTGGGTGGACACCGGAGCCACTCGTCACATATGTGCCGACAAAAGCTTGTTCGCAGAATACAAGAAGATGGAACATGAAGATTTTCTCTATATGGGAAATTCTGCAACTTCCAAGATTGAAGGCATTGGGAAGGTGATCTTGAAGTTCACATCGGGAAAGGAACTTACTCTCAACGATGTGATGCATGTACCCGACATAAGAAAGAATTTAATTTCTGGTTCTTTACTTAGTAAGAAAGGCTTCAAAATTGTATTTGAATCTGATAAGTTTGTACTTACTAAGGGAGGTATGTATGTTGGAAAGGGATACTTGCTAGATGGTCTATTTAAGACAAATGCTGTTGTAGTGGACAAGAAGTCCACATATTTGTACCCTCAAGTGATAAATAAAATTGACAATTCTATTTACTTGTGCGAGTCTTCTAATTTATGGCATGGTCGTTTAGGACATGTGAATCGTGCTTCTTTGAGAAAGCTTGTTGGTTTAGGACTTATTCCAAAACTTGATTCAATGAAAGGTCACAAATGCGAATTTTGTGTTGAAGCAAAGTTTTCAAAGAAATCTTTTAAACCAGTTGAAAGGACTAGCCAACTATTGGGATTAATCCATAGTGATCTATGTGATTTAAAGTTTGTCCCAACTCGAGGCGGTAAAAAATATTTTGTTACTTTCATTGACGATCGAAGTAGATATTGTTATGTCTATTTGCTAAGTAGTAAAGATGAAGCAATGGATGCTTTCACTACTTACAAAACTGAAGTTGAAAATCAACTTGAAAAGTCAATTAAAATATTAAGGTCCGATAGGGGTGGTGAATATGAATCAACGGAATCTAGTGACCTATGTTCCAAATTCGGTATCATTCATCAAACAACTGCACCCTATACTCCCCAGAAAAATGGTGTTGCTGAGAGGAAAAATAGAACTATCAAAGATATGGTTAACTGTATGCTTGGAAGTTTGGGTTTACCAAAAAACTTGTGGGGGGAAGCGGTGTTATCCTCTAACTTTGTGTTGAATAGGATTCCACACAAGAAAACTGGTTCCATACCATATGAATTGTGGAAAGGAAGAAAGCCTTCCTATAAATTACTCAAAGTGTGGGGGTATCTCTCAAAGGTTTCCGTTCCACCTCCTAAACGGTCAAAGTTAGGACCTAAGACCGTTGACTGTGTATTTATTGGATATGCAATGAATAGCAGTGCGTAGAGATTCTTAGTACATAAATCTGAAGTAAATGACATTCATGTCAATACAATAATTGAATCTCGTGACACTGAATTTTTTGAGGACGTGTTCCCTATGAAAAAGGATATTTGTGAAAATACTCCTAAGAGACCATGTGAAAGCACTTCTGAAAATAATGAAGATGTTGAACCAAGAAGAAGCAAGAGAGCTAAAATTGCTAAAACTTTTGGTCCAAATTTTATCTCTAACTTTATGATTGAAGATGATCCTCAATCATTTAAAGAATCCATGAACAACTCTGAATTCACATTCTGGAAAGAAGCTGTAAATAGTGAGATTGAATCCATTTTAAGTAACAACACTTGGCAAGTGGTTGATCTTCCAAAGGGTTCTAAACCAATAGGATGCAAACGGATTTTCAAAAAGAAATTAAGACCGGATGGTTCCGTGGACAAATACAAGGCTCGTCTTGTTGCCAACAGATATCGTCAAATGGAAGGATTTGACTTCTTTGACACATACTCTCCTGTTACAAGAATTACTTCAATTCGAATCTTAATAGCCATTGCAGCTTTGTATAATCTGCATATACATCAAATGGATGTAAAAACTGCATTTTTGAATGATGATTTGAATGAAGAAATTTACATGGAGTAGCCTGAAGGCTTCAAAGTAAAAGGACAAGAGCACAAGGTATGCAAACTTGTTAAGTCCTTGTATGGCTTGAAGCAAGCTCCTAAACAATGGCATGAGAAATTTGACAATGTCATGATTAGGAATGGTTTTATCAAAAAAGAATGTGATAAATGTGTATACTCAAAGAAATTTGATAACACATATGTATTTGTTTGTTTATATGTAGATGACATGCTCATATTTGGTCATGACATTGAGGTTATAAATAAAACAAAGAAAATGTTTACCAATAACTTTGATATGAAAGATATGGGTGAAGCAGATATAATCTTGGGAATGAAAGTCTCAAGAACCTCCAATGGAATTAGTTTATCTCAAACACATTATATTGATGAAATAATTGAGAGATTTAATTCTCATGGAATTAAAGAAACTAATAATCCATTTCTGCCCCATATAGTTCTTCATAAGAATACTGGGAATGCGAAGCAACAATTAGAGTATTCTCAAATCATTGGAAGCCTAATGTACTTGATGCAGTGCACAAGGCCGGATATAACTTACGCTGTAAGTAAGCTGAGTCGTTTAACTAGTAATCCTAATAATGAGCATTGGAATGCATTATTAAGAGTTTTAGGATACATATTAAGAGTTTTAGGATACATAAAACGAACTAGAGAGTATTCATTGCACTATAGCAATAATCCTTCAGTAGTTGAAGGATATAGTGATGCAAATTGGATATCTGATACAGATGAATCCAAGTCTACTAGTGGCTATGTATTTACTCTTGGTGGAGGTGCCATATCATGGAAATCTTCTAAGCAAACATATATAGCTCGATCAACGATGGAATCTAAGTTTATTGCTTTAGATAAAGCTGGTGAAGAAGCCGAATAGCTTAGACATTTTTAGAAGATATTCCTCTATGACCAAAACCCGTGCCTGCTATATGTATACATTGTGATAATCAAGCAGCTATAGAAAGGGAGGAGAACTTTATATACAACGGCAAATCTCGACACATACGTCGTAGACATAACACCGTTAGACATTTACTCTCCAACGGAACTATTTCGATTGATTTCGTGCGATCAAAGGATAACCTAGCGGATCCATTTACTAAAGGTTTATCTAAGGAGAGAATAAACTGTGCATCGAAAGAAATGGGGCTAAAGCCTAAACAAATCTAAATCAACTTGATGGAAACCTAACCTGGCGACTGGAGATCCCACGGACTAGGTTCAATAGGAAAAACAAGTCATGATTGATTTGAGGGAAGCACTTGGAAGTTTATCTTCATCCCATTTCTATATATGATGCAAAAGTGCTGCCTACAAAATGGTAGAGGTTAAGCTATTGCTTTTAATGATGACTATATCTTGTAAATTAATACAAGTGGGGTAATGTAGGATACTCTTTATAGCACATCACCTATGTTAGTGTGAACATGGCCGGTTCGTTGAGAATTTTACTTAGGCAAATTCTCTAAAGCACTAGCAGAACCAAGAAAGTTCAGGGCCGAAATAATGAACACAATAGAGAACCAAAATCTGATATGAGATTTAAATGTGTTTGGTCTATTGTTTAAGCTTACAATAACGTCTGACAGTTCAATATGTTACGTACACTGATCAACCAAGTAAGCTCGATAGATTCTTACTAAAGAAGGTTCAAAGCGAAAGCCACCTATCTTGATGCATTTACTTCTCAGCTATGCTCTTTTTCTTCTTTTTTTTTCCGTGTCGATTTCTTCCATTCTTGTGGGGAATTGTTGGAATATTGGGTGAACATTAGGGTGAATTGAAAAGTCAAAAGGTCTAAAATCGAAAAGACACGACCGTTCAAATTTTTTGAACTGCTCGACCGAGTAAGGCATAATCCTCGGCTGAGCATGACTGTCCAGAAACAAGCATCCTTTGTTGGCCTCTGCTCGGGCGAGTCACTAATGTGCTCGGCCGAGCAACTAGCCTATGCTCGGGCGAGGCACCAATGGTGCTCGGCCAGAGCGATTCTTGTCCGTTGATTAATGTCCGAGCAGTGCTTGAAGGGTTGTGACTTTTGTGAAACAGTCACAACTGATCTGGCTTAATCTACCCTATATATATAGACCCCTATTCCTTCATTCAGTCATCAAGTAATCCAACCAAGGTCAAGGCTATAGGCCTCCTCAAAACAACCAATTTGGAAACTCATATAATCCGGGGTGGAGAAATCACCCTAACTTTTCATGGGGAGGCAATCAAAATCAACAACAACATAAGCCTCTCCATCCTCAACCTCCACCCGGACAATTTGAGCAAAGGAAAGCCCCATGGGAAGTTTCTATGGATGATTTGAAGGCCGAGAATCAACAAATAAGGGCCGAAAACCAACAAATGAGAGTTGAAAGTCAACAAGCAACAAAGAATAATGAGGCGGCTCTCAAAAAGTTGGAAATCCAAATGGGCCAAATTGCGGAAGCTCTTCAAGCACACAAGCCCGATACCTTCCCTAGCCAAGGCCACCAAGCCAAGGCTATCATTACCCTCCGAAGTGGAAAACAAGTAGGTGAGGAGGTACTTTCTTCTCCATCTTCCCCTCTCCCACCTCTTGTTGAAAAGGCTAATAGAGAAAATGTGGAAAAGAGCACAAATGATTTGGGAGACAATTCCAAAAATGATTCTCCAACTCCCAAGCCATATGTGCCTCCCATGCCATTTCCCGAACAATTTCTTCAACACAAGATTAACCAACAAATGTCGGAATTTATGGAAATGTTTTTCAAAGTAAACATCAATCTCCCTTTGTTGAGTGTCATAAAAAATGTGCCGGCTTATGCCAAATTTTTCAAAGAAATCAACTCTAGGAAACTGTAGACACCCCATTCTGAACTCATAATTACATGATTACACTACTCTTCGTCTCTCTTTTATGTTTTGATGAAAACATATCAGTTTCGTCATGTTTTGTTAAGTTTTTAACTAACCTCGTTAGTTTTGGACCTAAATGACTAACGGAATAACTGAAGAGGACTAAATAGTCAACCGACTAGTTGTCTCGCACAGGACATACGTGTCTCGCGCGAGACAACCCCTCGACAGGATGTGCAGAATCACAATCCTTCTCCGTTTCAAACTCTTTTCTTGATAAAACCTTATCAATCCGGTTCTCCAATCATATCTGAGTTCTGGAACCTTCCTAGGAGTGTTTTACCTCTCCACCTTTACCTCTTAAACCCCTATAAATACCTGATGACTTTCAGTATTTCAGGTTAAGAGTTTTAGATTGAAAGATCCCCGATCCACGATCGAAAACACACAACACACACATTTTGTTGGTTTCTCTCCCTGAAAGATTCCTACAAAATCACCCTAAAATCACCTAAAGTTTGTTTATCAACCTTGTTGATCAACAAACATCAAAGCCCGAATCAAGGACCGAGGCGAAGCTCTGTCCGCATCAAGATTTGACTCTCATATTGAGTCGAAACTCTGTCCGAATCAATTCTCGACCGAGAAGACACCTTAGAACCACGTTCTAAATCAAATACTCCTTAAACCCTAGGTAAATTCCTATACTTTTACTCTCTTCTTCTCAATCTCTCTCTATTGACTTTTAGAGTGGTGTAATCCCATCAAAAGGATTAGCCTAGAGTCCCTTCAATTCATGGAGGTGATCTCGAAGTATACAATCCGACATTCCTAATCAAGAAATTGATTAGGGTTTTCTTGTTCCTTTATTTTATTGTTAAATTAAAAAGATTGATAATACTTGATTGGCAAGACCGATCTTCGGATCGGGTGGAATGGATGCTCCTTGACCTACCCATTTCATAACTTAACCCCCGAACCCTCAAATCTCTTTTAAAATCAAAAAGGTTTTTCTTATTGTTTTCCTAAATAAATAGTAAGTGGCGACTCAAAGATGTTGAAAAATTCACGCATCGCTACAGTGGCGACTCCGCTGGGGACAATTAATTAAGAGGGTTAGACTTGCGCACAATTGAGTATTATCAATCTTTTTATTTTTCTATAAAAATTTGATTTTTCTGATTTTTTTTGAATTTTTCTGTACTGTTTTCGTCAAAAAAAATTACTGTTCGAATACTTGTCCAGCACGGGACAATCATATCTCGCGCGAGATTAACTTACGGCTTTAAAAACAAAAGATTCCTACGTCATGTCATTCTGGCGGCGGCAATTATGAGAAAAGAAGAGGCTAGGTCATCAATCAAAGTTGGAGTGCATCAAGGTTCCGCACTTAGCCCCTTTCTTTTTGCTTTGATAATGGACGAATTGACGAGGTCAGTCCAAGATGATATACCAAAGTGTATCTTGTTATGAGATGATATTGTGCCGATTGATGAGACAAGAGAGGGTGTTGAAAGTAAATTGGAGTTGTGGAGACACACTTTGGAATCTAGAGGTTTTCGATTAAGCGAAGCAAGGCGAATATTTGGAGTGTAAGTTTAGCAGAGTTGGAAGTAGGGAGGCGAGGGCGGTCACATTTGATGGAAATATTATCCAAGCTTACGAGTTTTTTCGCTATCTTGGATCCATTATCCAAAAGGATGGAGAATTAGATGGAGATGTGGCTCATAGGATTAAAGCGAGGTTGGTTGAAGTGGAAGAGTGCTACGGGGTTTCTATGTGATCGCGACATGCCCAATAGATTAAAGGGAAAATTCTATCGCACGGCAATTAGGCCGGCATTGCTTTACGGCACCGAATGTTGGGCCGTGAAACAGTGTCACGTGCATAAGATGAATGTGGCGGAGATGCGTATGCTTCGATGGATGTGCGGTCATACAAGAAAGGATAGGTTGGGGAATGAGGTGATCAGAGGTAAAGTAGGAGTTGCGCCCATTGAGGATAAAATGAGGGAAAATCGTCTACAGTGGTTTGGACATGTGAGAAGGAGACCGAGTGATGCACCGGTTAGGAGGCCGGAACAGTGGAGAAATGAGAAAATGGCGAGGGGGTAGGGAAGACCCAAACAAACTTGGATTAGAGTAATTGAAAATGATATGAATTTACTTGGAGTGGATGAAAGTATGGTGTTGAAGAGGCCGGAGTGGAAGGCAAAAATCCATGTGGGGGGTTGATTTTTTATTTTTTTATTTTTATTTTTTTATTTATTTTTGTATTTTTTTTATTTATTTTTATTTTTTAATTTAATTTAATTTAATTTAATTTTTTTATTTTTTTTCACGATAACATATGAGGATTCATGTTAGCCGACCCCAAATTATTTTGGAACTAAGGCTTTGTTGTTGTTGTTGTTGTTGTTGACCTTTTGAATAAAGTTTGGCCGCAAATAAAAAGCAAAACTTGATAGTTTGACTTTTCTTTGGACAGTTTGACCACACAGAAAATTAAAAAAAAAAACGAAAACTTTAGAAAAGTTTCAACAATTCAGAAAAGTCAAAATAAATTATTATTTCTATTTTGCTTGTATTAACTTTGTTTTGCAGGATATAATAATTTTAATTACTCGAACTATATAACTGCGTGCGATTGAATTATTTTAATTTTTATCGATCATCGGTTGACTCGGGCGTTGTAATTAATTAATTTAATTCTCTTTCTCTATCTCCTTTAAGTGAAACTACGACGGCCTGAGTCTTCCTAATTTGGGAGAAACGTAGGCAACCACTTGGTGCGGCCACTATCTGTTTATCTTTTAGTTTTCAAAAAAAAAATCTCTATTTTACTCTATCACCTAGATTGACTCACACACACGCGCACTCATATTATAACTGTCATTGCACTACATACCCTGATTAACTCGGAACCCACACTAAGGACAGATGACGGTAACCACCTAGTCGCCGGTCTCTCCGAAGTTGGATCATCCCACTCCGCGTATTCAATCCATCTAGATTGTCATATCGCGGGGAGCATAGCCTTCCAGCCCTGCATCGCCACATATCATGTAGATTGACTTTTTAAGACACTCCGTGACCGATCGGTTTGATCTTGGAGTCCTTGTAATCCCTTGTCGAGATCTTGTTTTGTGCAATAAGCCATGAAAAAGAAATCAATAAATATGTCGCTTCGGAATTGTCCCTTCGGAAACGTCCCTATGATTGTTCCTTCGAATTTGTCCCTAAAGAGAAAAATTTCTCACTAAAATTATTGCACAAAACTTGATGTTACTTGAGATTACTCCGACCCCTAGGTCCTTAGGCTTAGATTTTGAATGTTAGAAACCCCCAAAACGGATGTTCCGTCCGACCAAAATTAGGATTAAAATCAGAAAATTTGTGACTTTTCATGGTGTTGTCTTGTGCGAGACTACTTGTCCCGTACGAGACAAGTGTTCGGTCTTTTCGTGTTTTGGCCAAAACCTTCAAACCTTCAAGCCTTCATGTGAATGTGTGCCCAAAATTTTGTGTTTGTTTTGGAAATTCACGCGAGTTTGAAGACATCCGATTTAATTTGAAAAACGGAGTCGCCACGCCATTTTGATTACCTCAAAACTTTGAAAAAAAGGGTTTTTATGGGTTCGGAGGTTAAGTTACCCCTTGGGAAGAACGGATCGTCGTTTACCCAAGGTGCCTTGCCGGAGCAAGTCTCCCAAGATCCCATTAATCGTGCTTGCTTGCGTGCTTTCTTGTGTGCATGTGTTTGAAAATAAGGGAGGGAATGTCCCAAGTCGTCTTCCGGACGTACAAACCATTTGTTGGTTGTCGCTCGGGATTTCTTGGATTTTATGTATTCGGGATTATGATCCCGTCCTCATCTTAGACTTGTGATCATCGCATTTTTAACCTCGGGACATGCGTGATCGAGAGAATGACTCTCTTTATAGTCAAAGATGAGGTTCTTTAGAAAAGGAGGGTCCTTAGCCCATCAATCCTACACTTTAAGACGGTCGAGCTCGTATGGATGCTTCATACTCATCTTAAGTGATAATCGGAGATATAGGGTTCAAGGGTGTCCCTTTCTAAAGAAATTATGTAACCTTTATGGAAGGAACGATGTAAAGATAGGATCTTTTACACCGGTCCGTTCCAAGGTTGCTAATGGGGGAATGGGGGAATGCATGTAAAAATGACATTTTTAATGAAAAGATGACATTTTTGGGTTGCAAAGGATGCATTTTGATTTAAAGAAATGATCTTTATTTGCAAAGGATGCATAAAGACATAATTTTTATGCAAATGATGCATTTTTGTGAAAAAATTGGAATTTGAATATGCAAAGGATGCATGAAGATTGTATTTTGAAAAGCATAGGATGCTTCATTTAGGATAAAGACATGATCTTTAATGCAAAGGATGCTTGAAAAAGGATTTGAATGCAAAGGATGCATTTTTATTGTAAAGATTGAATTTTTACATGCAAAGGATGCATGAAGATGATGTTTTTATTGAAAAATGGGGTTTTTAGGTGCAAAGGATGCACCTTTCATTCAAAGATTACATCTTTAATGGCAAAGGATGCCTAATGCATGCAAAGGGGGAAAGGGGGATAAATATATGATCTTTATGATAAACTACCAAGTCCCAAGCAAGATAAATGCAATGTATGAATGCAATGAGCAAGTAGAATCACATATAGCAATTTAAGATGCAAGGTTAGGGTGTGCGAGGTTACCAATGGATTCCTTTTCTTCTTTGGACGGAGCTAGGAGGAGGACTTGATCTTGAGATCTTCAAGGAGGAGGGAGGTAGCTTCTTGGCCTTCTTCTTCACCTTCTTGGACTTCCAGTAGCTCCTTGGGGGATCTTCTTCGTATTATGAGAGTATTATGCTCTTTTGTTGGTGATTAAAATGGGTAGAGGAGGGCTCTATTTATAGGCAGTCTGGAAATTGCCAATGAAGCCGTGCGGCTAGGGACCTCAAGCTAATGCAGCCGTGCGGCATTATCCCTTGTGACTCAGCATTTCTAGAACCATGCAAGGTGGCAATATCTAGAAGCTTCCTCCCAATTAAGAAAAACGTGTTTCTTAATTGGGAAGCTTCCCTTTCAGTCCATAATTAATTTGGAACAGTTCCGGAATATTTCCGGAACACCAGGAAGGTCCGGGGCATTACCGGGAAACTTACCGAAATTGCCGGTAATTTTAACCGGAAGGCATGAGCCAGATTTGGGTACTTACAGAAGCCCCTTGGCAACGTCACTTGCAAGGCGAGTGGAGTTGTCGATAGAAAAAGGATCCGATCTGGCGAATGCCGAGACGGATTGAGAGACCGAGGTGGTCGAGTGGCTGAACCTCTGGAAGGCTACCTACGTATCCAGGAGGAATCAAGCCTGGCCGTAGTTCGGAATAGATCCATTTGGGAGGAATGGGGAAGAAAGCGGTCTCTTCTTTGGGGAAGTAGAAGAAAATGACCTGAGAGGTCAAGCAATTGATCCTACTGGGAATATGCTAGAAGTGACCAATGTGGTCAGATATCTGAACCTTTATGAGGGGTTACTTTATCACTGATGAGTGACGAAGAAGCAGGGTGACCAAAGTGGTCGGATGGCTGGACCTTTTATGAAAGGCTACCTACGTATCCCGGAGGAATCAAGCCTTGATCGTAGTTCAAGCATCACTAGATAGTTAGGAACGATGTCTAGGATCCTTGAGAGTTTTGACAATTAATGGAGGCTGTCACCTGATTGACAATTAATGGAGGTTGTCACCTGATTGACAATTAATGGAGGTTGTCACCTGAAGAAACTAGAGCTTAACGTCACTATCGAGGAGATAGAGGTAGCTAAAGTTGAGAGAAACTTGAGCGTACGTCACTATCTGGGATAGAGGTAGCTTAATTTAGAAGAAGTTAAGCGTACGTCACTATCTGGGATAGAGGTAGCTTAATTTAGAAGAACGTAAGCGTACGTCACTATCCGGGATAGAGGTAGCTTAAGTTTAGAGAACTTAGCATACGTCACTATTCGGGATAGAGGTAGCTTAAGTTTAGAGAACTTAGCATACGTCACTATCCGAGATAGAGGTAGCTAAGTTTAGAGTACTTAGCATACGTCGCTATCCGGGATAGAGGTAAGCTAAGTTTAGAGTTTTGACAATTCGGAGGTTGTCACCTAGCGTTATCCCGTTATAACGGAATTAACGGAGGCAACTGGGAAGAAAGCTTAATTGCTTAGGAGATAAGGGATATCTTCTGAAAAGGGTGTTATCTTAGTTAAAAGATAACGGGGATTGCATGCCCAAGTGGAAAGTCCAGGGGCAAAATTGTAATTTCTGCTCAGAGCGAATGAGGCCGCCCGGCATGAGATGGAGAAAAAGAAGCCGTACGGCTAGAAGTCTGTTTTTTCCAGATTATTTAAAAACAGATTTGAACGGGCAATTGGCATTGTTGCCTCCCAAGAATACGCCGAGGAAGAGAGAGAGAGAGGAGAGAAATTCTTCAAAATTCTTCAATTTCCTTTGCTTCTATCGATTGGAATGGATCCGGAGGGGAACCCAATACCGAGGCAAGCAAGAAGGAACATCTCCGCGGCCGCTCGGAGGAGGAGGAAAGAACTCGTTCGGACGGAGAGGAAGTATGACTTCCTTACGCCTCCATCGGAGCTTTATCCGGGGAGAAGAGAGCACAAATCGACGAACCCGCGATCGGTTGAGGTAAGCGTTCTTAGTTTGCTCAATTCCGTCGATTTTGATTGAATTTTGATTGATTTAGGGCTTGACCCGAATTTTAAGAATTTTCTAGGATTTTCCTAGGATTTTTGAATGATTTTGAGACATTGATGATGAACCTATGAGGCTAAGAACATGCATGTGCAATTTATTTGATAAAAATAATGGGAATGACCCACTTTTTTCTCGAAAATAAAGTAAGGATGATAATTGTTTAAAGTGAGACGGAGTTCTTGCATGTGCTAGAACTAGGCCAAAATTTTGATTATCAATGAGAGAACAAGATTTTGGAAGATGAAAAGGATTCATGCATGCCATTTTTTTGAAAGAATAATGCCTTTGTGCAAAGAATTGTGAAAATTGTGATTTTGTGTTTTAGGAAAGCAATGGGACTTGACATGACGTGTTTCAAGTGATAAAAGACACTTTTTCGATGCAAATGATGCTAGAAAAACTTTTGTGAATGCTTTTCTTTTGAAAATATGTGCACTTTTTGAAGATATGCATGCTTTTGAAAATGAAAAAGGCGACACACTTCTTTGTTGTGCTTGTCTACGGGAGAACAAGTCTAGAGGACCATCTGAGATAGCGATCGAGACTTTGGCGAGAGGATGCAGATTTCGAGAAGAATGGGGTGAATCCCAGCGGGCGGGTGCGGAGCTACCGTCCTAGATCTTTCATCGAGGCTATCGGCGGGGTGATCCACATCACCTCTAAGAGCGAGGCTTGGTCCGGGCCCTATCGAGTTTTGGTGGGATAGCACTCATAGCTTCCATCGAGTGGGGATAGGCGCGGTGACTCCGCTAATTTCCACGGCTATCAGCTGGCCTACGAGTTCCTGGGAGGCCCGTGACTTGGAGGGACCATATTACGGTGAGGAGTTCGAGCTTTGGTCGGGTTTGAGATGATTCCCAAGGGCTAGGGATGGAGACACGGAATGTCGAGAGTGGCGATCCCGAAGCTGCATACGGGACTTTGCCGTTAGTGAGGTGGCTTGCCCCGTGGCTAGAGCCTTCGTGTGATTGATCTTTGTCGGTCACTATTTTTGCTAGTGCAGGACACGGCCGCGGCTTGCCTCCTCGACTCTCTGGAGGATGTGGATGGGATTGGGACGGTCTCGTGGGGAGAGGCAGGATTGGCGGAGTTGTATTTCTCTTTGGATCTGTACAGCCGGAATAAGGCTGCTTCTATGGACTGCTTTTCATTTGCCCTTGAGGTAGTCCCTCTTTCTTTTCTCTTTTACTTTCTGCCTTTGAGACTTTTTATGAAAGAGAAATGACCCTTTTGATGTTTTGAACATGCAGCTCTGGTTTTGTGAGGTGATCAGGTTCTTTCCTTGGAACCAACAGAGCGATATCATCATCTTCCCTGCTATGATCCGCTGGAGGGGAGATGCGAGAGATAAGTTCACGGGAAAGACCCGGATTACTTTCGACTACAAGATGGTGAAGCCAATTATCAACAAGGACGAGCCTGATAGAGTGGACTTCTACCCTTGGGGCAGGTATCCGGAGATTTTGCTGGGGGAGGCCATTGAGGCGACGAGGCAGAGGAGATGGCTTACTGGGCTGACATGTAATGTCATTTACTTGGGGGACCGTTTCTCGAGGCAGCATGGTCATGTCCCTCCATTGGACGCCATTACTCCCGTGATCCTCCGGACGGATGCTACGGCCCGGGGATTAGCGGGCGGATGAGATAGCTAGGTATCGGGCGGGCGTGGCCGCCGAGGAGTACTTTGATATGGATACCCCTACGCTGTGTTTGTGGAGCGGCGCACGAGGACGCCACGAAGCTAGTGAAGGCGGCGGTCACTCGGGGATATGGGGAGGATGAGCCTGCTTGACCCGCCGATCCCTCCTGCACTTTGTCTTATGTGGTCCACGGAGCACCGAGGAGGATGAGGATTCTGTCCCGACACTAGGGAGCCCCGGTATACCACACTTTGGCAGCCTTTGTAAGTATACTTTTAGGGTCTTTCCCTTTTTCTTTCTTTGCTTTTTGCAATTACGAGATTTTACGAGATTTTTCTCCTCTTTTTCTCGGGTTCTAGCTCGCACTTATGATAAGTTGGTCGGGCGAGAATAGGGGCTGGAAGGACATGTGCCGGTCCCTTCGAGGAAGGCGCTGCACTTCAAAGGCGGCGCGGACGCACGGGAGCTCGGGCGCAAGAGAAGGCATGTCGGGGCACGGCGTCTACCTCATCGGCCTCGGAGTACTCTTCCAGTGCCATGCCTCGGGGGCGGGGACCCAATGCTGACATTCTGGAGTAGCTGGCTGAGTACGGGCACGATAATGTCCATCTGTCTGACGTGAGCGACCAGGAGGACTTGATGAGGGAGGCTAGCGTCTATGAGCTGAGCAGTGATGAAGAAGAAGAAGAATCGGAGGCCTAGGAGGTCTCTAGAGTGGAATTAGGAACAACACAAACAATGAACACATTTGATATACATTTTGTTTATTTTTTGCTTTATTTGGGCGCCGATGGGGCGAAGACATTGTATTAATGCTTTATTTACTTTTCTAATTTATGCTTTTTAAATTTGCATATTATCTGAGCCTCGGGGCAGTTTTTTGCTTGGAATTGGGGCTGAAACTGGGCCAAAATGATTTATAATGATATGTAACTGCTTCAATGGCTTCTGGACATGTTTTTGTACAGGTCTTGGTTGAAAAAGTGGGGTGAAAACTCCCTTGGGCAGCAACTTTGGTTGCTGCAGATTTTTTTTTCTGCAGATGGAAAATGAGGCCGTGCGGACAGGTCCTAAGGGTAAATGAAGCCGTGCGGCTCACAGTTCTGTCTGAACTGGTCATTTTCTGAATAAAAGCAAGGCTTGGCCATTTCATTTCATTTTCACTCTAGACTTGTCTCAATTGTTCCCAGAGCACATTTTGGTCTTAAAGACACCATCTTTGGTCATTTTGCGATGGAGAAGCCCGTCAGATTGCAAAGGGGGAAGCGAGACCGTTTTCTGTCCGATCCTCAATCTTGGGCAAAGCACAACTTCCAATTTCACAAGGGGCTGCTTGATTCTTCCTTCAAGATCAAGTCTTTATGGCATTTGAGGGATCTCCCACCCGATTGGGACCTTTTGAGAGCAGCAGCAAGGTTTTGGGACGTCCGGAGACATGTTTACTGCTTTTCTTACAACGAGATTGTCCCAACGCATGAAGACTTCCGAGCCTTGATTGGGGGTCCCGAGATTGAGGCTATATCTATTCCGCTGATCGGAGACATGCCAGTAGCGGTAAAGCTTGCATCTTTTCTGCAGATTTCTTTGGAAGAGGCTGAGGGGATGATGATAGCCCCGGGCAGGATTGACCTTTCGATATCCGGGCGGGTTTGGGTCTCCGGCTATGGCTGCGACCACGGTGGCTATGGATGCCTTCATTCTCTGCATATTTTACGCTTTGTTCACCGGCGAGTTCGTGGGGATCTGTCATGGTGGTTTCTTGGACATGGTCAAAGCTGCGAGGCAGGAAGGACATTGTCCCACTTGGTTTTGGGTGAGACCCTTCATGGCATCGACGGGATGGCTAGGGAGACCATTTTATGAGGTGCAGGAGTCCAGTGTGCTGACTTTATGGCTGCGGGAGAGGCTTGGGGCTTTGCCGGGGCTTTGCCGACTCGGTGCCCTTGGGTGATTTCTCGGAGAGGTGCACCAAGGCAACGGGACCGGGGTAGGCTGGGAGGCGACGATGGCTAGGCTATCCACTTCGGACATCCGTTGGTGGATACCTCCTTGGAAGTTGCGAGACTCAGGAGGATATTTCGGGAGTCTTATCTTTGTGAGGGTTCCGGGGTTACTTTGGTCATCCTTCTACATTCCTGTTTGGTATCCGGGCGGTTTGGGGCATTACGGGAGCCATTGAGCGATTGGGAGGACATCCGGACCATGGAGGTGGTGCCATTGGATATGAGGGATCCAACCGGCTTCTCATTCTTCTCGAGGGCTTGGACATATCTTTGCTTTCCCACCCGGGGCCATCTTCGGGAGCGGGGAAGAGTACCATCTTGACCACTTTGTCTACTTGGGCGAGTATGAGAGGGAAATAGGAGCGACTCGAGGTCATTACGGGGAGAGACGTTAGGCTTTATTGGGGCCGGCGTGACTCGAGTAGGACTCTAAGGGAGGCGAGTCTAAGGCGAGTCGCCATAACCAGTCGGGTGACCTGATCAGAGATATGGAGGCTCGATACAAGAGATTGTCCGAGGTCGCTCCTTTGACTGAGACTCAGAGGGAGGAAGTGCGGACTCGTGCTCGTGTAGAGAGGGCACTTATTGACATGGGTTTGGTAGAGGCTCCAGTGAGGATACCGGAGATCGGGATGAGGGATACCGACCTTATAGAGAAGAAGAGAAAGAAAACTCGACGGGGTCGAGGTAAAGGGAAGAAGACCAAAGAAGACTCAGCGAATGACGACTGACAGATCTTTTCTTAGGATTCCCTTATTGCCATTTTGCAAACACATTAGTTTATTTAGGCATTTTTTGTATTTTAGATCTTTGTAGCAGGTTAGCAGAGTCAAGAGTAGACCGTGCTTGAACTCTTCAAGAAGTTTTTAACTTGTAATGAACAAGAAATATTATCTTAGAAATTAATCAAGACACATTTCGTGGAAATTCAAATGTCTTATTGATTGGGACCCGTTTTATGAAAACTAAAATACCCTTTATTATTTAGGATGCACTTCATGGAAGCTTGATTGTCCTTTTTATTGTTTAGACCGAACCATATATGGCTGCCTACGTTCCCCTTTTACAAGAAAGACTAAGGGGCTCAGGTCTTCGTAGTTCATTCTGGTGAACTATTTTTTTATGTGCAGCCCTGTTTTTTGCCTAGACCGCCCTTTTTGGGTTTTCAGCCAAATTGGGGCATTACTCTTTTTTTGCACTAAGATTTTTTTTTTCTATTTTTTATGTGCAACCCTGTCTTTTGCCTAGACCGCCCTTTTTGGGGTTTTCAGCCTAGCTGGGTATTACTCTTTTTGCACTTTTTTTTTATATATATATATATATTTTTTTTAGACATAGTATCTTCTGAGCTTATCACCGTTGACTGGGTGGACAAAGGGATTGCCGTCCAGGTCTGCAAGCTTCATGGCTCCTCCCGATAGTATCTTCTGCACCACATACGGGCCGATCCAAATGGGTTCCCATTTTCCCAGGGGGTTGTCTCTGGTAGGGGGCTTCACTTTCAACACTAAGTCACCCTCTTTGATGTCTCTGGCCTTAACCTTTTTGTCAAACGCTCTGGCCATTCGCCTCTGGTAGGCTCGGGTGTGTTCCATGGCTTTTAGCCTTCTCTCATCAAGCAGGGCCAACTCATCATGCCGGCTGCGCAACCATTCTACTTCATTGACACTGTTTTCCAGGAGGACCCTTAATGACGGGATTTCCAACTCTACTGGTAACACTGCTTCCATCCCGTAGGTTAGGGCAAAAGGAGTTTCTCCTGTAGCTGTTCTGACAGACGTTCTGTAGCCCCAGAGTGCCAAGTGCAGCTTTTCGGGCCAATCACGACCACGGGTGGCCATTTTCCGGATGATCCGTTCGAGCGTCTTATTAGCAGCTTCCACGGCTCCATTAGTCTGAGGTCTGTACGGAGACGACTTGTGGCGAGTGATTCTGAATTCTGACAGCAACCTATCGCAGTCCCCTTCAAAGTGCGACCCATTATCGAAAATGATCTCGTTGGGCACCCCATATCTGCACATTATGTTTTCTTTGATGAACTGGGCAACCTTCTTGGAAGTGAGGACCTTGTAGGACTTGGCCTCTACCCACTTGGTAAAGTAGTCGATGGCTACTAGCACAAATTCGTGTCCATTGCTTCCTGCCGGGGCTATTTTCCCTATCACGTCAATACCCCAAGTTGCAAACGGCCAAGGAGTCGTCATGCAGTACAGGTCATGAGGCGGGAGATGGTTGAGGTTGGCAAACCGCTGGCACTTGTCGCATGCTCGAACGTGCTGGACACAGTCTGTTTCCATGGAAATCCAGTAGTAACCCATTCTGAGGATCACTTGCATCAGGGCTCTGGCATTCATATGAGGACCGCAGGGACCATTGTGGACTTCAGTCATCAACTCTTTGGCCCTTTCTTGAGTGACGCACAAGAGGAGTGGTCCTTGGTACCGCTTCTTGTACAGGTTGCCTCCTAGAATAACATAATGGGAGGCCAACCTTTTCAAGGCTTGCAAGCTCTTGGCTCTGACACCTTCTTTCGGTCTACCTTCTTTGTCTTTGAAAGCTGACTCTCCATCTCTGAGGAACTGGTAAATTTAATTATACCAGGGTTCCTTTATAGGCTCGGGTCCCAGGTCTACTTCACAACAGAAAGCTGGGGCTTCTCTTCTACCCACTCTGAAGGGTTTTATGGCTTTTCCTCGGGGATCTCTACCAATGAGGCTAGAGTAGCTAAGGCATCTGCGAATCTGTTCTTTTCCCTTGGCAAGTAGTGGAAGGTCACTTCTCTGAACTGTCCAGTCAACTCCTCCATATGGGCATGATACCGCTGTAGATTAGGGTCCACAGTCTTCCATTTGTTGGAAACTTGGTTGATGATCAGGGCTGAGTCTCCATAAACTTCAAGCTCCTTGACATTCCTTTCTAAGGCAGCTTCCAAACTAGCAATGCAGGCTTCGTACTCGGCAACATTGTTCGTGGCAGGGAAGTTCAACTTGAGGGCTATGGGTGTATGCTCATCTTTCGGATCGACCAGTAGCATCCCGATACCGTTTCCTCTTTTGTTAGCGGCTCCGTCAAAGAATAATTGCCATCGGTTTTCAGGCTCGACTGCTGTGAATGTGTGCCCAAATTTTGTTTGTTGGATTCACGCGAGTTTGAAGACATCCGATTTAATTTGAAAAACGGAGTCTCCACGCCATTTTGATTACCTCAAAACTTTGAAAAAAAGGTTTTATGGGTTCGGAGGTTAAGTTACCCCTTGGGAAGAACGGATCGTCGTTCACCCAAGGTGCCTTGCCGGAGCAAGTCTCCCATGATTTCATTAATCGTGCTTGCTTGCGTGCTTTCTTATGTGCATGTGTTTGAGAATAAAAGGGGGGAATGTCCCAAGTTATCTTCCGGACGTATAAACCATTTGTTGGTTGTCGCTCGGGATTCCTTGGAATTTATGTGTTCGGGATTATGATCCCGTCCTCATCTTGTGACTTGTGATCATTGCATTTTAACCTCGGGACTTGCGTGATCGAGAGAATGACTCTCTTTATAGTCAAAGATGAGGTTCTTTAGAAAAGGAGGGTCCTCAGCCCATCAATCCTACGCTTTAAGACGGTCGAGCTCGTATAGATGCTTCATACTCTTTCTTAAGCGATAATTGGAGATATAGGGTTCAAGGTTGTCCCTTTCTAAAGAAATATGGAACCTTTAATGGAAGGAACGATGTAAAGATATGATCTTTTACACCGGTCCGTTCCAAGGTTGCTAATGGGGAAAGGGGAAATGCATGATTAAAAAAAATGACACTTTAGTGAAAAGATGGCATTTTAGAGTGTAAAGAATGTCTTTTGGTTGCAAGGGATGCCTTTTGTGCAAAGAAAAGATTTTTATGTAAAGAATGCATTTTTATGTTGGAAAATAGTATTTAATGCATAAATGATGTATGAAAATGGAAAAGAATGATTCTTTAATGCAAAGTATGCATTTTGAGTGTGAAAATGAGTTTTGAATGCAAAGATGCATCTTTAATGTGAAAAGGGGATTTTTTGAGTGCAAAAGATGCACCATTAAAGCAAAGATGTCATTTTGGTGAAAAAGATATTCTTTTTAATGCAAATGGTGCTGCTCTTTATGCAAATGTTTTAGTTGAAATGCGAGATTGATGCATTAGAAAAGGCAAACATCGGATTACCTGAAAAAGATGAGAAATCTGCAACCGGCTACTTATGTCGCGTGACATAGGCCGCCTATGTCGCGTGACATAACAAGCCATTTTGCGAAGCCTAACAGTGAGATTTGCGAGGTAACAAGGCACCAAAATGGTCAAGTTACTTCACAAACAAATCTCGAGAGCATGTTTATCAATAATGAACACTTCAAGAGGGTGTGGACATGAGGGATCCACACTCATCTTGAGTGTTCATGCAAAACCAAGTCAAACCGGAGCTTTTACATGAAATGTGATGAAATCAAATGTGGATCTATGAAATATGAAGCTAAAGCATGTAACTTTAATCAGAATGTCACATTATCAACGCATGTAGCATGTAGATCTTATGTATAATGAAGATAGGAAGGGGAAAAGGGTAGAAAATCGTTACCCTTGAAGACCACAACTCCCTATATCAAGTTAGATATAGGGGCCTTCGAAACAGCAACCTCCGGGGACTGAGTTCAAGCCTTGGCTCCGTGGGAATCCTTGGTTCTTGGTGTGTGTGAAAAGTGTGTGTGTGGGAAGTGTGTGTGGGATTGATTTGGGAGGATTATTATGGTTTGGGAGGTATGTGAGGAGAGAGGAGGCTTCTGGGCATATTTCCTATAGAGGGGGACTGAGGGGTGGAAAAGGTGTGTCCAAAATGAGAGGTGAAGGCCTCTATTTATAGGGCACTTTGCATGGGCTTGTTATGTCGCACGACATAACAAGCCATAACCGTTTCCTTCTAGAAACATGCAAGGTGGCAACCTTCTAGAACTTTTCATGGCCTATTATGTCGCACGACATAAGTAGCCACTTCCGATTCTTCTAGAAACATGCAAGGTGTGGCGTCTTCTAGAAGGGTTTTGGAATTAAGAAAAACGTGTTTCTTAATTACCAAGCATTCCCTTCAGCCCTTAAAAGGCTTGGAACATTTCTGAAATTATTCCGGAACTGTAGGAAAGTCCGAGGAATTACCGGAAAAATTACCGGAATTGCCGGGAAAATTAACCGGAAGGCATGAGCCAGATTTGGGTACTTACAACTGCAAAGATCCCTTCATCTGGGAATTGGGGTTCAGGCCCTCTGTCCTAATTACTGGGGAAGTTCACCAGGTGGTCTGACAACGCTTGACCCTTGATGGCCTTTCTGGTCACATAGTTGATGTCGTACTCTGCTAAGAAGAAGGACCACTTTGCTAGACGCATCGAGAGGGAAGGCTTATCAAAGATATACTTGATGGGGTCCATTTTTGAGACCAAATTCACAGGGTGGGCTTGCATGTAATGCTTCAACTTGCCGACTACCTGCACTACCCCGCACAGGTCTTTTCACATGCCGAGTAATTGAGCTCACTTCCCCGCAGCCTTCCTACCGACAAAGTAAATGGCGTTCTCTACCCGAGAGTCTTTCTTTTCCCCGAGCAAGCATAGCCCCAACCGCCGTATCAGATGACAGTAAGATAGAGCGTAAGAGGTTTCGTCTATGTGGGGGCATAACACCGGAGGATGTACCAAGTATGCCTTAATCCGGTCAAAAGCATCCTGGCATTCTTCGGTCCATTCTCGTGTCTACGTTCTTCTTCATGAGCTTGAAGATGGGTTCGCACATAGTGGTCAACCGATTGACGAAACTACCGATGTACCGCAGCTTTTCCCATAAAGCTCTTGACTTCGTCCGGGTCCGAGGTGGCCTCATATCCATAATGGCTTTGATCTTTTGGGGTCAACTTCAATACCTCGCTCCGTGACCATATACCCAAGCACTTTTCCCCTTGTCACTCCGAAGGTGCATTTGGCGGGGTTTAGTCTCATGGAATGTTGTCTCGGCCTCTCAAAGAACTTCCGCAGTCAACAAAGTGCTGCCCATCCTCGCCTTTGGAGTGGATTATCATGTCGTCTACATAGACCTCAATCTCCTTGTGGATCATGTCATGAAAAAGCGCGGTCGCGGCCCTTTGGTAAGTAGCCCCGGCATTCTTAAGCCCAAATGGCATCACTGTATAACAGTAAGTTCCCCACGGTGTGGTGAAGGCCGTCTTTTCTTGGTCCTCCTCGGCCATCTTGATGCGGTTGTAGCTCGCAAAGCCATCAACGAAGGATTTGACTTCGTAGTCGGGCAAAGTGGAGTCCACCAGGATGTCTATGTTTGGCAAAGGGTAATCGTCCTTGGGCCGGCCTTGTTCGGATCTCGGAAATCCACACAGCCAGCCGTACCTTCCCATTGGCCTTGGTGACGGTCACAATATTGGATAACCATGTCGGATATTCGATGACTACGATGAATCCTACCCGCAGTAGCTTCTCAATTTCTTCTTTGACCCAGTAGAGACCATTCGGCTTGATCTTCCTCAATTTCGCTTTACCGGCTTAGCATCCGGTGCTAGAGGGATTCTCGTGCTCTACTATCGAACCTGTCTAGTCCCGGCATATCCCCGTATGACCATGCAAACACGTCGACGTATTCTACGAGCGCATCGATCGCCCGTCCCGTTCAACCCCGGAAGAAGTTTCCGATCCGTGTCTCTTTAAGTTCCTCGACGGTATCCAAGTTCACACTTGTCAAAACCTCCTCGGCACTTGGGCCCGGTTTTCCTCTTTTCGAAACCCGCTTAAAGATTTCTTTAATGTATTGTTTATTTAGTGTGCTTGCATCTTGTTCAAATGATTCATTATTAACTGTTGTTAAGTTTTGAGTTAATTTATCATTTGTTAAGTTGGCAATAAGAGGATACTCGTAAAGATCTGTTATTTCATTCAAAATAAGGGGACAGATGACATCGATTACATTTTGATAGTCCTCAGGCGTGAGGCCTTCGGATGACTCGAGAGGACTAGAATTCAAAGATTCACGACTCAACCGAATAGACGCTACCGACTCTGGGACCCTACACTACTTATTGACTCGAGGGTGTTTGACAAGGGTTGGACCGGGATCTCACTCCTTCTTGCTTTGTTGCCTGGGAGTAGCGAGTCTTGTCGGCGTTCTTCGTAAAGTTGGAGACTTCAAATTGATCAAAAACTTGCCGGATGTCATTGGATGTGTCGGTACCGTGGAAAGATAGTGAGGGGAGCTAGAGTAGCTTGATGCAATCTCTCGCCGAGCTCGTCCGTGACAACCGGGCTCATTGGCCAAGAGTCTCGGCTCATCTTATCAATGCACCGCCGATAACTCATTTTCTCTTTACCGATCTTGGACACCACGACCTTGTCAAGATAGCCAACAGGAGGGTTGGCTTGGATAATGCTGATGAAGTCTTCTTCAGAAGGGATCTTAATTCTTCCTTGACTGGCTACGTATTCAATAGGCTTTCTGTATTCTTCTTCTAGATCTGCTAGCTTCTCATTGAACTTTACGATGGCCACAAATTCAGCACTTTCTGCTTCAAGAGGATCACTGTCCACGGGGGTATCAGGCTGGACTGTGCTTTGAATGATGGGTTCTTTGGCGGGCTGTTTGGCATAACTGACATAGTAATCGAACTTGCCAGAAGGCTCCCCTAGAGTTCCGACGCTATTGTCTCCGGCTTCATACCTTTCCTTTAACTTCTGCTGGGTGGACTTTCTCTTCTTCTTCTTTCTCGAAGGAGCGTCTTCATTAATCCATTCTTGATACTCATACTCCAGACAATCCTCACAGTCGCATACATCATACCATATATGGGGCTTGGGTTGAACTGGGATGGCCTCTCCATTGTTGACTACCATGTTGGCCATTTTGACACTGGAAAGCTGGCAAAACTGAGGATTCTGGCGAACTGTCTGAGGATTCTGCGCTAACAAGTTGCTGACCCGATGTTCTCACCCACTTCTTTCTCGCTGCGGGAAAGGGATAGGAAAGGTTTAGACTCGGGGTAGGTGTTTAGGCTGAAGGCTCAGGCAATATGCAAATTAGAATCTTCCAGTTTACTTAAAACAATGTCTTTTATTAATATCTATTTGGTTGGAAAAGGGGATTTGCCCTTCTTTTTCGCAACTACTCTAGATCCTGGATCAGTGGGTTCCGTCACTACGTCTATAAGCCCCTCGTATTCCACCTGTATTTCGACCTCCCAGGGTGGACAGCCCCGGGCGAGGGTCCTATAGGGCACGCGGATCCCACCGACCGAGAGTAAAGAACGCTCCTAACGGGTCTAGCGGGTCATAGGACCTTTCAACGCACGAGCGATGTGGATTATAGTCAAGGCAATACCGGGAAAGTCTCATCTTTCTGCCTTGACGTTTTGACTTTCGGTAATGTCCGAGAAGATAATAGGCATGGGTCGGGCGGCAAAAGCCGGATGACACAGTGTCACATTGAACTTTGTTGCATACGCCGGGCGTGAGTTAGAATCGAAGTCAATGCCGGGTCAAGATCTTGCCAATTTTTCCTTGTCGGAATTTTGGTAGAGCTTCGCTTTGAGCGAAAGATCTTTTGATTTGTTGGCAAAGACTCGGTCTTGACTCTTACGCATTCCGTGCAGGTCAAGGTCAATAGTCAATGTCGGAGTCGAGATCTCGCCAATTTCTCCTTGTCGGAATTTTGGCAGAGTTCCTCCTCTGTTATGAACTAAGGCTTGACCTTTACGAGGGTATGCAACTGGGCTATATGACACGGACTAGACCAAAAACCAACCAAAAAGTCACGGTTTTTTGAAACGTGTGACACCTGGACCGTGCATTGGTCGACACCGGCCGCCATGGGGAGGTTGGGATGATTCCGTGCGCGCCCGGGAGCATCGTAAGGTTGTCCGTGAGTTTGGAACCACCTCGGGTTTGAAGGACGTGCGTGCAAAGTGTACAGGATATATCAGGTGCGCGTAGTGTGCGGTCTCCTAAAAATGTTCCTTTTTGAGTTAAAACAGAGATTTTCAGAATGTGTTTTAAAGGAATGATTTTCGGGACGGGGAAAATGCAACACGTAAGCACGCAAATTTTCTGGGAGCCCCAATCAGTCATGGAGCTGAATAGCCCCAAGCTGCTAGGACTGCCAGATTAACCATGATTTTTCCTGGTGGAATTGGCACTGAGGTCGCCCGGTAAGAATCCAAGGAGGATTGAGCCGTACGACTGCATGGATCAATTTTCCAGGTTCCACTCCTTTTGCTATTTTTCGGGTTGTTTCCCGTTCAAAGTATGCACAGATTTCAAGATGCAAATGATGCAATGCAAGGTAAAGAAAGCAAACACGATTAATGAAATCAGCGACAGGAGTCTAACCCGCTCAAAGGGAAAAGCTTTCTTTTATTTTTTTTTTCAAAATTTTTTCAAAAAAAGGATACTGGTACGTGGGATTGTTAAACCACCGGTTATCCCAACTCCCACATCAGGGAGTATACAGGAAGGGCAAGTGGTTTCCACCTATATACCGAGTATCGATTTTTTGTTTTGAAAATAAAGCTTTTCTCCTTTGGGATATCCTCAGCAGAGTCGCCAAACTGTGAATGTGTGCCCAAAATTTTGTGTTTGTTTTGGAAATTCACGCGAGTTTGAAGACATCCGGTTTAATTTAAAAAACGGAGTCGCCACGCCATTTTGATTACCTCAAAACTTTGAAAAAAAGGGTTTTTATGGGTTCGGAGGTTAAGTTACCCCTTGGGAAGAACGGATCGTCGTTCACCCAAGGTGCCTTGCCGGAGCAAGTCTCCCAAGATCCCATTAATCGTGCTTGCTTGCGTGCTTTCTTGTGTGCATGTGTTTGAAAATAAGGGAGGGAATGTCCCAAGTCGTCTTCCGGACGTACAAACCATTTGTTGGTTGTCGCTCTGGATTTCTTGGATTTTATGTATTCGGGATTATGATCCCGTCCTCATCTTGGACTTGTGATCATGGCATTTTTAACCTCGGGACATGCGTGATCAAGAGAATGACTCTCTTTATAGTCAAAGATGAGGTTCTTTAGAAAAGGAGGGTCTTTAGCCCATCAATCCTACACTTTAAGACGGTCGAGCTCGTATGGATGCTTCATACTCATCTTAAGTGATAATCGGAGATATAGGGTTCAAGGGTGTCCCTTTCTAAAGAAATTATGTAACCTTTATGGAAGGAACGATGTAAAGATAGGATCTTTTACACCGGTCCGTTCCAAGGTTGCTAATGGGGGAATGGGGGAATGCATGTAAAAATGACATTTTTAATGAAAAGATGACATTTTTGGGTTGCAAAGGATGCATTTTGATTTAAAGAAATGATCTTTATTTGCAAAGGATGCATAAAGACATGATTTTTATGCAAATGATGCATTTTTGTGAAGAAATTGGAATTTGAATATGCAAAGGATGCATGAAGATTGTATTTTGAAAAGCATAGGATGCTTGATTTAGGATAAAGACATGATCTTTAATGCAAAGGATGCTTGAAAAAGGATTTGAATGCAAAGGATGCATTTTTATTGTAAAGATTGAATTTTTACATGCAAAGGATGCATGAAGATGATGTTTTTATTTAAAAATGGGGTTTTTAGGTGCAAAGGATGCACCTTTCATTCAAAGATTACATCTTTAATGGCAAAGGATGCCTAATGCATGCAAAGGGGGAAAGGGGGATAAAGATATGATCTTTATGATAAACTACCAAGTCCCAAGCAAGATAAATGCAATGTATGAATGCAATGAGCAAGTAGAATCACATATAGCAATTTAAGATGCAAGGTTAGGGTGTGCGAGGTTACCAATGGCTTCCTTTTCTTCTTTGGACGGAGCTAGGAGGAGGACTTGATCTTGAGATCTTCAAGGAGGAGGGAGGTAGCTTCTTGGCCTTCTTCTTCACCTTCTTGGACTTCCAGCAGCTCCTTGGGGGATCTTCTTCGTATTATGAGAGTATTATGCTCTTTTGTTGGTGATTAAAATGGGTAGAGGAGGGCTCTATTTATAGGCAGTCTGGAAATCGCCAATGAAGCCGTGCGGCTAGGGACCTCGAGCTAATGCAGCCGTGCGGCATTATCCCTTGTGACTCAGCATTTCTAGAACCATGCAAGGTGGCAATATCTAGAAGCTTCCTCCCAATTAAGAAAAACGTGTTTCTTAATTGGGAAGCTTCCCTTTCAGTCCATAATTAATTTGGAACAGTTCCGGAATATTTCTGGAACACCAGAAAGGTCCGGGGAATTACCGGGAAACTTACCGAAATTGCCGGTAATTTTAACCGGAAGGCATGAGCCAGATTTGGGTACTTACACTTCATAAACCCTATTTAGCCGACTTGTTGGGACTCGATCATGGTTTGACACGGTTGCTACACGTCTAGGTTCTTCGCCAAAGCTCGACACGATGTCTGCTTCTCCTCCTACCATCGAGGCCGAATTCAACGAACCCAAGGCCCAACTCATCGAAGCCATGCTTAGGTTGGATGAACAAAGTAAGCAAATTGATGAGCAAAACGCCCAAATGGCCGCCCTCATGAAAGAACTCAACGATTTGAAAGTCAAGAAAGAAAGAAAACAAAAGCAGAAAGTGGAATCCTCCTTCGATGAAGAGGAATCCTACACCAAAATGAATAGAAAAACCAAGAAGTCATGCAAGAAAAAGGAAGAATCTGATTCATCCTCTTCCTCCGATGATGAGGAACACATCTCCAAAAGTGCTATGACTAAGAAAGAAGGCATTGGTAAAACTACTAAACTTGGTGACCATGTTACTAAGAACTACCTCGAGAAGAAACTTGCAACCCTTGACACTTCAAAAGGGTCATTCGTTCCATTTGATCCCGATACTCTTCAACAATCCATCACCAAGTTTCCTCGCAAGTACAAGACACCCGATATTGCCAAGTTCAATGGTACTACCTGTCCTCGAGCTCAAGTTGAGACCTACACTTGGGCCATGCTTCCAATGGGCATTGATAACACAATCTTGGCCCAATGCTTTCCTCAAACCTTGGAAGGTGCTGCAAGGGATTGGTACATGTCTCTTCCTACGACTACAAGGCTTGATTGGTCATCCGCATGTTTAGTCTTCCAAAGGCAGTTTGAAGACAACTCCACTTACCGCCCTACTAGGAGGGATCTTGAACAAACCAAGCAACATGCCAATGAGTCCTTTGCTGAATTTGCTAGAAGATGGAGACTCAAACTTACCGAAATTGTCGAAAGGCCTACTCTCAAAGAGCAAATCCACATCTTCCTTCAATGCCTCCGTGATGAATTTTAAGAGAAGCTCGCCGGTAACTACTTTCCTAGTTTCAATGAACTCCACGAGTTCGAAATTAGGATTGATGACTTCCTAAAAAGCAAAAAGAAGGAAAGCACTTTCCGCTTCAACAAAACCACCACAAGTAAGGATGCTTCAGTCAACGCTATTGCATTCAATCGCCCCAACGCCGACAAGTATTCTGCTGTTCCTTCTCCTGAAAAGAAAAAGAGGCACTACAACAAAATTGAAGGAATCACTCAATAAGAACTCTTCGATGTACTTGTCAAGAATGAAAAGATCAAACCAAGAGAAGGTGGTCCTCCTAAGGATATGGGTCCTAACCATGCTCATCACTTATTCTGCAAATACCACAATTTCACCGACCACGACACCAACACTTGCCACCACTTGAAGGACATCATCCAAGACCTCTTTGACAATGGAGAGCTAGAACGACCCAACGTCATCACCAATCCTCTCCCTCGTACTCCATGAAGAAGATGAAGCTCCGAGAAGAAAAGCTGCACTTACCACTTTGGGGCTACAACTATCCTCTCCCTTTCTCCTTTGATAGAAGTAGATTAGGTTTTTAATTTCCAAGTATGAACTCGAAGAGTCGTTCTGTCTTTCTTGTACTTCTCACCTCCTCTAGTTTGTGTCATCTAAACTATCGAGTCTGTTTTTCAATTTCTCCAAGTAATCAAAGTAATTTTCTTTTCCTAAACACTTTCCCTAAGGTTATTCTACCTTGTGAGTATCATTTAATTCATAACAAAATAATGGACCCTCCATTCCCCAAAAATCATCACAAAAATAGAGACTTCTAAGCGAGTTTAAGAAGAAAGTTATCCTTAGGAGGCTTAAGGGCTAAACATTACCCTACTGAAAGTCAAAGGTCAACAAAAGAAGAAAGCCAAAGGTGCTGCTATCAACCTTCATCCCAAGAAGAGTGGGGCTACTCAATTCAAAGCTTTGAGAGTACAAAAAAAAAAACTCTCAAGCTTTCATCACCCCCACGACAAAGGTGAAACTTCAATGCATGAAGGACTCTCCCACAAAGAAGAAGAGTCAAGTGATACCAACAAAAGAAAAGAGGATTCCTCAATTATCCTCCTACATCAAGTGAAGAAGACTTTCAGTATCAAGATCAAATGTTTACCCTTAAGTCATACTAACGATTGGCTTCCTTCTCAAACTTATTTAGAAATTTCAAGATGATGCACGGTTCATTAAAAGGTAGAACAACTTTTCTAGATCTTTGAGCCAACTAGCATTTCTTGTTGAGTCTAGGGGCTTCCTGTTAGCCACTCTCATACACACTCTTGAAATTCAAGCATCAAAACTGGGGCTTCCTAACCTTTCCTCTCCCAGTCAATCTCTACTTCAACTCTTCAAAATAATCAAATCTGCATTAGGAGCTTTCCTCTTTGCTTCTCACTCTCATCATTAGAGAATACACTTCTCCAAAAGAGTCAATGCTTGGATCACCTTCCAAAAAATATAGTCCGTCTCTCCTCAACTAACTTGAGATCTCATTTCCTTCTCCTCAAATAAGATTCTCTCCTCTGAGTTCTCTTCGAGTTAACATACTACTTTAAAAAAAAATGGAAAAAAAGGACGCAAAAGAGACGCCCGCTAGATTGAAAACCCGAAAGGGCGGTCTAGGCAAAAATCAGGGTGCGTCACTAAGAAAAAAAAATCAAAGGAAAAAGGGAGACATTTCTTCAACCTTCTTCATCGAACGTTATTCGATCTTTTTCAAATAAAATCAACAAGGAGAGTCTTCTTCAATCGTCTTCAAATCAAGAAAGCAGACCCACAAGCCTGTTCACAAAGTCATCTACCACATTCAAGCAACTTGGGGCTTGAGACAACAAAGGGCCTTGGACATAAAGCCATTACGACAGTCAATAGATTAGTAGTCGTTTGCCTCCTAGAGACACGATTCAAGGGAGAATTAAGAATGAAGATTCGCAACAGGCCTAGATGTGTTCACACAAGGTTACTCATCGAAATTCTACAACAAGGAAGAAACAGTACAGCCTCGCTGACTAGCAACAGATTCTGCAAAACCTGATTTGGTCCCAACTTGTCAAACACAAGTTCACTCATACAGTTTACCCATCTCAAAAATAAATCCACACAAATGTCCCTACATTTTCATATACCATATACTCATACATGAACTCACCACCAAAATGACCGACTGGCCATTTACACGAACAGACGTGAGCACCACCACGTAAGTCCAGTTAAACAACTAAAATCTAAAAAATCTACTTGGAATCTTTATGTGCTGACAGGTACAGAAAGGTAAGAATCTTTCGGATCTATTCGAGACCATTATGCATATATCCTTGCATTACAGGGGCCGACAGAACCTCCACCTCAGCCGATAACTTCAAGTCCGTGACCTGGTAACAACTTCAAAGTCTGTGATGGCAGCAACCTCAAGTCTGTGACCTCGGCAACATCAACAAAGTCTGTGACTGCAGCAAAACATCAAGTCCGTGACCTCGGCAACAACTTCAAAGTCTGTGACGGCAACAAATTTCAAGTCTGTGATCTCAGCATCAGCAAAGTCTGCGACGGCAGCAACGACAACAAAGTCCGTGACCTCGGCAATAATGACAACGTCAGTAACCTCGGACGACGCACTTCAACAACTTCATCAACAAACTGGGTATCTTCAGAATTGGGTCAAGTCTTTGATTCCTCAGTATGATTTTACCTTTTCAAAAAAAAAATCTCTCTTCGATTTTCAAAAAAAAAATGCTTTTCAAAATACCTAAAATAGCCTTTTTAGTGTTTTGGAGTCGAACTACGTTTGGTCTGATTCTCTCTTAGAGATACGTAGGCAGCCATGCGACACGACCATCCCAATGTTCAGAATGATGTCTTTTCTATCGACGACATGACTTCTTCCATAAGACCTGTCGCCGAGGGGCTCTGTAGACACCCCATTCTGAACTCATAATTACATGATTACACTACTCTTCGTCTCTCTTTTATGTTTTGATGAAAGCATATCAGTTTCGTCATATTTTGTTAAGATTTTAACTAACCTCGTTAGTTTTGGACCTAACTGACTAACGGAATAACTGAAGAGGACAAAATAGTCAACCGACTAGTTGTCTCGCACGGGACATACGTGTCTCGCGTGAGACAACCCCTCGACAGGATGTGCAGAATCACAATCCTTCTCCGTTTCAAACTCTTTTCTTGATAAAACCTTATCAATCCGGTTCTCCAATCATATCTGAGTTCTGGAACCTTTCTAGAAGTGTTTTACCTCTCCACCTTTACCTCTTAAACCCCTATAAATACCTGATGACTTTCAGTATTTCAGGCTAAGAGTTTTAGATTGAAAGATCCCCGATCCACGATCGAAAACACACAACACACACATTTTGTTGGTTTCTCTCCCTGAAAGATTCCTACAAAATCACCCTAAAATCACCTAAAGTTTGTTTATCAACCTTGTTGATCAACAAACATCAAAGCCCGAATCAAGGACCGAGGCGAAGCTCTGTTCGCATCAAGATTTGACTCTCATATTGAGTCCAAACTCTGTCCGAATCAATTCTCGACCGAGAAGACACCTTAGAACCACGTTCTAAATCAAATACTCCTTAAATCCTAGGTAAATTCCTATACTTTTACTCTCTTCTTCTCAATCTCTCTCTATTGGCTTTTAGAGTGGTGTAATCCCATCAAAAAAATTAGCCTAGAGTCCCTTCAATTCATGGAGGTGATCTCGAAGCATACAATCCGACATTCCTAATCAAGAAATTGATTAGGGTTTTCTTGTTCCTTTATTTTATTGTTAAATTAAAAAGATTGATAATACTTGATTGGCAAGACCGATCTTCGGATCGGGTGGAATGGATGCTCCTTGACCTACCCATTCCATAACTTAACCCCCGAACCCTCAAATCTCTTTTAAAATCAAAAAGGTTTTTCTTATTGTTTTCCTAAATAAATAATAAGTGGCGACTCAAAGATATTGAAAAATTCACGGATCACTACAGAAACACAAGTATGGGAAAGATGAGAAGGTGTTAATGGGAGAAAATGCTAGTGCCGTGGTACGGCATAACCTTCCACCCAAATTTAAGGACCCCGGGAGCTTTGTTATCTCTATCACTTTGGGGGACTTAAGAGGTGAAGGCTATGTTAGACCTTGGTGCTAGCATCAACTTGTTACCTCATTACATGTATGTGGAGATGGGTTTGCCCGAATTGAAACCCACCACAATGGCTCTCCAACTTGCCGATCGCTCTATCAAGAGACCTTTGGGCATTGTGGAGGATGTTTTAGTTCAAGTTAACTCACTCATAGTCCCCGTAGACTTTGTTGTTCTTGAAATGCCAAAATGTGAAGGAAGTGGCTGGGACACGCCTATCTTGCTTGGGCATCCTTTCATGGCCTCCACCAACACAATCATAAATGTGGGGAATGGAACCTTGTCAATGATCGTGGCTAGTGAGAGGATAGAAATTTCCGTATTTAATGCCATGCATGGGTCCCTAGATGATGAGAATGCTTGTAATTTTGTGGATGAAATTGAGGAGTGTGTAGAGGAGACTTGGAGATTTGAAAGAGAGGGTGATGAGATTGAAAAATTATTGAATGATGGTGAGATTGAAAGAGAATGTGTAGACCGATCCCACAAGGGGTCGGTGTCTTTAATAAAATCTTTTTTCCCTCTAAAGTCTAAAAATATGGATTCATGTGATAAAATTGAGGAGTGTTGTTTTATTGATATGTCTGATTCATTCTTTGCTAAGATGCATGATCAGGATAACAATTCTTTTGATTGTGTTGAGGAAGAGGAGGGGGTTGAGTATGATAAGCCCAAGACTTCGAATAGGTTTGGGGGAGAGATCCCCAAGAAAAAGAAGAAGAAGTTAAAGGCCAAGAAAAAGGCCACAAAGATCTTTTGGGCTCCCCCCGAGCTTATATCAAAGGGTGATTTTGTTTGGAAAGTGATGGGCATGTGCGCCTGTGAATGTGCAAAATGGGTAAAGGGGAGAAAAGCGAAGGCCAAAGAGAAGATGGTCATCTCCAATCTCCATTGAAGTGGGGATCCGGTCGAGCTAACGACCTTAACCAAAGCGCTAGTTGGGAGACACTCCAACATGGTATGACTTTACTTGCTTTTCATTTTTAATTTCCCGTCTTTTATTTCATGTCTTTTGCTTTTCATCTCCTCCCCTCCCGAATTTTGAGTTTTGCTTTCTTTTGGTTTTCATGCCATGAGGACATAGCACTATTTAGGTTTGAGGGTGGTAGTATATTTATCATGTAGTGCAGGATGTTTTGTTTAGTTGTTTGTTTATAAAAAAAATCGAGTCAAATTGTGTCTTCCTCTCATTTATTGAGGGGAAATGTTTGAACTACGGTGACCTGAGCCTATTTCAATGAGTAGTCCGCTCATTGTTTTGGGGACGTAGGCAACCTTTGGTGAGGTCAAGAATTTGAAAATTGTGTTGCTCACTTTATAGTTGGGTTGCCACCCATGGTTTGTGAAGTTGTGATATGTTTGTTTTTGGTTCTTGCATCTTATGTGCCATCATAGTTATAAAAGTAGAGTTGCATTAGAACTTACCTATTTTGCTTCTCTTTTCACCACAACACTTTGCTTGCACGGGATTATGGTCACCAATTTAAGTGACCTTTATGGGATTACTTTACATATCCGGAAAAGCTAGAACATGATTGCACAATTGTCAATAACAAGTCAAGAGTTTATGAGATATTGGGCATGGCTTATGCGGTCAACTTAGGAAAGTGGGGATTGTAATGTTGAAAAGGGGCAAGTATCTTTGCAAAAAAAATAGAAAAGAAAAAGAAAAAGAAAATAAAGGTGTCTTCGTAAAGAAGAGTCATGGAATGGCAAGGATCAAAGCACAAAGAAATGTCAAGTTTTGAATCATGAAATCCTTGGTACCGATTCCTACACCAAGATTGAGTTAACTTTCTTGTACCTACGAAGACACTAATTTGTGCTTAGTTGTTTAACTTTCCCCTTGATTTGTCAAAGTTGAAATGGCCATGAAAGGAAGATGGTGATGCTACATTTTGAGTGGAAATCTTTATTGTAGTGAGGTTCTAATGTAACTAGATAACTTCCTAAGTCATGTTCCCAATATGGATTAAGCGTGTTGACAATTGTGTGAAAGTGCTTATGAAAACCTTTCTATGCTTTTTGCATTATCATTCTTGATTTAGGATATTTCTTTAGTGAACCCAATAAGTATCTTACTTTGTTGGCAATGATCCCCCCTCACATCTCTTCACGGTGAAAAAGAATCATAATTGGTATGTGTTAGTACAATGGTAAGTTTATGTTTATGTTGGCATATAATTGATTGCATTTTGGAAAGAATTTTGATACCGATGGTGGCAAACTTTTTATATTGTGAACAACACCCAAAAATATATTTTTATTTGCTTTGCTTGGTCATCTTAGTTTTAGAATTATGGGGTAGTTTTTAATTATATTTGTGTTTTATTTTACTCGGGGACGAGAAAAAGATAGGTTTGGGGGTATTTGATGGATATGTTTTCATATTCATTTTATATGTTCTAAATTCTATTTATTGTAAAATTTCCGAGTAAAAATGTAGTTTAATTATTTTGTTAGTGCTATTGTAATTTCAGGTTGAAAAGGTGAAAAATGGGTGGTTGAATGTGAAGAAAATATTAAATTTTGGAGCAGAGCAAACTTTGGAGAACTTTTGAGGCATTTTGGAAATGCAAGGCCTATTAGGAATTTCCATGGAAAGGGTTTGTAAGGAATTATTGAAGAATAGGAAAATTGGCATTGGCCAGCCCAGCTACGGCTGCTGCCCATGGCCTCTTCAGCGCCCGCCCAAGAGTCTCGGCCCAGCTTCGGTGGCCGCCCTTCCCCTTCGGCGATCGCCCTTGCTCCACGGCTCAGCTTGTACGGCCGCCCATGGACTCTTCAGCGACCGCCCATGCCTCAGCGCCCAGTCCATTTCCAGCGCTGTCTTGGTCATTGCTTGGGCTTCTTTGTATTTTTTTCGTTGGGCTTTAATTCTTTTGGCCCAATCTCAGCATTTATCAGCCTTGGCCTCTCTTGGGTATAAATATGAAGATGTGATTTTATTTTAGGGTGGATGTGTTATTTTGGGAACAAAAAGGAGGCAAGAACTTAGAGAGAGAAAACTTGGAGTTTTAATTTCTTCATCAAGATAAGTTTGTTTTATGTTTTTATTAATTAGTTTTGTTTATTTAATGTTTAAGATGTGTAGCTAAACTCTTAATTTCATGGATTGGATGTAATTTTGTCACTATTGCTATGCCATTAATTATTTCATCTAATTAATTTATGTCTTGTTCATCTTTGCTATTTTAATGAAAGTTTCTTGGATTAAATTATGGTTGATTCCTAATTTCTCCCTTTTAACTTTTTGAGTGTCAATTTCTTATATTGATTTGGGGATTTTGACTTAGAATTTTGCTAGATGATGAAATCCATGGGGTTATCTTGATTGAAACCACATGGGTTTTGGTTCATAAAATCTTTAAAGCTTAAAGCTTTCATTGTTAATTGCTTGGACTTGATTTGCGAAAAGTAATTGATTTGGAAATAATAGATTGTAATTCGGCCGCCTTACCGTCCCAATCTTGATTTTAGTGATTGAACCCAAGATAGAAATTAATATATTTTTCTAAATTAATGGCATAGTATTTTGTGATTAATTGAAATCCAATCCATGAAATCCTCTCTTATTATTGTTTTAATCTCTATTTGAATTTGCACTCTTTGTTTACTTGTCTTCCCTAGCTCTAATTTTAAATATTGATCTTTGTAGTTATTTGTTATTTCCAAAACCAACCCCCCCAATTGTCCTTTACTTGTTTACTTGTGCACCTTTGTTCTAAAACAAACAACCCGAGTCCTTGTGGTTCGACCCCTGCAACAATATATTGCTACAAGTTGGCACTCGTACTTGCGAGGGTTTTATTACAAGAAGTGGGTATAGAAATATATCCATCAAAGAGGAAGTCTGATTTTTGGTTCGCCCGTCAAGGTTAGTTAAAGTGCACACTAACTCTTGGTAAAAAGCGTTGTATCTTGGGAGACATTCGCCATCGATCCGTTTGCACAATTACGGAGGCGAAATATTGTCTTAATTGCTTCGGCATACCTCGCTTTAATCTCCTTCGTGTGATTTACGTATTGAAGATTTATCTAAAACATATACATACAACACTTAAAACACTCAAAATCCCGCTCACCTCCTGTGAGCCCTACTGGGACATTGCACAAAAAGCTATTTGTTCAGCGTATTTCCACAGTTCTGCAAGATTTAAAGGTGTTGGGGAGTATATAAACTGTAGAAATGGGATGCCCTGCCACTTGCGTCCGAGCAGTGCTTTATATGGATTGGGTTACACTCCAGTTTACGCGGTTTATCACGAGCTGATATTGACGATAAAAGAGTACATGCAATGTGCCACGTCAGTGGAGCCCCATTGGTTGGCTGAACTGGGACCCATGTTTTTCTCGGTCAAAGACTCGGATACCTCAATGTTGGAGCATAAGAAGAGGGAGAAAGAAGAGAAATCAGGTATGGAACATCTGAGGAAATTTAAAGGAGAAACAGAGAGAAGGAGAAGGCAAAGAGGGCTAAGAAACAAGAAGTCTCTACCCCTGGGTTGAAACAGGGATCTAATACGTACCTGAGACCCAAAAGGTTTGGCTTGTGAAAATGTAAAAATCTCATGCAGTCAGGAGTTGTACCATCGAGTACAACAACTGAGAGTTATAACTGAGCTACAAGCGAAGGACCAATAGAGTTTATTATATTTTTCAAAGGGGTATTCATGTAAATAATTGATAGTTGCTGTTAGTAACAATCAGTGGCGTATCTAGGATTTAGAGTGAAGGTGCGCAAAATCTAATGCAATATAAAAGAGTTATCATTTACTTGCGGTTGAGAAGAAATACCTTGTGCTATTTCTTGATGAACCATTTCAACATTGATAATATTATGATCATCTGCAGCCGATGGCTCATATTGAGGGCGTTTGGAGAAGAATCCATGAAGATTAGACTTTTTACCTATCAAAAATAATAACATAAATTGCTAAATAAATAATATCCTTAATCAAATAAAATCAAATCAAATATTCAACAATAATAGCCTAATATTATTAGGTGTTTAAATCAACTAGCATAATATTAATATACATCAACAAGTTTATTTCAATTTAAATTCATAAACAAACATCTCCAAATCATCAACTTTCAACTTTTAAAACCCTAAAATTGAATTACAAAAAGTACTTTTTTGAGATTGAGATTGAGACATTGTTGTTTTGTTGTAGCTTTTAAAACCCTAAAATTGCTCAAGTCGTCGCCGCCTCGCCGGCCGGAGAAATGGAGAGCCAGACAGAGGAGAGGTGCGGCTCGTCAGTCTCGTCTCTCTACGCTGAACTGTGAACTGGGAAGAAATCAAAGAACGTTTGGTTTCTTTTGTAAATTACAATGCTAGTTTTATCTAACTTTCACATATTTACACTTTGCATCCCTCTTCTTTCGAAAATTAATGTTTGCATCCTATATATATATATATATATATATTATAAATACTCGGTAATTTTTTTTTTCAAAATGTTAGGTGCGTCATTTGCACTTCCTGGCGATGAAGTGCATCCGCCCCTGGTAACAATAATGGTGTAGTTTAGTGCAGGATAGAAGTACTATACAAACAAACATTCTTCGTAATTCATTTTTGATATCAAATCAGTACATATATCTCTCTCTCTCTCATTGATCTCCCATCTTTATTCACAAGATGGTATCAGAGCATGATTCGATTCTGTTTCGATGCTCTTGATCTTCATCACCGAGTAATTGATTTGATAATATTTGGAGCGTAAACAATTCGATCCAAACCCCATAATAAAGTTTAGCAAAACAGAAAAATTTAGATGATTGCTATTGATTTATTTTAATGTCAATAGAAGAGTACTGTAATAACATTCTTTTTCCTCTTTAAATAGTTTAGCATAACAGGAAAATTTAGATGATTTCTATTGATTTATTTTAATGTCAATAGAAGAGTACTGTAATAACATTCTTTTTCATCTTTAAATAGTTTTATGAGGGCAATCGTAGTGGTGCTTTCTCTTTACTCTTTCTCTTCTACTCTCAAATATTTACATATTCTCTTAATAGTTTATGAGGGCAACCGTAGTGGTGCTTTCTCTTTACTCTTTCTCTTCTACTCTCAAATATTCACATATTCTCTTACTCTCATCCAATTTTCAGTTAAATATTACCTCATTTTCAGTTAGTTTTCTAACGAAATTAGTATTTTTCTTCATTTTCATCCATTTTTAAGCTAGATTTCATTTTCAATCTTCATTTTTCCTAACCCAAATGGCTTCAAACCAAAGAAGAAGCAATTTAGGCAAGGAACATGTTGGTTTTTCCTCCCTCAACGATGATTTTGATTATCAAAATCCAAATACTACCCAACAAAGTGAGGAAGTAGAGGGCATCGGACGCTCAAAAGAAGTAGAGGGCATCAGACGCTCAACGTGCATACCGCGTCAAAACATCCCGAGAAACATGGCATTTCCACTACTCAAACTTAATTACAATATCAACATAGTTCGGGTTCGGGTGCACAAGGTTCGTCTTTCCCTTTCGTCTTTTTTAAATTTGATAAGTGGGTTTATAGGGATGAACTAGCCAATTAGTTTGCGTTAAAGGCCTTCCTTTTTATTTTACGGATGATGATTTTTATGGAAATTTTGTTCGACTTTCTTTAAATCCCGCAGGCACGAAAGTACCACGCACGAATCTCGTATGTGATATTACTAGAGTGGTGAAAAGATATAAAAAAGATATAATTGGTGTTTTATCAAATTTAGAAAATAAAGTTTCAATTTATGCCGATGGTTGGAGTGATCATGGGCAAAGAAATACTTATTTGGGCGTTACTTGCAATTGGATAGATAATTCATGGACTATCCAAAAAAGATTAATTGCTTATAAAGATTTTGTGCCACAACATTCCGCGGAAAATATTTGTGCAAAATTGCTTGAGATTTTTGTTGAGTACGATATTTTGAATAAGATATTTACTATTTCATTTGACAACGCAAGTGCTAATACGACTAGTTTACCCGAATTAATTATCATTTGTCAACCCTCACTTGGTGGTAAGTTTTTTCATATTAGATGCTTATGTCATATTATTAACTTATGTGTTAGAGATGGTTCGGAAGCACTAGAGGTTTATGTTAAGCCAATTCAACAATGTATTCAATTTATTTCTAAAAAAAATTTTAATACAAAAAAATGGATCAAATTTTTAAGAAGTAAAGGTGTGATGGATAAATATTTTACTTACGATGTTCCAACTAGGTGAAATTTCACCTACAAAATGTTAACCGATGATTTTGCTTATAAAGATATTCTTATGCAATTTTTTATGTCAATTGGCTATAATGAACCTCTACTTGCTTATCAATGGAATGCATGCACTAATTTATGTGAATTGTTAAAGATTTTCAATAGCGCTACTTTGGCCTTTTCGGGAGTTTTTTATCCAACTTCCTTTTTGGTGCTTGAGCATTGTGTTGCAATTGTTACTAGTTTTGACAATTTAAGACAATGCCCTATTTTAAAAGAATGCATTGTTTCCATGAGAGAAAAGTGGCTTAAATATTTTGACAATATTCTGCTCTTTTTTTTGTTGCAAAGTTATTAGATCGCCGAGTAAAATTAGATGATGAACGGAATAAAAGTGACGAGCTAGGCCTAACGTATAAAACCCAATTATTCAGACATTATTACGACAACAACATCAAGTGAACCGACCACAATTATTGCAAGGCCCATGGCCCATCAACAAAGATCAGTCGACCTAGCTCATTGTCTGACCATCTTTGATCCCGACCTAGCTCTGTCAGACATATGACCGTCTCCTCATAAGAATTCTATCTGGCTAAGATATAAAGTCATGTCGACCTTGATCTACTCAGGCGACCTCGACCTACAGAGATGTAGCACGACTAGAACTCTTTCCATAACGGCTTCCTACAATCTCGGAGTCAGTTACATCCACGATTCTCTCCATGATCTTAGGGATTCTACGCAATCCCAGTACAACACAATCTCTTATCAAAGGCTATAAATACCTCACAACATCCATCATTTACAGGTAATGTCTTATTTGCTATCGTAATTACTTACGTGAATACAGTTTATAATTTCATAAAAAAACACCTTATCATCATGCCGGAGGGTCTTAGCCGGAGACCACCCCGGCTAGTCGTGTGTTCATTGGTTTCAGGTCAAACAAAGTCAGAAGATCAACCTAATTGCTAGATGTAGGCTGATCAACACGTTCCTTGCAGCATCAGTTTGGTTCAATTGCAGGGAACGAAGCTTATTTGACCTTGAAACTCTAATCAAACCAAAACATGGTTATTGACATACGCACCGCATCAACCTCTAGTGATCCAACGCTCAATAGAACAGTAAGGAATACCGAAGCAGGAGCTGGGAACAAGACTGCAAATCTTCCTCCTCCTCCACCAGGAAATCCCCCTAGGAGAGCCACCCGCTCCAATAGCGCCGTCGATGGTACGGGCTTGCAGGATAATAGAAGGCTAAAAAGACCTATGATCGAGCAAGAAGAAGGTCCGCAACCAAAGCAAATCTAAGTGGGTCGAACAGTTGCAGGAGACAATCCAGGTCCCTTAACTACTCACCCCAGTAGGAACGATTTTATGTTGGAACGGGCTAGATTGATCCAAAGCTTGTTAGAGGTTCATGAGGAGTTACTCGACATGCCAGAGTCTCCTAAGGCTGATAGAAGATCACATCAACCTGCTCCTTCAGTCACCTCCCACAGACGAACTAACGGAGGTACTAGACAGCATGGAGGTCCCAGACCGTCGACTGAGCAACCAAGTATCGAGATGCCTCCTCCTTTCTAGAAGAGAGCCTATGTCAAGCCCTACAGTCGACCTGCTCTTTCCTCCTTGTGAGGTCCCAGACTGTGAGTCAGACTGAAATTATAGATACAGTCGACCTGGTCCCACCTGCTCCGATGAACACCCAAAACAAATTCAGAAGGGACAACGACAGATATTGCGAGTTCTATAAGGATACTGGGCATACTAATAAGGAATGCATGAGTCTGAAATGGATCATCCAGAAGTGGGTTAATAGCAATAGGCTAGATGGGTTTGTGAAAGGAGCTCGACCTACCGGAGGTGAGCGAGTTGCGGGTCCTGTACCAGAACCAAGGCAACCAAGGTTGAATTTGGGGGTAATTTCTGAAGTAACAAGTAAAACCACCCTAAAGCACAAATTTATTCAACTCAACAAGGCTCCCTATGTGCCTCCAAGGAGCTGTATCCCGGATGAGATTATTAGCTTCCACCACTATGAGCTGGCTACCAACATGACTGCTAGAGAGCAAATCTTGGTGATTCCTGGGCTGATTAATGAATGCACGTCGAGCAGGATATTGGTAAACACGGAGGCCTGCAAGGATATCCTCTACTACAAAACCTTATTGAGTATGGGGCTAACAGATGCTAGACTGTCACCCTACGCAAGTAGACTAGAGGGATTCACCAATCATAGGGTGGATGCTAAGGGGCAGATCAAGCTGGAAGTCAACATCAGGTAGAATCCGTTGAGGACAGTGACAAAGGTAACTTTTATAGTTATTGACGTGATTAGTGATTACCATGCTATTCTTGGCATCCCTGGGCAGGTCGCTCTTGGAATGGTTCCATCAGTTCCCATTAGAGGGTCAAGTTCCCTACTTTGTTAGGAGTGGGGTGCATCCTTAGCAATGCCCGAGCATACTTGGATCACGTCTTAAAGTCCAAAAAGAAGAGGGAGCTTGTGCTTGATACTCCGGAAGTGAGCTGGAAGCTCTCCAAATCAGTCACCACAACCTCGAGGCTATCTACAATCACATGTGTAGAAGAGGCGACCTATCACTCACATGACCACATTATGACTGAGCCGACACGTCCCTCTCCAAACACCATGGTCGAAACATATACAGTTTTGGTCGATCAAGTCATCATAGGCGTCTTAAGCCTCCAGATCAACCAGAACTCGGGGGCCACCACTGAAGAGATTACAGCTTAGTTAGATGACATGATTATCGAGGAAGCTCCACATTTGGGAGCTGAGGAAAGGCAAAGGGTTAGAGAAATTATAATTGAAACCCTGCAATTCAGAGATGGCCCAGAGCTAGTGCTAGTTGACGAGCTGGAAGAAATAGCTGTAAATCCATCCCACCCCGAGCAACTCATCAAATAGGGAGACAGTTGTCACCTGAAGAAAGGGTAGAAATTTTCGAGTTATTGAAACAAAGCACAGATGTCTTTGCTTGGCAAGTAGAATACATGAGGGGGGATAAAGGAAGAGGTCGCTGTGCATCGTTTGGGGGTTAACCCCACCATCAAATTCAAAGTGCAGAAACTGCGAATTTTTGCTCGCGACAAAGAAGAGGCCATCAAGCTAGAGGTAAACAAACTTCTTAGTCCAGGTATCATCAAGGAGGCGTCCTATACCACCTAGCTAGAAAATGTAGTGATGGTAAAGAAAGCAAACGACAAGTGGAGGATGTACGTCGACTTCACTGACCTAAACGTAGCTTGCCCCAAAGACAGCTATCCTCTACCAAGGATTGAAAAGTTGGTCGAATCTATAGCTTGACATGCCACATTGAGTTTCCTTGATGCTTACTCAGGTTACCACCAGATCAAGATGCATGAGGACGACATAGAAAAGACTGCCTTCCAAGCTGCTGGAGGTACATATTGTTACATCATGATGCCCTTTGGGCTGAAGAATACGGGAGCGACCTATCAGAGGATGGTTAACAAGGTCTTTGCAAGTCAGATTGGCTGAAACATGGAGGCCTACATCGACGATATGGTCATAAAAACAAAGGTCGGACGTCATGTGGTTGACCTAAGGGAAACGTTCACCAATTTGCGAGCAAACGACATGATGTTGAATCCTAGCAAGTGCTGTGGCAGCTGGAAAGTTCTTGGGATTCATGGTGTCACAGAGGGGCATTGAAGCCAATCTCGAAAAAATAAAAGCTTTGATCGAGATCCAGGAGCCGACCTGCATTAAGGAGGTACAAGGACTAAATGGTAGTGTTGCAGCTCTAGGTCGCTTTATAGCAAAGTCAGAAGAGAGGTCTCTCCCATTCTTCAAAAAATTGAGGGGGACGAAAAGTTTTGAGTGGACGGCCAAATGTTCATCGTCGTTCCAGCAACTCAAAAGCACCTAGCCTCTCCCCCTTTGCTGAGTAGCCCGATCATGGGAGAAAGCTTGTTCGTATATCTATTTGTCGGGGATCGAGCTGTGGCTGCAGTGTTGGTTCGAGAAGAAGGCAGAGTTCAGAAGCCCGTCTATTATGTGAGTAAGGCGTTGTTCGACATGGAGGACGGTACTAAAATGCTGAAAAGGTGGCTTATGCCTTGGTAGTAGGAGCCAGAAAGTTACGAGCTTATTTCTCAGCTCACCCTATCATCGTGCTGACAAATGCACCTCTGAGGAAGATTTTGCACACGTCGATAGAACTGACAGAGTTTGACATAGAGTACAGGCCTCGAAAGGCATTAAAAGCTCAACCTTTGGCAGACTTCTTGGTCGAGCTTACGTTCACCAAGGAAGAAAGCAAAGAGAACACCCCAAAGGAAAGTTTGAAGGGGAAGGAACAATTGAGCCAACCCATAATAAGTTTGCCCAACGATTGCTGGAAGGTCTACTCAGATGGATATGCGACCAAAATGTGAGTGGGGCTGGAATCGTCCTGATCGAGCCGGACACGGGTAAAATTTTTGAGGAGGCTTTGAGGTTCAAGTTCGAGGCTTTCAACAACCAGGCAGAGTATGAAGCCCTGATCGCCACCATTTAGTATGCAAAATATTTTGGGGCGACCAAAGTCATTGCCTACTGTGACTCTCAGTTGATCGTCAACCAAGTCAAAGGAGAATATGAGGTACTCAATCCCGTTCTAGTCAAATATTGCGACCTAGTGAAAAGGTTAGTCCAGGACTTGGAGTTCTGGGAGATTCAAAGAGTAGGCCGTGAAGATAACGAGTTGGCCGACCTACTTTCGAAATTGGACACATCAGAAGAACGACATGGAGAGTCAATCTCCCACTTAGAGCATCCAGTATATGTAAGAGTGCAGGTTCTATGCTCGGTCGACAGCCCTAAGTGTTGGATTGATGAAATGAGGGACTACATAGAAACGGGCGAGCTACCTAATGACGAACAGAAAGCTAGAGCAATCAAGAACAATTCCCCAAGGTTTGTCATACAGGGAGATGCATTATTCAGAAGGTCGTTTACAAAGCCATTACTAAGGTGTGTACACCCTGAGGAAGTCACTCAGCTTCTACACGAGGTTCATTGTGGGGTATGTGGTGGACACCCGGGGGCCAGAACTTTGGCTGACAAATTGCTTACGTTGGGTTACTATTGGCCTCACCTAAGAGAGGACGCTCATGAGTTTGTTCAGCAATGCGACAAGTGCCAGAGATTTGCCAACCTACCAAGACTGCCTACAACCGAGCAAACTCTAGTGGTTGTTGCTTGGCCATTCAGCATGTGGGGGGTAGATTTGATTGGCCCCTTCCCACCCGCCCGTGGAAACTGTAAATATGTGATTGTGGCCATTGACTACTTCACTAAGTGGTTCAAAGCTAAACCTCTAGCCAAGATCACTGAAGAAAATGCTATCAATTTTATGCACAACTACATCTGGTGTCGTTTTGGAGTGCCTCATGCAATCGTGTCGGATAACAGACTGCAGTTCTCAGTTGGATTTGAAATAGAAATGAACAGATTGGGCGTCAAACATTGGAAGGCGTCAGTTGCCAATCCTCAAGGAAATAGGCAAGAAGAAGCGGCAAATAAACTTGTCCTATCATCACTAAAGACGGGCTTAATGGGTCGAGCTGACAGATGGTTGGACGAACTGTCCCTTGCTCTTTGGGAAGCCTGCACAACCACCCGGGGGCCTACAAGAGAAACCCCATTCGCCCTTACTTTTGGGTCGGAGGCCATGTCGTACTACTCCTCCGAGGCCCACTTAGCCAGATGCTCAATAGATAAGTCGACAAAAGGATCCACAATAGCCTGCTGGGCCATATATTAACGGCCGACAGTGTAGAAAGCCTTAGCTCGGCTAAAACTAGCGTCATAGCATTTATCGCTCTCTTTGAATGCCTCTACGACAACTTTCTCCCTGGTCCTAGCTTCCTCCTCCCACCTAAGGCGTGCAACTTTTTGGTTCTCATCCATCTTCAAAATTCGGGCATTATGCTCCTGTACCCAGGTGGTCATCTCCAACAAGTTGCTCAAGCTTGTTCTTCTCCAGCTGGGTCATCACCGCCTCTCCTTTCAATCGATTGACTTGCTATCGAAGAGGGGAGAGCTCTACCCTAGCAGCTTCAAGGTCGACCAACGCCTGATCCTTGGCCTTCAAAGTGTCAACCTAAGCAGCCTTTAGAGCATCATAGCCGATTCGGAGTCTACCAGCTGCTCCCTCAACTCTGTAACCTCTCGGGTCTTCCGAGCGTACTAAGCAGTAGCTAACTTCTCCCTCTCAATGGCCGCTCTCCAACTGCTCTTAGCGTGCTCGATAAGAGTGAGAGAATACACAAACAGAAAGAAAAGGGTCAGCTCGATGAACGATCAAAAATATATAGTGACCACAAAAGGAGACGACCAAAGAGAAACATAAAAAGTAAGGAAAGCTAAGAGTTACCTCGCAGTGAGCCAGGCCAGACCTATCAGAAAATTCTTTTGGGGTGATCCCCCTCTCAAAAAATTGAGCCAGTAGATCAGAATCTACTGCCCTCCTCACTTCAACCTGCCCATATCCCAGTTCAGGATACTGGCGACATAGACTGTCAACCCTACTGAGTGGAGGGAGAGCACTCAGTTTCTCCACTTGGCTTTGCATGAACTCCTGGCTCGTAACCTAAGGAGCTTGGGGAGGAAGATCGCTTGAGGAGGAGGCGGCCTTACCCTGGTCGACCCTCTTCTGGTGGACAGGGGGAGAGCTCCATCATCTTGGTCGACGTTGTCGAGCACAAGACCAACATATTTTGGCGGGTCAGCCCTTCCTTGTTCTTGCTGGGGGCTGGAGCCCGATGCTCGTTCGGTCGATGGGGCGACCTCTTCCTCAGTACTCACCGCATGGACCTCAACGGTAGGCTCAATCTGCTCAAATGGCCCCGACCCATCAACTGGGACCATCCCTACACCAGCCTTAGGGAGCAAGGCATTTCTATCTATCGCTTCTTTCTCACGACTTGCTCGGGCATTAGCATCCCCATGAGCCTTTTGGCTCTTCCTTTTGTCGCCTACATTCATGATGCGGTTCATGTCGGCTTCCTATTGGGGGGTAAGAACTACCCAATCAAAAAGAAAGAACAGTTAGTATACCAGTATACGAGCAAAAAAATTACGAATAAAAGGAAGACGAGCAAGCACTTAACCGCCATATTGGTCTAAGCCTGCTTTGTAACTAGGAGCCCAGAGTCTTTTTGCAAGAATGACATTGGACCTCGAATCTCTCTCTCTCATAAATAACCCACTCTAGCAAGTGAAGACACTGCCAAGTGATCGTGCTCATTCGAGCGACCAAAGCCAGCTTGCGAGCTAGATCGTCGCTCCAGTCAGGGACCCAGTAATCCTCTTCTTTCATTGGACGGGTTATCATCTCTGGCAGGGGGAAGGTCCACCCTTTTCTACTTTCGACCACGATCATATGGGTGTTCCATCCAACTACCTTGTCGGGCAAGTTTATAAATAGTTTGAGGTCCTTTGCCTTGGCCGGGGTACTGATCCCTAAGGTCTTGTCGTTGACCACTATCTTGAAGAATCTCCTAAAAGCATTCATACACGGCTCGTATCCAACGAACCGACAGACCATAGCGAAGCACACCAGGACTCTCACAGTGTTTGCTCTTAACTGCATGGGGACCGCGGCCATGCACTCTAAGAATTTGCAGATAAAGGGATCCAATGGAAGTCGTAGCCCGACCTCAAATTGGCCATAAAAGAAAGCTACCCTAGATTTGTTTAAGACCCAGTGTGCCCAAGTCTAGATCTTCCTCTCCTTCTCCGAGTAATGAGTCAGCCTGAAGTCATCTCTGCTTATCTCGCAGAAGCTGAGGAGTATCTCAATTCTTGACTCAACATTTCTCCTTCCAACAATCGGCCTGGGGGCCACGTACCCTCTTTCATTCCGACCTAGAACAACTGTCGAGCAGAATGCATCCACTATGTGTTGGTGTAATGCCCCAGACGTTTAGTTATGTTTGACTTATAATCTAAACCGCTATGTAATAGTCTTTATCATTTATTATAGAGAAAGTTTATTTGGTTCATTATATGTTTACATATTTATTATATTGAACTGCGTCCCTAGTTATTATAAATAACTAGTATAAGTTGGTAATGGATAATCATGGAGATGATTATATGCATGGAGATGCACATTACACTTATGGGTACTTGCTAGAGAACAAGTATTGGAGTTGACCTACTTATGAGATTTATGACATGGTCTGTTGTCATGATTAAATCTCATGATAGTCTTGTCATTGAATCCTTTGAACCTGACATTATCATCGTCTTCCACATGATGAACGTTGTGTTTGATATAGCCTAACACTTTCTTTAATCGGATAGCAATAAGGGCTATGTTGGCACGATTGGATTCTTGTAGGGAAGAATGATAAGTCAAGATGGGATTTGTACCTCTCGTTGAGAGAGATGTTTGCTTGGGCCCCTCGATGAATGATGTTGATGAAATGTGTGGCCACACTTAAGTGATTTGATAGAGATCAAATGCATTTGGATTATCAACATATTCGGAATCGAGAAAGCATTGAACATGTGAATAGACGTGGACCATGACTCATGTTCAATAGGACATCATGGACAAAGGGATTATGACATTTGAACTATAGAGGAATCAAACTTTGATGTTATATTAATTGGGTGGATATAATGGTTTACTAGAAACCACTTATGTCTTGTGAGGTCGATATTTCGACTCACGACCAACATAATATAATTCCTTTTGAGTCACACACAAAGAGCGAATTTGATTCTGCCTAAAAATTGCAATTCTGGATTTTTGTCACGACCCGTGACCAGGAGCACGACTCATGCCCTGGGTCTTGACTCATGACATAAGGGACGACTAGTGACAAAAATCAGTACGACTGTATGTTTGGTCACGACTCGTGGAACGAGTGCTTTTTGGCTTGGTCACGACTCGTGCCCTTGGGCACGACTCGTGCCACAAAGCAGCACGAGTGATTTTTTCTTCACGACTCGTGGAACGACTTGAATTAGGCTTGGGCATGACTCGTGCTCATGGGCACGACTCGTGCCAGCGTCCTGGTTTTGTCCGTACACGGTTTCCTTGGTGAAAAAGTTTTGGTTTGGTCAAAGATTTACCCTAATTGTTAGGAATTTATATATTGATATAAATATAATCTTTTGGGCAGCCAAAAACACATCCTTGCCTAGGGTTTGAGAAACTCTAAAGTTTGATCTTTGATTGAGAATCAAATATCAAAATCACCTAAATAATTCCATTGGTTTTGGCTTTGATTATTGAATATTGATTCAATAATCAAGAGGATCATCTAGCAATCCTACAAGAAGCGTTCTTGGTTCGTTCGCGTGTGTATCACCATTAGAGGGAGGTTGCTTTATCTCCTAAGGCTTGAAGATCTCAATTTGTTGATTCATCACCAAGGTTGAACAAGGAAGAAGAAGATCCGATTCGACATCAAAATTCTAAGCTTGAATTTTGAGATCTATTTTGACAAAACTTAATCGCATTCAAGGTATGTAATTCTATTTCATGTTTCTAATCTCTTCATGCTAGACGGATCTAAGGGCTAGGGTTTTGTTGTTGTATAAATATTTTCCGCTGCGTTTGTAATCCCAAAACCCAACACTATGTTGCCAGAGGAGCTCGATGAGTCTTGAGTCGACATATCTACAGAAGAAGAGGAAAAGGGGAATCAGAACTAGACGGAGTTTCATCAGAGCGATCTATGGGCGACCTAGATTCCTCTGGGAATTCTAACCTATCTCTAGGGAATGGTGGTTTGTTAGTCCTAATGTAAAAAATAATATAGTGGTATATTAGCTTATTGAATAGACGAAAGCGGATAACCCTTTGGTCGTCCACCTCCAAATCTCCTATGCTTTCTCTACCAGGGACCTTCACAATGCCGACGAAAGCGGACAACCCTTTGGTCGTCCACCTCCAAATCTCCTATGCTTTCTCTACCAGGGACCTCCACAGTGCCACAACATAGGCCCCATGCTTTCAGGATGGTGATACACTCATCCCTACTCATCTCCTTCCAAGGTCCATTTAGTCTCTTATAAACCCTAAGGTTGGTTAAACAGTACCCATATCTCACACCCCTCTCACAACCGAAAGTCCTAGCCATGGCAGAATTGAAGAAAAATTTGAAATCAAAACCTAAATTACTGAAGGATTGAGGGGTACCTTGGTTAATTCGAGGTTGGGGATCACGAAAAACGCATATAGAGCTCGATTGCGACTGGAAATCACTTGCTTTACTTTTGTACTTGCCAAATGCTTGAGATTTGAAGGTTTGTAAAGTTGGAAAAGGAAAAGGATTTACCCTTTTATACCTCTCCTAATTCTTACCTGAATTGCAAAGGGCCAAGGGCACAACGGTCAATTTTTTTCATTAATGCCAAAAACGATTCCCAGGGTGAATGTCCAAATGTCGTACCTTATAATCTTTACGGCACTTCAACGGATCTAGCTGTCAAAAAGGTCAATGGTCGAGATCAAGCCACGTCATCTTAGTCGACCATCTAACAGCGTCGACCAATCAGCAGCGTCGATCATCCAATTACGAGCTACTTAAGACCACAATTTTTTCATAACTTCCTGGTCGACAAAGTCAACTCAGAAAGTTGGGGGCCACTGAACGGAATAAAAGTGACGGGCTAGGCCCAACGTATAAAGCCCAATTATTCAGACATTATTACAACAACATCATCAAGTGAACCGGCCTAGTTATTGCAAGGGCCACAGCCCATCAACAAATATCATTCGACCTAGCTCATTGTTCGACCATCTTTGGTCCCGACCTAGCTTTGTCTGACATACTGAAATTACCCGGATCCGGCTCGCGCGAGGAGCCCCGGCATCTCGCATGGTTGGTCGATGGAGGTGTCTCGCTGTGTTTTTGCTTATAGAGTCGCCACGACGTTTTGATTTAGCCCCAAACATTGAGAAAAGGCATCAGTTTACAAACTGTTGTGCCAGTTGTCTGCGGACAGAGCTTCGGCGTGCCTCGGGATTGTCAGGTGTGTACTCGGGCAGAGTTTCGGCGTGCCTTGGGATCGTCGATTGCGTTCGAGCAGATTTTTGTCGTGCATCGAGATCGTCGGTTGTGTTCGGGCAGAGTTCCGGCGTGCGTCGGGATCATCGGTTGCGTTCGGGCAGAGTTCCGGCATGCGTCAATATCGTCGGTTTTGCTCGAAAAGGGCCGGGACGCCTCAGGATAGACCTGGCAAGGCTTTGGAGTACCACGAGGGGCCTCAGAATACCTCGAGAGTGCCTCGAGGCAGCGCGGGAGCATCTCGAGAGCGCTTGGCAGGGCTTCGGAGCACCGCGAGGGAGCTCGGAAGGCCCCGAAAGGAACCAAAAGGGACCGGGAGTGCCCCGAAGGGTCTTAGAAGGGCAGCCTGAAGGCTTAGGGAGAGAGGAGAAGAGGGAGGTGTGAAAAATGAGGGAGGGGGAGCCCTCTATTTATAGTAGGGGAAAAATTGCAAGAAGGTCCGTACGGACATTCATTGAAATCTAAAAATTTAGTTTTCCCAGATTTAAGAGAATAATGTTCGGCTACCGGTCGCCATCCGACCTATGCCCAAGAACGTCTCGCCCAAGACCAATGGCACGATGTCTCCCCCGCTCCAAGATCGCTCACCAGTGTCCAAAGACACCGTGATGGCACACACCCAAAGACGTGAACGTGAACAGAGTAGCGATCGCGCACAGAGCAAACGCGTCCCACGCGAAGACGCTCCCCTCAGCTCCGGCAAATCTATCGGGCAGTCCCGAAATGTCAACATAATTAGTATTCAGTATCAGCATCCCGTATGCTTCTCCAGCCAAGATACCAAGCAAAGACACTAGCTTCTCAACAGTGGCCATGCCACCAGCATAAGGAAGAACTAGCTGTTCAGTCTCAGGTCCTCCCAGAATGGCCCGGAAATCTTCGAACGTAGGAGTGATTTCGTTGTACGAGAAGTTGTACACATTCCTCCGTACATCTCAGAAACGACCCGCTGCTCTCAAAAGATCCCAATCTGGCATGAGCTCCTTCAAAGCCCAAACAGATTTCATTCCGTAACAGCCTTCGAAAAACCCCTTGTTCTGCCTCGTGTGGTTCCGTACCCACGACTGAAAATTTTCCAGGTATCGCTCTTGCATCCGAGACGATAGCTTAGGAAAGGGAGCCATGCCAGAAAATGAAGGAAGCCTTAGAAATTTGAGAGAATTCAAATAATCGATCGTAGGCGAATGCGCAGCTTCTTAACAAATTGCAAAGCCGAAACCGCAATTTAAAAGACTCGAAATTCACTCTGGTCCGGCCGGACTCCTTGATTGACCGGTCAACTCGCGCCTAGCTGCTCCTAAATTGGAAGCAATTCCAAACAACACCCTGTTCATGCCTTATGAATCTGCGTGCTGCCCCTAGTTTCATTTAACCAATGTCAATATCCCTTCCGCCCCGGGCTCGTGCAACAGTGCAATTAATTAATTATCAGTGCATATAGGCATAAATTTTGACCCGTTCAATTTTTTATGCATGTTTCATTTTATTTATTTTTGATTAACCTACTTCCTTATTTTCCGAAAATAACAGAAGGTGATCACAGAATAGATGCGCGAAATACAGGTTCCGCCCCACGGGCGCCTTTTCAAATATAGTTCAAATCAAATCGTTCCAGACGATACATACATTTTGTCTAAAAAAAAGAGAAAGCAGTAAAGGAGGACTACTCCGAGTTCTGCTCGTCATCCGAGCACTCGACGCACTGCTCCGCAGTTGCCGGATTCGTCGCAAACAGATAGTCCCCGAATTCCTCCAGGCGGGAATATGCAAAAGGCCTCCCTCCATCTGAAATGAAAAGTGTGGGTCGTATCCCACCAGTACTCGCTCAAAGCCACGTACATGGACCTGGCCCTCTGCGTCGCAGCTACCGCACTGATAAACCCAGCCAATCCTGAGTCAAGCACCAGCTGCCGTGGACTCCTCTCTCCCTCTCGAGCATCGTCCGGGAATACCTCCCACAACGCTCTCACTGCCTCAAAGGCTCCCCGACTCTTCTGGTTGTGGGTATCGACCGTCCCTCGCCCCTGCAGGTGAACAAAGCAAGGATACGTTAAGCACAGAAGCAACGTCAACAGAATGCACGAACGCATGTCAAAAGGATGCAATGCAGATACGGTTCTCATTCATTTCCTAACATATATTTCCATCCCTTTGAAAACTCCGTCGAATCCGGAACTTTCAAAACCCTCCGAAAACTCCGTCGAATCCGGAACTTTCAAAGCATTTCGAAAACTCCGTCGAATCCGGAACTTTCAAAGCATCTCGAAAACTCCGTCGAATCCGGAACTTTCAAAGCATTCCGAAAACTCTGTCGAATCAGAAACTTTCAAAGCACTCCGAAAACTCCGTCGAAGTCGGAACTTTCGAATTCTTTCGAACATTTCAAAAATTTACTCCGTCCCGAATTAAAGCTACATTAATTTTGGAAAATGCATTTTGACATGGAATTTTGCAACCAAAATTTTTATGTCATCTACCTATAGTGTCAATTGAACTACATCCTAGTCAATTTCGACAAAGGTTCATAGCAAAGTCAAAAGCCCCAATCCGGGCACCAAAATCCCTAACTCATTCCTAGTTAAATTTCTAACATTTAAAGAATGCACATTCTTAAAATTAATGGAATTTGAAGGAAGCTTACTTGTCTCTTGATCCCTCCTTTGGAGTTGTGTTTATCCCTAGCCGGGTAAAACTCCGCCGGATTCAATGGATGAATATTGGTTCGAATGGTCCGAACCAACTGCATTTTTTCGTCATCGGTCCTTCCATGACGAGCCATTGGTTCCCAATCACCTTTCATAGCAATTTTCCTTCACAAATTTGAGCAAATCTCACAATTTTGGGTGAAAATTTTCTCTCCTCTCTCTCCTTCCTCGTCGAAAATGATGGTGGAAATGGTTTGGTTTGCGTCGGACTTGGAGCTGATTTGAACCTGGTCAAACTTAGTCCAAGTCCGGCCGGAATCTTAGTGCACCAGAAAAGATTCCTTCCAATTCAGCCCCTCAACTTTGGGCAGTTCAAATTTTACCCCTTTTGGCCTCCAAAAGTGTAAAATTTCCCCCCAGTTAGACATTTCTAACACCCCATCCCCCGAGGATAAATTCCCAGTTAGTTTTCACTAACGCTCGTCTTAAATTCCCAGTCGACTTTGACATTCAAACGCTCGCGTCCGTCTCCAGACGTTAAATTCAATCCTCAGTTGACGTTTGACATTCAAACGCTCGACCATGTCTCCGGACATTCCAGTTACAATTCCGTCTCCCGACGTTAAAATTTATTGGTTTTCACCAACGTACATCTCCCTGGCCGCCAGTTGTAAGCCCGATCGTTCCACCTCAGCGGCCATCAAGGTAAGCCCGAATGCTCATCCCCAGCAGGATTCTAAAGAAGAAACGTCAATCCTTCCGAGTTGTTAATAACGCCAGTTTAACACAACCGTTCCCATCATTTGCCACCCTATCCCCAGCAGGATAAACCCGGGCGATCCAACGTAAGCCCAAGATTCAAGGCACGAACGCCTTCATCTCAGGATAAACGTATCCTCGCAACTCCGGTTTGAGGCGCCACACGCCCTCGTATGATTCAGCAACTCCGGTTTGAGGCGCCATAAGCCCTCGTATGATTCAGCAACTCCGGTTTGAGGCGCCACACGCCCTCGTATGTTTCAGCAACTCCGGTTTGAGGCGCCACACGCCCTCGTATGCTTTACCATCCCGGTTTGAGGCGCCACACACCCTCAAAGGTTTCAGAAGTCCCAGGTTCAGACGCCTCACAATAGTCTCCATTCAGGTTCTGGTACCTCGCAATGGTCTCATTCAGGTTTAGACGCCTCCCAACGGTCTCGCTCAGGTCAAGGTCCCCATGCGCGGTCTTTGCACCTACGAACTACGATCGGCTTGATTCTCGCTCGGGATACATAGGAATCCTTTCGCTAAGGGTCCAGCCAGCTGACCACCCAGGTCTCTTCCAAAGTAAGGCATCCCGATTTGGATCCTTATCTTTTTCAACGACCCCACTTCCTTCGGAAGAGACTTCGCTGAGGGGCTAACTGTAAGTACCCAAATCCGGATCGTCAAAATCCGTCAGAAAGTTAACCGAAATCCGTTAACTGGCCCGCTCCAGGTTAACCGAAACTCGTTAACTCCCCGTTGCCATGCCAACGAGACATCCCGGGACTGCCCCGTGCATCCCGACGTCGAAACGTACTTAACACACGTCATCGCACGTGAAAGTATGGCTTTCCCTGAAAAATGCACTTTCTGGCACTTTTCGGGGGCATTTCGGACATTTTTCGGACTGTTTTTTAAAAAACGGACAAAATCGGGACCCGGGAACGAACTCCCACACATTTGGTGACTCATGGGACGCGTGGCAAGCATGCCACCTCCCTCTAGTCACCTTTCAATCAAAAATCAAGGCCAAAAGACTAAAATACCCCTGGTATACAGTCTCAGTCCGGCCGGACTCCCTTTGCAGACTTCAGAAATTGCCAGCAAGTCCCTCAAATTCCCAAAGTTTCACAAAACCCCCTGGATTTCAGTCTAAGTCCGGCCGGACTCCTACTGAAATTTCGCCTATAAATAGAGAGGATGTCAAAGCCATTTGTAACAACAAAAATTACCCCCCCCTCCACCAAAACCTCACGGCCTAAACTGATTCTCACCCCTCCCGAGCCTCGATTTTACCTCGTTTTGCGTGAAAACTCCGTATTTCAATAAAATACGTCCTCCTCCACTCCGAAACACCGTTCCAAACTACTTTCCGTATCCCGTATACACCTCTCGAGCCAAAGGAGTCGACCCTATCCATAGGTATAACTCCCTCTCTCTAATCTCTCGTTTCGTCTCGGTTTATGCGCCAGTCGCTACAATCGTTTCGAACAACGTTATTGAAATGTAGACGCCTCCGTCTAACGGGGTCCGATACGTTTTAGCCCCTCGATCCTCTTCTCTTCCCGTAAGAGAAGTAATCACGGGTTAAAACGGCGTTCCGACCCCGTTCCGTTTACTTTTTTGTCATTTATAACTCCGAATCGACCGATCCGTCGATCGTCATTTACTTTTCTGTCATTTACAATTTCGGACCGTTTGATCCGTCGAACGTCCTTTACATTTCATGCAACTTTACCATTCCGAGCCGTTTTGGCTCGTCGATTGTCATTTACAATTCCGAGTCGTTTGGCTCGTTGATCGTCATTTATGATTCCGAATCGTTCGATTCCGTCGATACCGCATTTAAATATTGTCATTTACAAGTCCGACCTATTTGGATCGTGATAGTATTTACTTTTCAAAGTCCGAGTCGCAACCCGATTCGTTGATCGTAAATCATTTAATACGCTTTTTCCCGTAAAAATCGTTAACAATGTAATGCCCGGTTCAAAATCGGAGTTCGTCCTTCGAACTCTCTTTCAAAAATACGCGAAATGATGTTTGGCATCCAAACGCTCATCTTTAAACTAAAAGCCGACTTTTGACATTTAAAATCATTTAATACGCTTTTTCCCGTAAAAATCGTTAACAATGACTCGCCCGGTTCAAAAAACTGGAGTTCGACCTTCGAACTCCTTTTCAAATCCAAAATCGACGTTTGCCACGCAAACGCTCATTTCAAACTAAAAATCGACGTTTGTCATTCAAACGCTCGTCTTTCCAAACAAAGTCACCTAATCAACGTTTGACATTCAAACCAAGATTAAGCTTGTCATTCAAGCCCCCATTTCAAAACACACATACACATGCACACGATTTTTGAGAAAGGTGGAAAGACTCGTCATACGAGGCGTTTCGGGTGATCTCGTGATACTCTTCCCGAAACGTAACGTGACCTCCGAACCTAACAATTTCTGGTACTCAAAATGCTTTTTACTCGTTTTTGCTACCCATAAAAATGATCCCCTGTTTTCAATAGCCTTTTCCTAAGTTTTTGCTACCAATAAAAACGACACCATTTTCACTAAAGCCGTTTCTCAACGTTTGGGCTCAAAATACAAAACCGCGTGGCGACTCCTCATTCCCTTCCCATGAAGCGAGGTCTCAGACACCAACCCTCCGCGAAAGACAACCGCGTTTCGCGTCCGCGCGAAATCCCGAGTAATTTTAGCCTCACTTGTTCTAAGCCATAGACAATCTCAATTTCAATTGGTAACAAAGCCTAGGAGTTGGGAGCAGACTGACAGTATTGAAATTGTCTATGGCTTATAACAAGTGAGGCGAAACTCACAAAGTGAGACGAAACTCACAAGTGTTGTCCTTAATGTTGGCAAGACTAACAACAACATACACCAATTCTAGAAAAACACAAATAAATAGAAATAAATCTAATTTGCATCGGAAGAACAAAAATAATACACAAGAATATAATTTTTATCAAGTTATATAAATATATAACTTGATGGGTGCCAGGAGGGCAAGACCTTTCTGTTAATAATATGAATTCAATACAAGGTCAAAGAAGTTCCTTTAATGATAAACAATCAATATATAAAGAACTCTCTCTGAAAATGAACACTCAAAACCTCACAAAAATATAAAAATCTGTATGAAATTCTCAAATGTCGGACTGAGTGTTGCCAACAATGAATGGCATCACTTAAGAGCAGAATTCTATTTCTTGTGCAGATTTGCGTTTTCTGAATTGGATGATCTTCAATGAAGATCTACTGCACTTTATATAGGCCTCCAAAACTTGGAGCCTACTCAAAATGATCAGATAACAAGCCTTGAAGTTGTTCCTCTATTTTTGCTCCATTTTCCTTTTATGTAGAAGACTTGGTCTTCTTAGGCTTCTCCACCTTGTACTCCAAGCTGTAGCAGCCTTGTACCTCTATCTTCAGCTTCCCCTGAATAGCTAAACAATAGCTCTTTTACTTGGTCACTAATTAAACATATAAACAACATGTTTATATGTAATTTTCTCTTCAATTTCAAAGTTCACACCTGGGCATCTTTTGCTGACCTTTTCAACCTCATCTAAAGCAGACTAACAACTGTTATATATTCATTAATTACCACGTTTTTATTTGTGAAAAATACAGTAACTATTCTGGTGTTGCCAACTCGAAATGGCAACACCTGTGGCAACACTAGTGGCAACACTGGTATGTGACACAAGGGACTACTCATGTTTCTAACACTAACAATCTCCCCCTTAGTTACGTATTTCTTCACAAAATACAACGTGATGATCTTTACAAAATAGTTAGTCAAACTTAACAAAAAAATGAAAATGCCATGTGATAAATAGTGGCAACATCAATCTTCAGGCAATGTTGAAAATATTTTTTATCAAAGTATCACACTCACACAAGTGGAAACATCAACCTTCAGACAAATGAAGTCACATAATTTCGAATTTATCTCCCCCTTAATCACGAAATTAATAACTAACAAAAATAATTATTAAAATCTTAAAAACAACCATCCATCCATTTAGCAAAAACCATCCACCAAAGTTTGAAGAAAATTCCAGCCGAAACAAAGAAAATAACAGAAATTTAAAATTATTTAAGCATAACAAACCAAATAAAAATAAATAAATTTTTTTTGTTACCAAACCACCAAATCAAGTAACCATGCGAACCACCTTCAACCTTCTGCATTTCCAGCTCCTTCACCTCCCTCAGCTGTGCCACTTGGTCCAGCTCCAGCTCCATCCGCTCCATCATCACGCCTTGGCCTTGATTGATCTCCCCCTATTTTGGAAGAAATCAATTCCACCATTTTTATCATATCTGTACGAATGTCCAGCCACCCCTGTATCACTGAGTCGATGTGCTTCACCTGAATATTGAAAAAATTAAGAACCATAGCAGCATCGATCGTCACAGGTGCAGTGTTGCCTAAAGTGTTACCAATTTCAGGGGCGACACTTGAAGCAGGGACAGCCAATGGAAGAGCATATGTAACCAAAACCCATGGCAAATCTCTGTGCCTATCACCTTCTGTAAAATGTTTGCTAATTCTATAATAGACAGGCTTCTCAGAGATATTATCAGCATTCCACGGCTTGAGGTTTTGGTATACAAGAACATTGTAAATGAGGGAAGGAAAAATGAAGGAGGAGGTTTTTCTTTTCTTGGCCCATGCAGCTAGGTGAACAAACACCAACCTTCCAAAGTTGACTCTCTGTTTCTTACCTAATTTGTACAACAAAGTGGCTTGCTCAAATGTCACCGTGTTTTCATTGGCCGTAGGGATCCAATTTGTTATACAAATTTTGTGAAGCACACTGAACAGAGAAGTAAGGTGGGTAGATTTAAAATGGTCACTCCAAACTGATATTCTCCCTCCAGTCAGAAAGCTAGCTAGATTATTCGGTTCAATGTCCAAGCACTCATCTTCAACATTAGGAAGGCCGAAAGTTTTGTTGATGATAGAAGGATTAAAGTCATATATTTTTCCCCTAACAAAAATCTTTCCATAATGAGGGGTGTTTCTATCATCAATGTACTCCCTAAGATGAGCAAAGAAATTTCTAACTACACTTTCGACATAAACGGACACCTTAACAACCGTAGGTAAAAAGTTCCTGTCCTCCAAAAATTGGTACACTCCTAACTCCTTGAACTGAGTCACAAACATGTTCCTTTCATTCAGAATCTTTTTCTCAGAATCTTGAACCCACTTATCTAAGTTGAATTCACTATAAAATTCTTCAAAAAGGAATGGGCGTTCATAATATCCAAAAGACTCATAATCAGATTTTTAATCTTGAGAGGGAGTAGGAGTGGTTGCCTCTGGCCAGGAGATAGGAGAATACGAAGGTGAACTTGACTGGGCTTTGGACTTGGCAGCAGGTGTTGTCTCAGGTGTTGCCATTGGATTGGCAACACTTGGGGCAACACAGGACTGGATTTTCTGTTTCTTGGTAATCCGGGACTGAGCTTGAGCTAGAGTTTCCTCATCTTCCATCCATGCTTCCTCATCCTCATCAGAAGTTGATGAGGGCTCCTTGGTCTCTTTGAAGATTGGGTCCGAATTGTCTTCGGACGAAACGTTGAGCGATGAACTTGAGCTATCCTCCACATTGACTGGATCATCCGCTCTATTGGAAGGGATTTTGGACCTGAACAATGTTTTAATCCTTTCGGATTGACGACGAACTCCTCCCCTAAATGACGAAGAAGAATCTAAGGCTTTTCGTTTCTTTGATTTCTTTTGAGGGGCGAAAGTGAGTTCGATGGAGGGGGTAGCTTCTGGAAAACTCATGGGAATGGGAATTTGAGGTGGATTGTAGACAATAATGTCTAAAGATGGTGAGGTTGTGGGTGTGGCCGAAAGTGTCGAAGGGGATGTCTCCATTGGAACGGCGACATTGGAGGCGACACTCGAAGAGGCGAGTGGAGAAATTTCCATGGGTGAAGAAATTTGGGAAGAATTTTTGGAACTAGCCATGAAGAATCGAAGGAAGAAGATGACGAGGAACAGGGGATTGGGATTTCCGCCTAGAGAGAGAGATACGAAGAGAGAGAGGGTTTAGAGAGGAGGGTTTTAATGAGTGAATAGTAAAGGTTTTAATTTGATTTGACAAGTTCAAATCAAATTAAACCCTTTTATCCCTAACAAACCCAATAACTAAAAATAATTTTAGCAATATCCATAAAATTGTGTTTTTCAGAATTCAAATAATGAATTTTTAAAAATAGTTATTTCTAAATTACAATTAGTTAGACAAAAATTAAATATTTTTGCTAAAAACCTTTTAAATTTCACAAGTTCTAATTATAAGGAAATAGACTTTTGGAAATTCAAAATTTAATTAACAAAAAAAAATAAAAAATGATGTAGCATCTACTAATGTGTTACTAGCAATGTTGCGTGACACACAAGGCAACATTTTGAATAAAAATCCCCTTGAGAAATTTTAGGAGCAGACTAATATCTAGCACATACACCTACGCTGAACATAATATCGGGACGACTGACAGTAAGATAAAGAAGACTATCTATCATGGATCTATACAGAGTTGGGTCAACATCCTCCCCTGCCTGATCTTTGGTTACCTTAAGAGATGATCCCATAGGTATTTTTGAGCTCTTTGCACTCTCCAATTCAAACCTTTTCACCAGACTTTTAGCATACTTGCTCTGAGAGATAAAGATTCCATCAGCTGACTGTTTCACCCGCAGTCCTAGGAAATGATTAAGTTCTCCTATCATGCTCATCTCGAACGTTGATGTCATAGCTTCCACAAAATTTTGTAAACATGTTTTAGATGTGGAGCCATAAACTATGTCATCAACATAGATCTGAGCAATGACAAGTTTTTTATTTTCCCTAAGGATAAATAATGTCCTATCGGCTTCTCCTCTAACAAATCCATATTCAAGAAGGAAACTTGTTAGACGCCCATACCATGCATGAGGAGCTTGTTTCAAGCCATATAAGGTTTTATCAAGTCTATATACATGATATGGGTGGGATGGGTCTTCAAACCCTTTAGGTTGCTCAACATAGATCTCTTTATCTAAGTACCCATTCAAGAAAGCCGCTTTAACATCCATTTGGTGCAATGTGATTTTGAGGTAGCAGGCTATAGCAAGAAGTAGTCTTATTGACTCAATTCTAGCCACAGGTGCAAAGGTTTCGTCAAAGTCGATTCCTTCCACTTGTGTATAGCCTTGAGCCACAAGACGAGCTTTATTACGAACAATATTATCCAATTCATCAGATTTGTTTTTGTAAATCCATTTATTTCCAATAATATTTGTATTTAAAGGACGTGGAACTAAACACCAAACCTCGTTACGGGTAAATTGTTCAAGCTCTTCTTGCATAGCTTGTATCCAGAAATTATCATTTAAAGCCTCAATCATATTTTTTGTCTCAAGAGAGGAAACGAAATAGGAGTGTTTTACCTTGGAGTATGTGGAGGACATACACATATACCTAACCATATCTCTGTAGTCAACTGGCTCCTTATTTCTTGTTCGAACCCCTTCATTAACATCACCAATTACCTGAGTAATGGGATTATAATTTCTAATTCGAGCTGGGGGATCTCTCCTGCCTTGATGGTACACCAATCCATCTTCTTCTTCTGAGTCACTGCCCTCAGAATTTTCAGCCACTGTTCTGTTCTCCTGTGTTGCCTCAGGTGTTGCCGTTTCAGGGGCAACACTCGGGGCAACACTTGAATTTGTGGCTGTACTGGCCGAATCAGTTTCTGTTCCAGCCCTCTGTTCGACTTCTTCCAGCAAGGTCAGAGGTATATCATCAGCTGGTTCTCCTGTAACACTCAAGTAATCATTAAATTCAATATTTATCGATTCTTGAATCACTTTTAACCTCAAATTATAGACTCGATAAGCATGACTGTTTTGAGACTAGCCAAGAAAGATGGCTTTGTCACTCTTAGAATCTAGTTTTCCTAAGTATTCCCGGTCATTTAAAATATAGCACAAACACCCAAATACGTGAAAATAGTGAACCACAGGTTCCTTTCCATTTAAAATCTCATAGGGTGTCATAGTTGTACCGGGTCTTAAGAAAACTCTATTCGTAGTGTGACATGCTGTGTTTAATGCTTCGGCCCAAAAACCATTGGAAATATCTCTAGCAATTAGCATAACACGAGCCATCTCCATCAAAGTCTTATTTTTCCTTTCAGCAATACCATTTTGTTGTGGTGTTTTAGGTGCTGAAAATTCATGGTCTATCCCCTTTTTACTACAAAATGTAGAGAAGGAGAGGTTTTCAAATTCTCTATCATGATCTGACCTTATTCGAAAAATAGGAGAACAAAACATGTTTTTGATTTTAGAGACTAAGTGAGTAAATTTATCAAAAGTTTTAAATTTTTCCCTTAAGAAATAGACCCAAGTAAACCTAGAAAAATCATCAACTATCACATAAACATACTTCTTACCTCCCAAGCTTTCTACCTCAATAGGACCCATCAAGTCCATATGTAGAAACTGAAAACAGTGTGTTATTCCTGAGTGTTGCTCATTGTGTTGTCCAACACTGTGAGTAACACGTGCCTGCTTACCTTTTTGACAGTCACCACACATCACGGTGTCTTTGAGGTTTAATTTAGGAACACCTTTGACGGCATTTTGTTTGATAATCTTCTCAAGATTCCTATAATGAGAATGACCTAATTTTTGATGCCATAACCTTATTGTTAGAACATGGATTAATTAATATGTGTTATTTAATTCCATTTGTTATAATCATTTAATAATGTTAAAGTATAGACAAAATGTGTAGAATTCCATTAGGTGTAAGTACCATTAAATGATGGGCATAATGGTAACTTCACATCACCATCTTTATGAAAGGGTGTAGTCCCTAAATGAAGTGCCCCTTCTCTATCTATATAAAGGCTATCCATCAGCCATTTAGAGACACTTATTCATTTACAAAATTCAGTCACAAATCTTCTCTTTTATTCACTAAGAAGATCAAGTGTGGGCACTATCATTTAGAAGATCTACTCTTCCCTACTTTGAAGAATATCTTCATACTTCGTTTTACTCAAGAACAAGACTAAGAACAATCATGGAATCACAAGGTACACGCTTCCGTATTATTCTTCTTCTTCTTCTCCTTCTCTTCTTAATCTAGTTGTGAGTCGGTTCATGGTTAATGGATCGTTTATGTTCCAACAATTGGTATCAGAGCCTACTCATATACTAGATTGAGTTTGAAATTCTTATAAAGCCTTATGCTTTAATTCTTGTATGATTTCATTTAGTTTTTGTTCTTGTTCATGATACTCATCTTGTCTAAGAGTATTATATTCATAAACTTCATTCTATTTCTGATTTTGGTTTACACAAGGCTTTCAATTCTTAATGTAAGATTATCCTATTTTGGACATAGCCACCATCATTTGATGCGTTGTGAGTTTGTTCAAATGTATAGCCACACATTTAAAAATGTGATGTGAGTATAAGGATCTACTTGCTTTGGTTGAATAATCATTCACCATTAAGTTAAGAATTGATAGTCGGTATTGGATGTTATGTCTCGTTGTCCTGGTATTAGACCACAAAGGGGGGTGCGGGGGGCGTAGCCCCCCGCGGTATGGTATGACTCTCTCTATTTGGTTCAAAACTGTTCATAAAAGGGTTCAAAAATTTTCATAAAAGGGTGTTAAAAATGGTGACTTTTCGTCAAATGCGGGCCTTTGGGCACATGGGCGGTCGCCCATCTTGATCTGGGCGGTCGCCCGTGTGTGCAAGCAACTTCAATGACTATGAAATGCGGCTTGGGCGGTCGCCCATCTTGACACAGGCGGTCGCCCATGTGTACGACGACTTCAAAATTTGTGGAATTGAAGCTTGGGCGGTCGCCCACCTTGACTGCGCGGCCGCCCATGTGTGCGAAGCTTCAATGTTTATAGAGCTGCAATTTTTGGTCATTCATACCCTTTTGGTCTTTTGTGATAATTTGTTAGTAAATTATAGTATCTCGGACACCGATCGCGCTTCGGCGGTTCTTAGAGTTATCGAACTTTAAGAATGGACGGGTAGAACAAAAGGATACTATCTTTTAATGATAAATTTCACTTATTTATTTACCCTTTAAATTTTCAGAAATAACCTTAAGGCCTTTTGTTTCCGATTAATTATATCCTTAACATTTTTGGATATAATTAACATGCTTGTTTCCCAAAGGAGACCTTGTTGATTAAATTCAAACTTGTTAAAAGATGAATGTAAATATTGATATGTGATAACATGCTTGTTTCCCAAAGGAGACCTTGTTGTTGACTAAGTATTTACATTCAATGGGGTAATAATTGAACTAAACTTTTGGTCATTTTAAATCTTTGTGAACCATCCCAAAGGAAGGCGGGTGTTTAAAGTGAATTGTTTATATTCTTTATTGCCGGGAACAAGTACCTTAAACTTTAGGACACCTTTTGTACTTGATCCGGCCCAAAGGAAGGCAAGTATTTAAAGTGTGTTGTTTAAGCTATTTGTTTACCTTAAGATAAATCAAATTGTGAGTCAATTCGTAATTCAAAGATTAGTCTTGATGTCATGTTGATTATCTTTTATTTTGATGGAATTCATTTGATATAATTAATCATTATGTAGTTTCTTATATATGTTTTATTTCATTCTTGTTCTTCTCCTTCAGATTTGATTAATGCTTCATCCGTAACTCTTGCTATAAATGATGTACCTTTGCTTCTTGGGACTAAACTTAAAACTTGGAAAAATAATATAACGATGATCTTAGGCAATATGGACATCGATCACGCATTTGGGGAATCAAGTCCCGCTGCTCTCACTAAAGGAAATACCGTTATAGAATGGAAAAATGTTGAGCAATGGGAACGGTCCAACCGCGTGAGTCTAATGATCATGGAAAATGCAGTTTCAGAGACATTTTTGGACAATGTCTCTGAAATCGAAAATGCTGAGTTTTTTCTTGAATTCTTGTGGAAACTTGTTTCCATTCGGTACAAGGGTGACGAAAATCTTCGGGAGTACATTATCGAATTATTTCATCTTTCGATCAAACTAAAAGCACTTAAGTTAGAGATTTCGGAAGATTTGCTCGTGCACTTAGTTTTGATCTATCTTCCTCCTCAATTTGGTCCTTTTGAAGTGACCTATAAATGTCAAAAGAAAAAGTGGAATATTAATGGATTACTTTCACATATGACATTAGAGGAAGATAGGATGAAATATTTCAAATTAGAAAGTACTCACTCATCATTTACTTCTTCTCGTGGGATTAAGAGAAGAGGGAAGGAAATTGCGGTTGCAAGTAAGAAGCATAAGGGATCATTTAAAGATCATAAAGTCAAGAAATGCTTCTTTTGCAAGGACCTTACTCGCATGAAGAACGACTACCATAAGTATCGCAAATGGCGAATTCAGGATGGTATGTCATTTGGTCTTGTTTGTACAAAGGCAAATTTGGTTTCAATTCCTTAATATACATAGTGATTGTATTTGGTGCAACAACTCACATTAGTTCATGTATGCAGGGTTGCCTGAATTTTCGAATTCCCAGTGAAGATGAGAAATACATCTATATGGAAATTTGGAAATCCGGTTGAAGTTATAGGCATAGGGACTTTTAGATTATTGATAAGTACTGGCTATTATTTTGTATTAAATAATACATTCACTGTACCATCCTTTTGATGGAGTTTAATATCTATCATAATTTTGACAAGGAAGGTTACTCTTGTTCTTTGGTAATAATAAATGTGATCTTTATTTTAAATTCCAAACTTGTCGGTACTAGTACTTTGTCATATATCGATAATCTTAATTTACTTGACACGGTCAAGAAAATGAATGGGTCCCATAATAATGAAACCAAAACTAAAGGCACTAAGCAAAAGTTATCAAGTGAAAATTCTTGTATTCTATGGCATAGGCGTTTGGGTCATATCTCCAAAGGGAGAATTGATAAAGCTTATGTCGGAGGGAATCCTAAAATTAACTTGATACTCCGGATAAAACTTTTGCATTAAGTGTTTTAAAGAATAAATTTACAAACATTAAAGGAAATAAAATTTTGAGAATATCAAACGTCTTGGAACTAATTCATATGGACATTTGTGGACCATTCATTAATCCTTCATGGAATGATCAACAATATTTCATTACGTTCATGGATGATTACTCTCGTTATGGATACATTATTTTCTTCATGTAAAGTTTCAATCATTGGACGTTTTCAAGTCTTTTAAGGCATAAGAAAGACTATTAAGAACGTTAAATCCGATCATAGTAGTGAAAACTACGAACGGTATAACGTATTGGGTGAATAACGTCCGGGTCTTGTATACTCGCTATTTTTTGAAGAGTGTAGGATTGTCCCTCACTACACCATGCCGGGAAAACCTAGCATAGTATATTGGAGAGACATAATAGAATCCTTAAAGATATGGTAAGAAGTATGTTTTCTTGTACTTCTTTACCTCACTCATTATGGGCGAAGCATTAAAAACCGCGACTTATATTCTCAATAGAGCACCTTCAAAAAGCTAACGACAAAACCCCTTATGAGTTATGGACGAATAAGAAACCGTCCTTAAATCATCTTCATGTATGGGGGTGTCCAGAAGCTAGACCTTATAGGCCTAATGAGGGCAAGCTGGACCTTAATCTTTGTTAGTAGCTATTTTGTAGGGTATGCCGAGAGATCTAGGGGATATAAATTTTATGACCCGAAAACTAGAACATTTTTCGAGACTGGCAATGTTAGGTTCCTTGAGGATGTTGAATTTAATGGGAGAAATAGTAATGATTTTGAATTTGAAGAGTTAGAGGAACCACTCTTTATTCCTCAAACTTTAGTTCCTGTTGGAAATCAAGTAATTGTACCTGAAATTCAACAAAGAACATACAATTCAAAATAATATAGAGACTCCCGTAAATAATGGACAACATGAAAATGTTGGACATAATGAAATTCAACAACTTCAAAATGAGGATGAACCGGTGCCCTTAAGGAGATCTACTAGAGAAAGAAGAAATATTATTAGGATATTTATGATATGTATCTTGCGGAGAATGAGGACACCTTAGGTTTAGTGGGAGATGATCTAATCACCTTCCATGAAGCCATTAATAGTTCTAATTCTCATAAGTGGATCAATGCCATTAATGAGGAGTTAAAATCAATGAAAGACGATGACATTTGGGATCTTGTCCCATTACCTGAAGGTGTAAAACCTATTGGTTATAAATTGATATTTAAAACCAAAAGGGATTAGCAAGGTAATATGAAAAGATATAAGGCACGTCTTGTTACTAAATGATTTACTCAAAAGGAAGGCATTGATTATAAAGAAATATTTTTCCGGTATCTTCTAAAACCTCTTTTATGATCATTATGGCATTAGTGGCACATTATGATCTTGAGCTTCATGAAATGGATGTTAAGACAGCTTTTCTCAATGGCAACATTGAGGAAACTATCTATATGAAGAAACCAGAAATGGTGACTAATTCGGATCAAACTAGTCAACTGGTTTGTAAACTTAAGAAATCCATTTATGGGCTTAAGCAAGCATCTCGTCAATGGTACTTAAAATTTAACTAAGTTATTCTTTCATTTGGCTTTGAAATGAATATTGGTGAAGATTGTGTGTACCATAAGTTCAGTGGGAGTAGATTTATTATTTTGGTCTTATATGTGGATTTGGATGATATTTTTCTTGCTAGTAATGATAAGGACCTTCTAAAAGAAACTAAGAAATTTCTCAAACAAATTTGAGATGAAAGATCTTGGTAAGGCATCTTTTGTATTGAGAATCCAAATTCATCGTGATCATTCACGAGGTATTTTAGGATTATCACAAAAGAGCTATATAGAGAAGGTATTACAAAGGTTTAGCATGGAAAATTGTAAACCACATGACACCCATGTCTCTAAGGGAGATAAATTCAGTTTAAAGTAAATGTCCTAAAGATTAATTTTAAATCCAAGTATATGAAAAATATCCCTTATGCACCGGTAGTAGGAAACTTAATGTATGCGCAAGTCTGTACTCGTACAGACCTTGTATTTATTATTGGGATGCTTGGTCAATACCAAAGCAATTCGGAAAGAAGAACATTAAGTCGCATCCAAAAGAATAATATAAAACATTAAACTACATGCTTATGTATATAAAATCGGATCATTTTGAGATCATTAAGTATTCCGATTATGTTTTAGTGGATGCAAAGATGTCGAAAGACATCATATGGTTATGTCTCTTGTTGAAGAGAAATAAGTATAAAATGAACAAATAGATATACAACTTATAGGATCAAACTCCATGTTATTGGATCCATTTTGTAAAGCGTAATCTCTTTTGATGTTTCACGAGCATACTATGGGTGAAACGACTTTTGATAATGCTTAAATCAGTGGGAGTTTGTGTTGTTTTCTATTTCTTTGTGTTGTTATTATTTATATTGATCTCATTTGGTTAAGTAGGACTAGTTGGAGAATATATATATGCGTTCTTCATATATATTCATTAATATTCCATGCTACATATCTATACTTAATCTATGTCGTTTAGTTGGATATATATATGTGATTAATGTGGGTTTAGTTGCGAATCAATTACAACGACTGCCCCTTTAGTCCCTATACTTATAAGACTAATGGACGGGATTGTGTTGGATGACAATAAACGTGCACATAAGGGTTGTCATTCATGTTATAAATGATTAAGAAATTTATTTAGTAAAAGATACATATTAATATTAATCCAAGTGGGAGATTGTTAGAACATGGATTAATTAATATGTGTTATTTAATTCCATTTGTTATAATCATTTAATAATGTTAAAGTATAGACAAAATGTATAGAATTCCATTAGGTGTAAGTACCATTAAATGATGGGCATAATGGTAACTTCACATCACCATCTTTATGAAAGGGTGTAGTCCCTAAATGAAGTGCCCCTTCTCTATCTATATAAAGGCTATCCATCAGCCATTTAGAGACACTTATTCATTTACAAAATTCAGTCACAAATCTTCTCTTTTATTCACTAAGAAGATCAAGTGTGGGCACTATCATTTAGAAGATCTACTCTTCCCTACTTTGAAGAATATCTTCATACTTCGTTTTACTCAAGAACAAGACTAAGAACAATCATGGAATCACAAGGTACACGCTTCCGTATTATTCTTCTTCTTCTTCTCCTTCTCTTCTTAATCTAGTTGTGAGTCGGTTCATGGTTAATGGATCGTTTATGTTCCAACACTTATATCATCAAGTTTAGTCAAATTGCACACTGGTTTATTACCAACGAGGTAGCAATAATCACTTGATCTTATTCCAGTCATGACACAAAAGTTAGTATTATCAAACACTTCACAGGTATTTTTATTGAATTTTACCTCCAAATTGTCATCACATAATTGGCTAATGCTAATTAGATTAGCAAGAAGACCATCTACATGCAAGACATTTTTTAAAGAAGGAAAACCAACAATATCCAGTATTCCTTTTTCAACTATTTCACTCTTGCCTCCACCACCATAAGTCACTGAGCCTCCTTGAATAGGTTGGTACTCCGTTAGGAATGATTTTGTACTCGTCATATGACGTGAACAATCACTATCGAAGTACCAAGTTCCTGAAACGTTAGTCCTTAACGCTGTGTAAACAACATAGCATTTCAGTTTTTCCTTGGATAACCAAGCCTTTTTTAAAAATCTGGATTTCTGTTCACCAGTGTTGTCTTGAGTGTTGCCCTGAAAATTTGGCGACACTTGAGGCAACACTTGAAGACTGGACATTTTCTTTTGAAGAATAAAGCAATCTGATTTTATATGTCCAAGTCTGTGACAGTATCCACATTCATTGGATTGATCAGAAGTATCACTAGGAGTACTACCCTTTTCCTTGACACGCTCTTTTATAAAATAATTTTTAGTTTCAACATTAAACAAGGAAGAGGTAATACTTTCTTGTGATTCTTGGAATCCAAGACCAGCTTTCAGAGGCTTACTCAAATTGAGTATTTCATCCAATTTGGATGAACTCGTGTTGAGTTTTTTGAGGGTGGATTCGGCTAGGTTGAGTTTAGCCTTGAGTTTATCAAGATCCAAATCTCTCCTACTGAGTTGAACCTCCAGCCGAGTCAAGGAGTTTTTAAGATCATGATTTTCCTTTTTCAAGAAAACCACCGTCTTGTTCTCCTTTTTCCATTCCACGAGGAGAGACTTATAGAGGTTTTTTAATTCATGAATGAGCTCATCTTTACAAAGTTCATCCTCTATAGACTCCTCTGAATTTAAACCAACTGAATCAAGCAATCAAATATCATTTAAAGAATCATACCTGCTGAGTGTTGTGTCAAGTGTTGCCATTTCCTGGACGACACATGGGGCAACACTTTCTGAAGAAGTCACGAGTGTTGTGTCAAGTGTTGTCAAATCTGGGACAACACTTGAGGTAACACTTTTTGTCGAAGGTAGCTCCTCTACCGTGGCCATCATGACCACTTGCTCCGTCTTTTCATCTTTCTCTGTTCCTTCCTCCTCTCCATCACTAAGAGATACCCACAAATTTTTTCCCGCCTTTCTCAAGGTATTAGCACATTCATTGGCATAGTGACCCCAACCGAAACAAGCATGACATTGAATGGATTCAATGTATTTAGGATCGGACCGGATCTTTTCCGAGGATGCATGCCTAGGTGGGGTATCTTTTTGATTTGGAGGAGGACTTCTCCTTGGCACAAAACTAGGTGTTTTGGCCGATTGGTCTTTAGCCTTTACCTTCACACTGTTAAATTTCCTAAGCATGAAATTATATTTCTTTGCAAGTAAAGCTACACTAGTATTTTCATCTAACTCCTCGAAGGCTTCATCTTCATCATCCACACATGTGTTCGAAGATTCGACTTTTAAGGCAATATTTTTGCCTTTAGAAGCCTCGATTTGTTCATTGAGATTCATCTCAAAGTTTTTTAAAATGCTCATTAAGGAGTTAATGTCCATAGTTGAAAGATTATGGGCCTCTTCAATAGCTGAAACTCTAATATTAAAACGTTCGGGAAGAGTACGAATAGCTTTTGAAACAAGCTGTTTATTTGTAAAAGGTTCCCCTAATACTTGACAAGCATTTGAAATATCAATCAACTTTTCAAAATAAGAAGTAATATCTTCGTTTTCACCCATTCTTAATCTTTCAAATTTACTAGTGAGACCTCTAAGCTTTGTTTCTCGGACACTGTCATCTCCTTCACAAAATTTTTGTAAAGTATCCCAAGCATTTTTTGCAGAGGGACTATTTTGAATGAGTTTAAACATATGCATGTCAACCCATTCATAGATAGCATTTAGTGCCTTTTCATTGAAACTAGCAAGATTATTTTCTTCAATAGTCCATTCAGATTCAGGTTTGACTTGAACGTCACCATCTTCATCTGGAAGGAGTAATGGAAGAGAATAACCATTTAAAATAGATCACCAAGCTCGAAGATCAATTGATTTGATATGCGAGCGTAGGCGAATCTTCATATAAGCATAATTTGATCCGTCTAAAACCGGTAATCTCTTTTGATTAGGGTAGGCAGGATCATAAGCCATGACAAAAGGATCTAAACACTTAGTATATCAAGTGCTAGACTCTGATACCAATTGAAATTGTCTATGAGGGGCACATCGACCAATGAGGGACACAAATTTTTTTTAGTTTAAACCCAATGAGGGGCATTTACTGACCTTTTTGTTCTAGTATGTGTACATTCTTAAAGTTAACATTTTTTTAAAATACCCCTTTGTGCTTAAAGTGACAAAGTCACTTATATTGTGTTGATATTGAAAAAGGCAAAGCTTGTTAAAATACTCTCAAAGTAACTCGGGGCACGACGTTCGCTATGACGATGTTTTCTTGCCAAAACGGGAGTATAATGTAGTTGTTTTATACTAAGTATTAGGGACATGGAGCTCGCTACTACAGTGTACCCTACTTGAAAGGTATAAAACTTACTACATATAGCTTTACACTTTAATAAAAAAAACTCGGGGCACGGAGCTCGCTACTACGATGCTTCCTTGTAAATAAAGAAAGTGTAAAGTTTGCTTAAAATTGCCTAAGAAATGATAAGTTATATTTGTTAAAAAAAATATCAAGGGGGTTTTATTCAAAATGTTGCCATGTGTGTCACGCAACATTGCTAGTAACACATTAGTAGATGCTACATCATTTTTTTATTTCTTATTTTTGTTTTTGTTAATTAAATTTTAAATTTTCAAAAGTCTATTTCCTTATAATTAGAGCTTGTGAAATTTAAAAGGTTTTTAGCAAAAATATTTAATTTTTGTCTAACTAATTGTAATTTAGAAATATCTATTTTTTTAAAATTCATTATTTGAATTTTGAAAAACACAATTTTATGGATATTGCTAAAATTATTTTTAGTTATTATATATTTAAAAAAGAAAAAAAATGAAAAAAAATATTATTTTTTTAAAAATGGCGGATAACAGTGCTAAGTTGTTGGGTTTGTTAGGGATAAAATGGATTTAATTTGATTTGAACTTGTCAAATCAAATTAAAACCCTTACTATTCACTCATTAAAACCCTCCTCTCTAAACCCTCTCTCTCTCTCTCCCTTCGTATCTCTCTCTCTAGGCGGAAATCCCATTCCCCTGTTCCTCGTCATCTTCTTCCTTCGATTCTCCATGGCTAGTACCAAAAATTCTTCCCAAATTTCTTCACCCATGGAAATTTCTCCACTCGCCCCTTCGAGTGTCGCCTCCAATGTCGCCGTTCCTATGGAGACATCCCCTGCGACACTATCGGCCACACCCACAACCTCACCATCTTTAGACATTATTGTCTACAATCCACCTCAAATTCCCATGAGTCTTCCAGAAGCTACCCCCTCCATCGAACTCAATTTCGCCCCTCAAAAGAAATCAAAGAAACGAAAAGCCTTAGATTCTTCTTTGTCATTTAGGGGAGGAGTTCGTCGTCAATCCGAAAGGATTAAAACATTGTTCAGGTCCAAAATCCCTTCCAATACAGCAGATGATCCAGTCAATGTGGAGGATAGCTCAAGTTCATCGCTCAACATTTCGTCCGAGGACAATTCGGACCCAATCTTCAAAGAGACTAAGGAGCTCTCATCAACTTCTGATGAGGATGAGGAAGCATAGATGGAAGATGAGGAAACTCTAGCTCAAGCCCAGTTCCGGATTGCCAAGAAACAGAAAATTCAGTCACGTGTTTCCCTAAGTGTTGTCAATTCAATGGCAACACCTGAGACAACACCTGCTGCCAAGTCCAAAGCCCAGTCAAGTTTACCTTCGTATTCTCCCATCTCCTGGCCAGATGTAACCACTCCTACTCCCTCTCAAGATTCAAAATCTGATTACGAGTCTTTTGGATATTATGAACGCCCATTCCTTTCCGAAGAATTTTATAGTAAATCCAACTTAGATAAGTGGGTTCAAGATTCTGAGAAAAAGATTCTGAATGAAAGGAACATGTTTGTGATTCAGTTCAAGGAGTTAGGAGTGTACCAATTTTTGGAGGACATAACTTTTTGCCTACTGTTGTGAAAGTTCCGTTTATGTTGAAAGTTTGGTTAGAAACTTTTATGCTCATCTTAGGGAGGATATTGATGATAAGAATACCCCTCATTATGAAAAGATTTTTGTTAGGGGCAATATTTATGATTTTAATCCCTTGATCATCAACAAATCATTCGGCCTCCCTAATATTGAAGATGAGAGTTTGGACGTTGAACCAAATACCTTAGCAAACTTTTTGACTGGAGGGAGAATCACTGTTTAGAGTGACCACTTTAAATCTACCCACCTTACTTCTCTGTTTAGTGTTCTTCAAAAAATTTGTATAATAAATTGGCTCCCTACGGCCAATGAAAACACGGTGACATTTGAGCAAGCCACTTTGTTGTACAAATTAGGTAAGAAACAAAGAGTCAACTTTGGAAGGTTGGTATTTGTTCACCTAGCTGCATGGGCCAAGAAAATAAAAACCTCCTCCTTCATTTTCCCTTCCCTCATTTATAATATTCTCTTGTACCAAAACCTCAAGCCTTGGAATGCCGATAATATCTCTGAGAAGCCTGTTTATTACATAATTAGCAAACATTTTACAGAAGGTGATAGGCACAGAGATTTGCCATGGGTTTTGGTTACAGATGCTCCTTCGTTGGCTGCCCCTGCTTCAAGTGTCGCCCCTGAAATTGGCAACACTTCAGGCAACACTGCTCCTGTAATGATTGATGTTGCTATGGTTCTTAATTTTTCAATAGTCAGGTGAAGCACATCGACTCAGTGATACAGGGGTGGCTGGACATGCGTACTGATATGATGAAAATGGTGGATATGATTTCTTCCAAAATAGAGGGAGATCAATCAAGGCCAAGGCGTGATGATGGAGCGGATGGAGCTGGAGCTGGACCAAGTGGCACAGCTAAGGGAGGTGAAGGAGCTGAAAATGCAGAAGGTTGAAGGTGGTTTCGAATTGTTGCTTGATTTGGTGGTTTGGTAACAAAAACAATTTTATTTGTTTTTATTTGATTTGTGATGTTTAAATAATTTTAATTTCTGTTTTTTTTTCTTTGTTTCGGCTGGAATTTTCTTCAAACTTTGGTGAATGGTTTTTGCTAAATGGTTGGTTGGTTGTTTTTAAGATTTTAATAATTATTTTGGTTAGTTATTAATTTCGTATTAAGGGGAAGATAAATTCAAAATTATGTGACTTTACATTGCCTGAAGGTTGATGTTGCCACTATTTGGAGTGTGATACTTTGATTGAAAAATATTTTCAAACATTTCCTGAAGGTTTATGTTGTCACTATTTGTCACGTGGCAGTTTTTTTTTTTGTTAAGTATGACTAATTGGTTTGTAAAGATCATCACATTGGTATTTTGTGAAGAAATCAGTAACTAAGAGGGAGATTGTTAATGTTAGATCATGTGTTGCCATGAATGTTGTCCCAAGTGTTGCAAACCAGTGTTGCCACTGGTGTTGCCACAAGTGTTAGAAAATTCAGTCCTGTGTTTCCCTAAGTGTTGCCAATCCAATGGCAACACCTGAGACAACACCTGCTGCCAAGTCCAAAGCCCAGTCAATTTTACCTTCGTATTCTCCCATCTCCTGGCCAGAGGTAACCACTCCTACTCCCTCTCAAGATTCAAAATCTGATTACGAGTCTTTTGGATATTATGAACGCCCATTCCTTTCTGAAGAATTTTATAGTAAATCTAACTTAGATAAGTGGGTTCAAGATTCTGAGAAAAAGATTCTGAATGAAAGGAACATGTTTGTGATTCTGTTCAAGGAGTTAGGAGTGTACCAATTTTTGGAGGACATAAACTTTTTGCCTACAGTTGTGAAAGTGTCTGTTTATGTTGAAAGTTTGGTTAGAAACTTTTATGCTCATCTTAGGGAGGATATTGATGATAAGAATACCCCTCATTATGAAAAGATTTTTGTTAGGGAAAATATTTATGATTTTAATCCCTTGATCATCAACAAATCATCCGGCCTCCCTAATATTGAAGATGAGAGTTTGAACGTTGAACCGAATACCTTAGCAAACTTTTTGACTGGAGGGAGAATCACTGTTTAGAGTGACCACTTTAAATCTACCCACCTTACTTCTCTGTTTAGTGTTCTTCACAAAATTTGTATAATAAATTGGCTTCCTACGGCCAATGAAAACACGGTGATATTTGAGCAAGCCACTTTGTTGTACAAATTAGGTAAGAAACAAAGAGTCAACTTTGGAAGGTTGGTATTTGTTCACCTAGCTGCATGGGCCAAGAAAAGAAAAACCTCCTCCTTCATTTTCCCTTCCCTCATTTATAATATTCTCTTGTACCAAAACCTCAAGCCTTGGAATGCCGATAATATCTCTGAGAAGCCTGTTTATTACAGAATTAGCAAACATTTTACAGAAGGTGATAGGCACGAGATTTGCCATGGGTTTTGGTTACGTATGCTCCTTCGTTGGCTACCTCGCTTCAAGTGTCGCCCCTGAAATTGGCAACACTTCAGGCAACACTGCTCCTGTAATGATTGATGTTGCTATGGTTCTTAATTTTTCAATACTCAGGTGAAGCACATCGACTCAGTGATACAAGGGTGGCTGGACATGCGTACTGATATGATGAAAATGGTGGATATGATTTCTTCCAAAATAGAGGGAGATCAATCAAGGCCAAGGCGTGATGATGGAGCGGATGGAGCTAGAGCTGGACCAAGTGGCACAGCTAAGGGAGGTGAAGGAGCTGGAAATGCAGAAGGTTGAAGGTGGTTTCGAATGGTTTCTTGATTTGGTGGTTTGGTAACAAAAACAATTTTATTTGTTTTTATTTGATTTGTGATGTTTAAATAATTTTAATTTCTGTTTTTTTTCTTTGTTTCGGCTGGAATTTTCTTCAAACTTTGGTTAATGATTTTTGCTAAATGGTTGGTTGGTTGTTTTTAAGATTTTAATAATTATTTTGGTTAGTTATTAATTTCGTATTAAGGGGAAGATAAATTCAAAATTATGTGACTTTACATTGCCTGAAGGTTGATGTTGCCACTATTTATAGTGTGATACTTTGATTGAAAAATATTTTCAAACATTGCCTGAAGGTTTATGTTGTCACTATTTGTCACGTGGCAATTTTTTTTTTTGTTAAGTATGACTAATTGGTTTGTAAATATCATCACATTGGTATTTTGTGAAGAAATCAGTAACTAAGAGGGAGATTGTTAATGTTAGATCATGTGTTGCCATGAATGTTGTCCCAAGTGTTGCAAACCAGTGTTGCCACTGGTGTTGCCACAAGTGTTAGAAAATTCAGTCCTGTGTTTCCCTAAGTGTTGCCAATCCAATGGCAACACCTGAGACAACACCTGCTGCCAAGTCCAAAGCCCAGTCAAGTTTACCTTCGTATTCTCCCATCTCCTGGCCAGAGGTAACCACTCCTACTCCCTCTCAAGATTCAAAATCTGATTACGAGTCTTTTGGATATTATGAACGCCCATTCCTTTCTGAAGAATTTTATAGTAAATCCAACTTAGATAAGTGGGTTCAAGATTCTGAGAAAAAGATTCTGAATGAAAGGAACATGTTTGTGATTCAGTTCAAGGAGTTAGGAGTGTACCAATTTTTGGAGGACATAAACTTTTTGCCTACAGTTGTGAAAGTGTCCGTTTATGTTGAAAGTTTGGTTAGAAACTTTTATGCTCATCTTAGGGAGGATATTGATGATAAGAATACCCCTCATTATGAATTTTTTTTGTTAGGGGCAATATTTATGATTTTAATCCCTTGATCATCAACAAATCATTCGGCCTCCCTAATATTGAAGATGAGAGTTTGGACGTTGAACCGAATACCTTAGCAAACTTTTTGACTGGAGGGAGAATCACTGTTTAGAGTGACCACTTTAAATCTACCCACCTTACTTCTCTGTTTAGTGTTCTTCAAAAAATTTGTATAATAAATTGGCTCCCTACGGCCAATGAAAACACGGTGACATTTGAGCAAGCCACTTTGTTGTACAAATTAGGTAAGAAACAAAGAGTCAACTTTGGAAGGTTGGTATTTGTTCACCTAGCTGCATGGGCCAAGAAAAGAAAAACCTCCTCCTTCATTTTCCCTTCCCTCATTTATAATATTCTCTTGTACCAAAACCTCAAGCCTTGGAATGCCGATAATATCTCTGAGAAGCCTGTTTATTACAGAATTAGCAAACATTTTACAGAAAGTGATAGGCACAGATATTTGCAATGGGTTTTGGTTACAGATGCTCCTTCGTTGGCTGCCCCTGCTTCAAGTGTCGCCCCTGAAATTGGCAACACTTCAGGCAACACTGCTCCTGTAATGATTGATGCTGCTATGGTTCTTAGTTTTTCAATAGTCAGGTGAAGCACGTCGACTTAGTGATACAGGGGTGGCTGGACATGCGTACTGATATGATGAAAATGGTGGATATGATTTATTCCAAAATAGAGGAAGATCAATCAAGGCCAAGGCGTGATGATGGAGCGGATGGAGCTGGAGCTGGACCAAGTGGCACAGCTAAGGGAGGTGAAGGAGCTGAAAATGCAGAAGGTTGAAGGTGGTTTTGAATGGTTGCTTGATTTGGTGGTTTGGTAACAAAAACAATTTTATTTGTTTTTATTTGATTTGTGATGTTTAAATAATTTTAATTTCTGTTTTTTTCTTTGTTTCGGCTGAAATTTTCTTCAAACTTTGGTGAATGGTTTTTGCTAAATGGTTGGTTGGTTGTTTTTAAGATTTTAATAATTATTTTGGTTAGTTATTAATTTCGTATTAAGGGGAAAATAAATTCAAAATTATGTGACTTTACATTGCCTGAAGGTTGATCTTGCCACTATTTGGAGTGTGATACTTTGATTGAAAAATATTTTCAAACATTGCACGAAGGTTTATGTTGTCACTATTTGTCACGTGGCAATTTTTTTTTTGTTTTGTTAAGTATGACTAATTGGTTTGTAAATATCATCACATTGGTATTTTGTGAAGAAATCAGTAACTAAGAGGAAGATTGTTAATGTTAGATCATGTATTGCCATGAATGTTGTCCCAAGTGTTGCAAACCAGTGTTGTCACTGGTGTTGCCACAAGTGTTAGAAAATTCAGTCCTGTGTTTCCCTAAGTGTTTCCAATCCAATGGCAACACCTGAGACAACACCTGCTGCCAAGTCCAAAGCCCAGTCAAGTTTACCTTCGTATTCTCCCATCTCCTGGCCAGAGGTAACCACTCCTACTCCCTCTCAAGATTCAAAATCTGATTACGAGTCTTTTGGATATTATGAACGCCCATTCCTTTCCGAAGAATTTTATAGTAAATCCAACTTAGATAAGTGGGTTCAAGATTCTGAGAAAAAAGATTCTGAATGAAAGGAACATGTTTGTGATTCAGTTCAAGGAGTTAGGAGTGTACCAATTTTTGGAGGACATAAACTTTTTGCCTACATTTGTTAAAGTGTCCGTTTATGTTAAAAGTTTGGGTAGAAACTTTTATGCTCATCTTAGGGAGGATATTGATGATAAGAATACCCCTCATTATGAAAAGATTTTTGTTAGGGGCAATATTTATGATTTTAATCCCTTGATCATCAACAAATCATTCGGCCTCCCTAATATTGAAGATGAGAGTTTGGACGTTGAACCGAATACCTTAGCAAACTTTTTGACTGGAGGGAGAATCACTGTTTAGAGTGACCACTTTAAATCTACCCACCTTACTTCTCTGTTTAGTGTTCTTCACAAAATTTGTATAATAAATTGGCTCCCTACGGCCAATGAAAACACGGTGACATTTGAGCAAGCCACTTTGTTGTACAAATTAGGTAAGAAACAAAGAGTCAACTTTGGAAGGTTGGTATTTGTTCACCTAGCTGCATGGGCCAAGAAAATAAAAACCTCCTCCTTCATTTTCCCTTCCCTCATTTATAATATTCTCTTGTACCAAAACCTCAAGCCTTGGAATGCCGATAATATCTCTGAGAAGCCTGTTTATTACAGAATTAGCAAACATTTTACAGAAGGTGATAGGCACAGAGATTTGCCATGGGTTTTGGTTACAGATGCTCCTTCGTTGGCTGCCCCTGCTTCAAGTGTCGCCCCTGAAATTGGCAACACTTCAGGCAACACTGCTCCTGTAATGATTGATGCTGCTATGGTTCTTAATTTTTCAATAGTCAGGTGAAGCACATCGACTCAGTGATACAGGGGTGGCTGGACATGCGTACTGATATGATGAAAATGGTGGATATGATTTCTTCCAAAATAGAGGGAGATCAATCAAGGCCAAGGCGTGATGATGGAGCGGATGGAGCTGGAGCTGGACCAAGTGGCACAGCTAAGGGAGGTGAAGGAGCTTAAAATGCAGAAGGTTGAAGGTGGTTTCGAATGGTTGCTTGATTTGGTGGTTTGGTAACAAAAACAATTTTATTTGTTTTTATTTGATTTGTGATGTTTAAATAATTTTAATTTCTGTTTTTTTTCTTTGTTTCGGCTGGAATTTTCTTCAAACTTTGGTGAATGGTTTTTGCTAAATGGTTGGTTGGTTGTTTTTAAGATTTTAATAATTATTTTGGTTAGTTATTAATTTCGTATTAAGGGGGAAGATAAATTCAAAATTATGTGACTTTACATTGCCTGAAGGTTGATGTTGCCACTATTTGGAGTGTGATACTTTGATTGAAAAATATTTTCAAACATTTCCTGAAGGTTTATGTTGTCACTATTTGTCACGTGGCAGTTTTTTTTTTGTTAAGTATGACTAATTGGTTTGTAAAGATCATCACATTGGTATTTTGTGAAGAAATCAGTAACTAAGAGGGAGATTGTTAATGTTAGATCATGTGTTGCCATGAATGTTGTCCCAAGTGTTGCAAACCAGTGTTGCCACTGGTGTTGCCACAAGTGTTAGAAAATTCAGTCCTGTGTTTCCCTAAGTGTTGCCAATCCAATGGCAACACCTGAGACAACACCTGCTGCCAAGTCCAAAGCCCAGTCAATTTTACCTTCGTATTCTCCCATCTCCTGGCCAGAGGTAACCACTCCTACTCCCTCTCAAGATTCAAAATCTGATTACGAGTCTTTTGGATATTATGAACGCCCATTCCTTTCCGAAGAATTTTATAGTAAATCCAACTTAGATAAGTGGGTTCAAGATTCTGAGAAAAAAGATTCTGAATGAAAGGAACATGTTTGTGATTCAGTTCAAGGAGTTAGGAGTGTACCAATTTTTGGAGGACATAAATTTTTTGCCTACATTTGTTAAAGTGTCCGTTTATGTTAAAAGTTTGGGTAGAAACTTTTATGCTCATCTTAGGGAGGATATTGATGATAAGAATACCCCTCATTATGAAAAGATTTTTGTTAGGGGCAATATTTATGATTTTAATCCCTTGATCATCAACAAATCATTCGGCCTCCCTAATATTGAAGATGAGAGTTTGGACGTTGAACCGAATACCTTAGCAAACTTTTTGACTGGAGGGAGAATCACTGTTTAGAGTGACCACTTTAAATCTACCCACCTTACTTCTCTGTTTAGTGTTCTTCACAAAATTTGTATAATAAATTGGCTTCCTACGGCCAATGAAAACACGGTGATATTTGAGCAAGCCACTTTGTTGTACAAATTAGGTAAGAAACAGAGAGTCAACTTTGGAAGGTTGGTATTTGTTCACCTAGATGCATGGGCCAAGAAAAGAAAAACCTCCTCCTTCATTTTCCCTTCCCTCATTTATAATATTCTCTTGTACCAAAACCTCAAGCCTTGGAATGCCGATAATATCTCTGAGAAGCCTGTTTATTACAGAATTAGCAAACATTTTACAGAAGGTGATAGGCACAGAGATTTGCCATGGGTTTTGGTTACAGATGCTCCTTCGTTGGCTACCCCTGCTTCAAGTGTCGCCCCTGAAATTGGCAACACTTCAGGCAACACTGCTCCTGTAATGATTGATGTTGCTATGGTTCTTAATTTTTCAATACTCAGGTGAAGCACATCGACTCAGTGATACAATGGTGGCTGGACATGCGTACTGATATGATGAAAATGGTGGATATGATTTCTTCCAAAATAGAGGGAGATCAATCAAGGCCAAGGCGTGATGATGGAGCGGATGGAGCTAGAGCTGGACCAAGTGGCACAGCTAAGGGAGGTGAAGGAGCTGGAAATGCAGAAGGTTGAAGGTGGTTTCGAATGGTTGCTTGATTTGGTGGTTTGGTAACAAAAACAATTTTATTTGTTTTTATTTGATTTGTGATGTTTAAATAATTTTAATTTCTGTTTTTTTTCTTTGTTTCGGCTGGAATTTTCTTCAAACTTTGGTTAATGATTTTTGCTAAATGGTTGGTTGGTTGTTTTTAAGATTTTAATAATTATTTTGGTTAGTTATTAATTTCGTATTAAGGGGAAGATAAATTCAAAATTATGTGACTTTACATTGCCTGAAGGTTGATGTTGCCACTATTTATAGTGTGATACTTTGATTGAAAAATATTTTCAAACATTGCCTGAAGGTTTATGTTGTCACTATTTGTCACGTGGCAATTTTTTTTTTGTTAAGTATGACTAATTGGTTTGTAAATATCATCACATTGGTATTTTGTGAAGAAATCAGTAACTAAGAGGGAGATTGTTAATGTTAGATAATGTGTTGCCATGAATGTTGTCCCAAGTGTTGCAAACCAGTGTTGCCACTGGTGTTGCCACAAGTGTTAGAAAATTCAGTCCTGTGTTTCCCTAAGTGTTGCCAATCCAATGGCAACACCTGAGACAACACCTGCTGCCAAGTCCAAAGCCCAGTCAAGTTTACCTTCGTATTCTCCCATCTCTTGGCCAAAGGTAACCACTCCTACTCCCTCTCAAGATTCAAAATCTGATTACGAGTCTTTTGGATATTATGAACGCCCATTCCTTTCCGAAATTTTTTATAGTAAATCCAACTTAGATAAGTGGGTTCAAGATTCTGAGAAAAAGATTCTGAATGAAAGGAACATGTTTGTGATTCAGTTCAAGGAGTTAGGAGTGTACCAATTTTTGGAGGACATAAACTTTTTGCCTACAATTGTGAAAGTGTCCGTTTATGTTGAAAGTTTGGTTAGAAACTTTTATGCTCATCTTAGGGAGGATATTGATGATAAGAATACCCCTCATTATGAATTTTTTTTTGTTAGGGGCAATATTTATGATTTTAATCCCTTGATCATCAACAAATCATTCGGCCTCCCTAATATTGAAGATGAGAGTTTGGACGTTGAACCGAATACCTTAGCAAACTTTTTGACTGGAGGGAGAATCACTGTTTAGAGTGACCACTTTAAATCTACCCACCTTACTTCTCTGTTTAGTGTTCTTCAAAAAATTTATATAATAAATTGGCTCCCTACGACCAATGAAAACACGGTGACATTTGAGCAAGCCACTTTGTTGTACAAATTAGGTAAGAAACAAAGAGTCAACTTTGGAAGGTTGGTATTTGTTCACCTAGCTGCATGGGCCAAGAAAAGAAAAACCTCCTCCTTCATTTTCCCTTCCCTCATTTATAATATTCTCTTGTACCAAAACCTCAAGCCTTGGAATGCCGATAATATCTCTGAGAAGCCTGTTTATTACAGAATTAGCAAACATTTTACAGAAAGTGATAGGCACAGATATTTGCCATGGGTTTTGGTTACAGATGCTCCTTCGTTGGCTGCCCCTGCTTCAAGTGTCGCCCCTGAAATTGGCAACACTTCAGGCAACACTGCTCCTGTAATGATTGATGCTGCTATGGTTCTTAGTTTTTCAATAGTCAGGTGAAGCACGTCGACTTAGTGATACAGGGGTGGCTGGACATGCGTACTGATATGATGAAAATGGTGGATATGATTTCTTCCAAAATAGAGGAAGATCAATCAAGGCCAAGGCGTGATGATGGAGCGGATGGAGCTGGAGCTGGACCAAGTGGCACAGCTAAGGGAGGTGAAGGAGCTGAAAATGCAGAAGGTTGAAGGTGGTTTCGAATGGTTGCTTGATTTGGTGGTTTGGTAACAAAAACAATTTTATTTGTTTTTATTTGATTTGTGATGTTTAAATAATTTTAATTTCTGTTTTTTTCTTTGTTTCGGCTGAAATTTTCTTCAAACTTTGGTGAATGGTTTTTGCTAAATGGTTGGTTGGTTGTTTTTAAGATTTTAATAATTATTTTGGTTAGTTATTAATTTCGTATTAAGGGGAAAATAAATTCAAAATTATGTGACTTTACATTGCCTGAAGGTTGATGCTGCCACTATTTGGAGTGTGATACTTTGATTGAAAAATATTTTCAAACATTGCCTGAAGGTTTATGTTGTCACTATTTGTCACGTGGCAATTTTTTTTTGTTAAGTATGACTAATTGGTTTGTAAATATCATCACATTGGTATTTTGTGAAGAAATCAGTAACTAAGAGGAAGATTGTTAATGTTAGATCATGTATTGCCATGAATGTTGTCCCAAGTGTTGCAAACCAGTGTTGTCACTGGTGTTGCCACAAGTGTTAGAAAATTCAGTCCTGTGTTTCCCTAAGTGTTGCCAATCCAATGGCAACACCTGAGACAACACCTGCTGCCAAGTCCAAAGCCCAGTCAAGTTTACCTTCGTATTCTCCCATCTCCTGGCCAGAGGTAACCACTCCTACTCCCTCTCAAGATTCAAAATCTGATTACGAGTCTTTTTGGATATTATGAACGCCCATTCCTTTCCGAAGAATTTTATAGTAAATCCAACTTAGATAAGTGGGTTCAAGATTCTGAGAAAAAGATTCTGAATGAAAGGAACATGTTTGTGATTCAGTTCAAGGAGTTAGGAGTGTACCAATTTTTGGAGGACATAAACTTTTTGCCTACATTTGTTAAAGTGTCCGTTTATGTTAAAAGTTTGGGTAGAAACTTTTATGCTCATCTTAGGGAGGATATTGATGATAAGAATACCCCTCATTATGAAAAGATTTTTGTTAGGGGCAATATTTATGATTTTAATCCCTTGATCATCAACAAATCATTCGGCCTCCCTAATATTGAAGATGAGAGTTTGAACGTTGAACCGAATACCTTAGCAAACTTTTTGACTGGAGGGAGAATCACTGTTTAGAGTGACCACTTTAAATCTACCCACCTTACTTCTCTGTTTAGTGTTCTTCACAAAATTTGTATAACAAATTGGCTCCCTACGGCCAATGAAAACACGGTGACATTTGAGCAAGCCACTTTGTTGTACAAATTAGGTAAGAAACAAAGAGTCAACTTTGGAAGGTTGGTATTTGTTCACCTAGCTGCATGGGCCAGGAAATGAAAAACCTCCTCCTTCATTTTCCCTTCCCTCATTGATAATATTCTCTTGTACCAAAACCTCAAGCCTTGGAATGCCGATAATATCTCTGAGAAGCCTGTTTATTACAGAATTAGCAAACATTTTACAGAAGGTGATAGGCACAGAGATTTGCCATGGGTTTTGGTTACAGATGCTCCTTCGTTGGCTGCCCCTGCTTCAAGTGTCGCCCATGAAATTGGCAACACTTCAGGCAACACTACTTCTGTAATGATTGATGCTGCTATGGTTCTTAATTTTTCAATAGTCAGGTGAAGCACATCGACTCAGTAATACAGGGGTGGCTGGACATGCGTACTGATATGATGAAAATGGTGAATATGATTTCTTCCAAAATAGAGGGAGATCAATCAAGGCCAAGGCGTGATGATGGAACGGATGGAGCTGGAGCTGGACCAAGTGGCACAGCTAAGGGAGGTGAAGGAGTTGGAAATGCAGAAGGTTGAAGGTGGTTTCGAATGGTGGCTTGATTTGGTGGTTTGGTAACAAAAACAATTTTATTTGTTTTTATTTGATTTGTGATGTTTAAATAATTTTAATTTCTGATTTTTTTTTCGGCTGGAATTTTCTTCAAACTTTGGTGAATGGTTTTTGCTAAATGGTTGGTTGGTTGATTTTAAGATTTTAATAATTATTTTGGTTAGTTATTAATTTCGTATTAAGGGGAAGATAAATTCAAAATTATGTGACTTTACATTGCCTGAAGGTTGATGTTGCCACTATTTGGAGTGTGATACTTTGATTGAAAAATATTTTCAAACATTGCCTGAAGGTTTATGTTGTCACTATTTGTCACGTGGCAATTTTTTTGTTTTGTTAAGTATGACTAATTGGTTTGTAAAGATCATCACATTGGTATTTTGTGAAGAAATCGGTAACTAAGAGGGAGATTGTTAATGTTAGAACATGTGTTGCTATGAATGTTGTCCCAAGTGTTGCCACTTGTGTTGCCACAAGTGTTGCCATTTGGATTTGGCAACACTGAAATAGTTATTGTATTTTTCATAATAATAATGTGGAAATTAATGTTTAAATAACAGTAGTTAGTCTGCTTAAAATGAGCTTGAATAGGTCATCAGAATCTGCCCAGGCGTGATGTTTGAAGAAGAGGAGGAAATTAACATATGAACATGTGTTTATGATTAATTAATGACCAAGCAAAAATAGATATTATCTAGCTATTCAGGGGGAGAACGAGTCAGAGTACAAGGCATCTATAGATGAGAGGTACAAGCAAGAGAAGCCCAAGAAGACTAAGTCTCCTACAATTGAGGCGAGAAGACTAAAATGGAGGAAATAACTTCAAGGTTGTTGCTGATCATTTTGAGTAGGCTCCAAGACTTTGTGACCTATAAATAGTGCAGTGGATCTTCATTGAAGATCACCCAATTCAGAAAACGCAAATCTGCACAAGAAAAGAATTTTGCTCTTCAGTGTTGCCATTCAGTGTTGGCAACACTCTGTCCGACACTCGAGAGTTGCACATAGATTTTCATATTTTCGTGAGGTTTTGAGTGTTCATATTCAGAGAGAGTTCTTTATTTATTGTTCCTGGAGTTAATGATTATTTATCATTAAGGGAACTTTTTTGACCTTGTATTGAATTCATATTATATATAGAAAGGTCTTGCCCTCCTGGCACCCATCAAGTCCATGTGCAAAAGTTGAAAACAATGTGTTGTTCCAAAGTGTTGCTCTTGGTGTTGGGCAATACTGAGGGTAACACAGATTTGTTTACTTTTAAGGCAATCCCCACACATAGATTTATCTTTAAAAATTAATTTGGGAATTCTTTTAATAGCATCAAACCTAAAAAGTTTCTCCAAATTTATATAATGGAGATGTCCCAATTTTTGATGCCACAAAAGTGTGTCGTCAACCTTGGTTGAATTGCATACTTGTTGTTTACCAACAACATAGCAATTGTCACTTGATCTGGTTCCTGTCATAACACAAGTGTTAGTATGATAAAAAACTTCACAAGTATTATTTTTAAATTTTACCTCTAAGTTGTCGTCACACAACTGGCTAATGCTAATCAAATTAGCCATCAAGCCATCAACGTGCAGGACATTCTTTAAGGTAGGGAATTCGGCAACATCAAGTGTTCCTTTTCCTAGAATCTTGCTCTTTCCTCCACCTCCATAAGACACGTATCCTCCTTGAATAGGTTCATATTCTTTCAAGAATATTTTTGTTCCCGTCATATGGTGAGAACAACCACTATCAAAGTATCATGAACCTGAAATCTTAGTCCTCAAAGCAGTGTATACAACATTGCATTTCAGTTTTACTTTGGGTAACCAAGCCCTTTTTGAAAATCTGAATTTCTGTTCACCAGTGTTGTCTCGAGTGTTGTCCTGAGATTTTGGCGACACTTGAGGCAACACTTCCAAACTAGACATTTTCTTTTGAAGATTAAAACAGTCTGATTTTTTGTGTCCAGGTTTGTGACAGTATTCACACTCAAAGGTATGATCAGAAATATTACTAGAAGAACTACCTTTTTCCTTAACATGATCTTTTACAAAACTAGTCTTAGTTTCAACATTTATCAAGGTAGAAGTAATTTTTTCTAGTGGAAGGACATTAGGAATAGGCCGCTCTTTGTTTTTTGAGAGATTAAATCTGAACCACTCTTTGTGTGGCGGTTAGAGAGGTAGTAACCGTTGTAACAGAGTGGGAAGTTAAAAATAAATTTATTTTTCATATTCAATCCTAGCCACCAGTTATGGTTTTTCAAACTCAATCTTGGCCATCGATTGTGTGGTGGTTAGATGTGATCTCTATTGCATTATAGATAGTTTAAGAAATAGAATAAAATTAAGACAAATTGGTGAAATATTTATCGACTTTTAGACAATGAATTTTGCTATTAAAATATTAAATTTGAGAAGAAAATTTATTGATTACCAGATTTATCACATATTAAAAAAAATGCAAAATAAATGTCTTTTTAAAAAAAAATTGTTGAAAATGAATGTTTTTATTTAGAAAGAAAGAAAAAAAAAAAAAAACCAATGTCACTAATGCTATTGTGTTGGTGATTTATAATATTTACTAGTATAGCACCCGTGCGTTAAACGCACGGATAAAAAGTTGTGACAACAAATTTATACAAATAAGAAAAGTGCAAAATATAATTTTTTTTTTTTACAATGAATATAATTTTTTCCCAAAAAATAATTACTTAAATTGAAGTGGCTGAATAATATTAAAGAAAAAATATAATTTTATGTGATTCATAGGGATAATTAGTAGCATTATTGTAGTAAAAAAAAATATAAAAAAGTTGGTCTAAATAATTCGATAAATCAATAGCTATTGTTATTTCTCCTTAGAATATGCTTAGAAATTAACTGTCATTTTAGACTTCTGCCCATCTTAGAAATTAAGAATTTATCATGAAGAAATATTCAAAATTGATTGTTTGTAGGTGAAAACAATTTTATGAATGTGATATTGGGGAGAGGGATTAAAAAGGTGCAAGAGTGTGAAATTGGGTGAAGGTGATCTTTAAAAAGAGAGAAATGAGTAATTGAGAAAATTTGAGGAAGCATTAATCATTAATTAAATTATTGGCTACTTGAAGGAAGCAATTAAAGATCTTCTACATTACTTTGAAATTGGTGCACTTGAAATAGCTAAATTCTAGAATTATCTTTGTTTTGGAGGAAAAATGAGTGCTCTTATGCACTTCCCTCTTTATATAATTATAGATTAGCTCACTCTATACTAGCAATTAAAGTATAAAACTTGTGTTGTGAATTTAGTAATGATTTTTTTTTTATACTGATAACATCTAGTATATGTTAGAAATATAAAATTATTTACAAGTATATATAACTATTTAACATTAAGAAATTTGTTTTCTTATAATAGATTAAAATATAAAATAATATATTGACAAATTTTATTAATTAATTCCTCAAATTATGGAAGGATATTTATTTTTATTGAGCAAGTTTTGGGAGAAACTAGTTTCTTCATAAATTATAAAAAGTTCACTTTTTTTCTACTTGCAAGTAGTTAGCGAATATTTAGGAACAGTTTATAAAACAGGACTTTCTATAACTTAAGGAGAAACTAATTTCCCCCAAAATCTTGTGATTTTTATTTATAAAAATTATATTATATAAGCAATTGTTTGTAGTTGCAATAGCTCAACTCTACTAAAATACTAGTGATTAATTATAGCTAGCGTTCACATAATGCCTAGTCACTTCTAATGAAACTTTAATTGTATTATTTGGAAAAATTCAATTGTGGAAAAATCCGGAATAATGGTTCCACCTTTTGAAATACTTTGAATTTCTTTGTTTGGTTAGCGTTTACCTAATGCCTAGTCAGTAGTCTCAAGCCTAACTATCCTTGATTATACGTAGGGCCGGCAAAACCGTGGGTTTTAAGGTTAATTTGTCACTTAAAATTCATACAAGGCACGTAAGGCCTTAAACTATACGAGCCGAGTCGAATTTTGAAAGTTTGAGCTTTGAGCCCGTATAAAAGTTATTCAGCTCGAGTTCAGTATGAGTGTTCAAGCTCGAATCGAATCGAGTTTCGAGCTTTTCGCGAGCTGTTCATGAGCTGCTCGAACTCGAGTATTAATGAGCCGAGCTCGAGCTTGAACTTATTTTTTGAAAAAATCTGATACCAAACGAGCTTTATCGAACACCAATTCGAGTTGTAATCGATCTCGAGCCTAAATGAGCCTAAACAAGTTATTCGCGGACAAAATTCATTCGAGCTTTTTATCGAGCTTAATGATGAGCCGAGCTCAAACGAGTCGATCTCTGTGAAGGTGACGCTGAAGCTCCTGTACAAGTGGGCGACTGCCCAAGCTTAGTGGGTAACCGCCCAGCCCCAAAATCCAACGATGCTGAAGAGTCTGTACAAGTGGGCGACCGCCCAGCTCAAAACTCAAAACCGTGGAAACCTCTGTACAAGTGGGCGACCGCCCAATGACGTAATCTCACGTGATTCAGTTTCCTTTTTCCAGTTTTATTTGTTTTGATTTATTATTTTGAGTAGATCTCCTGGTCAGAATAGGTTTCTCTTCCTCTTTTCTTGTAACTCATTGAGTTCATCAATAATAAACATAATTTTTGGAAAAATCCTAAATTGTTTTCCTACATGGTATCAGAGTAACATCATACACAAGTCTAAATTAATGGCGGGAAACGATGCTATCGTCAATAATCCCCCTAAAATCGAATATAATTCTCCATTTTACCTTGGTCATCAGGATAAGCCAGGAGATTTTATTACTCCTACTCGTTTCAATGGTGATAATTACGATGATTGAGCCAGCGATATGCAAACATCGATCTCTTGAAGCTCGCCGAAAATTTGATTTTCTAGATGGTACGATTACTCAACCCGTTCTTCCCTGCACCACCTCTGATTGGAATACTATTCATGCCATGTTGATTTCTTGGATCTTGAATACTATTGAATCTAATGTTAAAAGCACTCTCTCGAAATTTAGAGATGCTAAACGTTTATGGGACTCTCTCAAAAATCGGTATGATGTGGTTGACGGTCCACGCATTCAACAATTGAAGGCATCTATTGCTCGATGTGAGCAATCTAAGGGCAAGTCGGTGGCCACATATTTTGGCAAATTAACTGGGTTGTGGGAAGAACTCCATAGCCATGAACCTTTGATTAATTGCACTTGTTGTGACAACTGCTCGGCTGCTCAACAACATGTGGATCGCAGAGAGATAGGCAAGCTTCATCAATTCCTTATGGGTTTGAATTCCGAGTATCATGCCAATACTCGCACCAATATTTTATCTATGGATCCTCTTCCTGGTCTTGACATGGCATATAAATTGGTGGCTCAGGATGAGCGGGTTCGTCTTGCCAAACCTGTTATTGAAGATGTGGTTAGTTTTGCTGTTCGTACCGGTGGAGCTCGTGGTCGCGACAACCCTGATAAATCCCATCTCACATGTACTCATTGTAAGAAGACGGGTCATGATAGTACCACATGTTTTGAATTGCATGGATATCCAGATTGGTGGCTTGAGCAACGCAACAAATCCAATGCTCGCGGCGGTGGTCGTCCGCAAAATGGGCGAGGTAGGGGTTCTCCTCGCGGAAGCATCGAAACTACAACGACACCGGATCGTGGCCCTGTTACTGTTGGTGCAGCTGCTGTAGGATCTCCCTCTGTGGCTTCTTCTTCATCATTTACAGCTGAGCAATGGCAAGCTTTGGCAAGCCTTGTCGGTAATTCCCAAATCTCAAATGATCGTCTCCATGGTAAGTTTGATTCGACTTCATGGATAATTGATACAGGTGCTTCAAATCATGTAACCGAAAATGCCTCGTGTCTTCTTAATTCTCGCACTATACCGGCTTGTCCTGTCGGTTTGCCTAATGGGTCATCGGTTTTGGCTCATACAGAGGGATCCGTTCGTCTGACGGACACCATTACTCTCTCTCATGTTCTTTTTATTCCGAATTTAAGCTGCAATTTAATTTCAGTATCTCAACTATCTGACGATATTCATTGCACTGTCCAATTTAACTCATCTATGTGTGCTATACAGGACCTGTTGAGGAACCTGATTGGAATGGGTGTTAGGCGGAATGGACTCTACTACTTTCGCGGCACATTTTCAGCATATAATGTCTCTGTTATCGGATCGCCTTCTGTGTTGAAGTTGTGGCATAATTGCTTGGGGCACCCTTCCGAGAATGTAGTAAAGCTTCTTCCCTCCGTTCGTGATACTTCTGCCAGTTTACTTAAACCTTATGATACTTGTTTTAGGGCTAAACAATCTAGAGATAGTTTTCCTGTTAGTGACCAAAAGTCCACTAGACTTTTTGAGAAGGTTCATTATGATTTGTGGGGTGCATACACTCATTCTTCTTCTTGTGGTGCACGGTATTTTTTTAACTTTATTAGATGATTTTTCCCGAGCTGTTTGGATTTATTTGTTAGTCGATAAAACCGAAGTTTTTCGTATGTTTATGGCTTTCATTGCAATGGCTGAACGTCAGTTTTCTCAGAAAATTAAGATTGTCCAATCTGATAATGGTACTAAATTTAATTGCATGCTTGATTATTTCTTTTCCACTTGCATTACTTTCCAAACATCTTGTGTTGGCACCCCTCAACAAAATGATCGAGTCTAGCGGAAGCATCGTCACATTCTAAATGTTGCTAGAGCGCTTAGATTTCAGGCTCATTTACCGATTTTCTTTTGGTGAGAAACAGTTCTTACTGCTGCACATTTGATTTATTATTTTGAGTAGATCTCCTGGTCAGAATAGGTTTCTCTTCCCACAAAATTTTGGGGGAAACTAGTTTCTTCTTAAGTTATAGAAAGTCCTGTTTTGTAAATTGTTCCTAAATATTCACTAACTACTTGTAAGTAGAAAAAAAGTGAACTTTTTATAATTTATGAAGAAACTAGTTTCTCCCAAAACTTGCTCTTCTCTTCCTCCTTTCTTGTAACTCATATATATTCAGAGTTCATCAATAATAAACATAAGTTTTGGGAAAATTCTAAATTGTTTTCCTACAATCTCGGTCAGAGCTCGTCGAACATACGAACCAAACACGAGCCGGCTCGAAAAAAAAAAAACGAGCTTGAAAATCGGTTCAAGCTCGAGCTCAAATTCACCTTGAGTCCACTCAAACTCGAGCTTTTACGAGCCGAGCCCAAACCGGCTCGTTTTGTGTAACAGCTAACAAGCAACCAATTAGCTTCATTATCAATTTCTAACCCTTTCAAAGATTTTGTTAATTACTCCGTAAATACTTTGACATCAATAATAAAAACAAGTTGAATATGGCACCTAATGGGCCATGGCCCAATGGTATCTTGGCTGACTTTCCGTAGGGGAGGTCATCGGTTCGATTTCCCCCAAGGGGAATCCTTGTGGATTAATTTCTTTCTTGGGTTTCAGGGTCCTTAGGAGCCCTCCGGGCACATCCATTCAGTTAAGGAAGCGGCATTGCTGGGCTTGCAACCTCAGTGTGGGGAGTTCAACTACCGCGTTGTAGGAGGGCTCCCTTGGGGCCAGGAGTATAAGGGGTGCTGCCACCCTGGCTGATTTGGGCATATCCGGGATTTACTTTCGCTAGGACACTGTGGAGCCGATAGGTAGTGATCCAGGACTAACTCGGCGAAGCTGGGAAACCTGGATATCAAAAAAAAAAAATATTTGAATATGGAGTCTGGGGTCTTCTCATTATCATTATGATCTTGATAGTTTGTTGTTTGATTTGACTTTTAATTTATTAAAGGCATAAATGTCTTTTAACAATAAAGAGGAATCATTCATTAGTGAAGTGAGTGATAATTTGGACTGTTAATCGATCATGTGTTATACGCCATGAAACCGAAAGTAATCCGAATTCATAGAAATAATATTATCATTCTAGGGATATCAATGATTGCTTGGAAAATGAATGACTGCCCAATATAATATATGCATTGAATTGAACCAAATAAAGTAAAATTGGTGCATGAACTTTTGAGATGATTCTAAACATCTACTCATGCAACTATTCAAGGTCAACTGAGAACTCCAAGTTAGGCAACAATCATGGCACAAAATATATGGGAGCATTCCAATAAATTTGGAGACAATCACATGCAAAATAGTAGGGGTGGTTTGATTGATATACTAATTACATTGAAAGCTTTTATTATTGTGAAGGGGTTTTAATTGTTTCTTCCTAAAAAACAGCTCTTTGGTAAAAAGAGTTGTTTTTTTTAGTAGAAAACACTAATTTTTATAACTTTTGAGTTTTGGAGTGTTTTTTTTAAGCTTAAAATCACTTTTTAAAATCACTTTTAAAAAAGCTCAAAATCACTTTTAATAGCGTTTGAATAACAATAGTGATTATGGTTTTAAGCTGTTAAAACGCAAAAAACTGTATTTTGGTATAAGCAACTATAACCCAGCTTTTGCTAAAAGTGATTCTTAGAAGTTATTATTTGTGTTATATTTACAATAATAACATATATCTCGTTTGTGCATTTATTATATTAGATATACTCCCTCCGTCCCAATAAGAGCTGCCCGTTTTTTGCCTTGCACGCAAATTAATAAAATGGGTGGGAAGAAAAAATGTTGTGAGTGTAATTTGAAAATAGGAGAGAGAATGAGTGGAGAGAATAATAAATTATAATGGTGTTGTGAGTATTAAAATAATGTAGGAGAGAGAATGAGTGGAGGGAATAGTAAAGATTCCTTTGCCAAAAAAGGAAAGTGGAAGCTATTAACGGGACACCCAAAATGGCAAAATGGGAAGCTACTATTGGGACGGAGGGAGTATATCATAAAGGTCATTTTTGGTATTTATCTTTCATAATCAGTTTTGAACATATACTATTCAAACATACTTATAAATTTTAATATTTATTACAAATAATCAATTTTTATAAAATCAATATTAAATAATCACTTTCGAAGAATCAGAAGCAATGTCAAACTCACCCGAAGGGGTCATAAAAAACCTATGCAAAGAGCTTTTACCATTGTGAAAAAAATTCAAGCTTTTTATTTGCTTACTTGGCAATTATGTGTCATGTAGGTCTCACAAAAAACTAATCTGAAGAGCTCTTACTATTGTGGATGCTTTTGTATCATGTACCAATCAATTATGATTTGGTACATGAAAATATATATCAGTATCAACCACAAAATTCGGTATATCAAATTTATTGGTGCGGTGATAATCGATTGGTACTCACATATATCAAATGTAAATCGCCTTTTCTATTGTGGTTAATGATATTTGGAAGACCCGTAATAGTATCGCTTTTGATGGAGCTGATGTTACCCCCGCGGACATCATTTCTAGAGTTAAGCTTTCAGTCTACCGTATTTTATTTACTTTGTATCCTTCTTATAGGATCGAGTTCTAGAGCTTTTATTCATCTTTGATTTTATTCCGGGGTATAACTCGTAGACTTCTTGACTTCTTGTATTCTTTTCCAAGTCTTGAATTGAATTCCTCTTCTCCCAAAAAAAAACAAAAAACAAAATGCAATGATAGATTTTTTTTTATAGCTTTTCTATCTATTATAAATTATAAAGAGCAACCCATTATAACATTAAAAGAAAGGTTCTAAAAGCACAAATTATAAAGGTTTGGAACTTAAAAAATGTAGTAAAACAAAAGTCATGAAAATTATACAATTGCGAAAGAGGGAGAGAAATCAGCTTGTTGGTGAGTTTCGTAAAGGGAGAAAGAGATCGATGAAATTAAAATTTAGGAGGCACGGCGGCTGCAACTTATGGTTAGATAAATGGTTAGATAAAGAAAACTATTTTTTTTATTTTATATATTTAGATATAAATATATAATTTTTTTTTATTTTTATAAATAATGTCAGTACATGATATATCAACCGAACTCAATATAGTATACCATGTACCATCCAATTTGACCAAATTGATACGAAACTGCCGTACTGAGGGTTCAGTATACCATTTTTTTTGTATCAATTATAATTATTACGGTTGGTATACATGTAGGTTATTACATACTAATACAATTTGCCACTCCCATAAAATAGTTTGATACTAGTGCTTTTGTTTTCCCTTGATTAAAAAAATAAGGAAACTCAAGTTAGAGAGCAATTTGATATATTTGAAATTGAAAGAGCAATTTGAAGTCTGCAAAATTCCACTTGCTCTTCCCAATTACAAATGTAAGGTTTGCACTTTTAATTTTAAGTAGGGGGTTAAGTGGTTCGGTGTAAATTGCGATTCAAAACTGAAATAAATTAAATCACGCGATTTAGTTCGATTTTCAATCAATAGTCGTTTGGTTTAGTTTGGTTTCAAGAATTGTCAAATCATGTGGTTTGGTTTGGTCTGTGGTTTGTACCCACAAATCACGGTTCGAGACTGCGAGACCGAACCAACAAACCAAACCGATAAATCAAACTACCAAACCGTTCAATATTAACCGTAGATACGCATATTTTTCATCTTCACCTCATATTTAGATTTGAAAACCCCTAATTCTATTCATATGTTTTAGCCCATAACCCTTTTTCTTTTGGTTAATCTTCCTGTAATAATGTTAATTCACTTTTTAGCACTTACCATTACAATTACTCAAATGGTCTATTGTTATTATAAATATTGAATCACAGTTTCATTTAAAATTTGAATCTCTTCTGTATAATATGTCTAGAAAATTCAAATAAACATGATAATGAATTGTGTAGTCTAAACCATGTTCTAATTAATTGTTTATTCCGTGTTCTATTTCATGGTTTGAACCGTGGTTTAAACCACGGTTCCGACCGTAAATTCAAACCGCGGTTCGAACCAAACCACCATTGTTTAATTCGATTCGGTTTGAATTTTTTCATGGTTCAATTCGATTTGAAATTTTTTCAAATCGATAACTAGTGATTCGGTTCGTAAATTTGCCTAAAGCGAACCATTTACACCCGTACTTTTAAGTTGCTAAAAACACTCTAATACCATAATATAGCTTGGTTTACTTTAAACTACTTAATTAACTGTCACATTAATTCCACCTATAATCATAATATAGCTCGGTTTAATTTAAGCTACTTAATTAACTTGAGTTTTCGCGAGGCTGTTAATTAAATATTTAGCTTTCTTTCGCTGTCACGATAAAACTTAATTAACTTGAGTTTTCGCGAGGCTGTTAATTAAATATTTAGCTTTCTTTCGCTGTCACGATAAATAATTACATATTCAAAATGAAAATCAATCAACTATATATATATATATATATATATATATATATATATATATATATATATATATATATATATATATGTGTAGTAGGCGCCTTGCGTAGAACAAAGATGAAAATGACACCTAATGGGCTTTGGCCCGGTGGTATGATAGAGACTTTCCGAAGGGAAGGTCTCTTGTTCGATTCCCAGAGTCTTTGGTTTAATTTCCTTCATTGGGTTTCGGTGAGCCTAAGACATCCGGCCATGTGATTAAGGAAGCGGCATTCTTTGAGGCCATAACCTCGGTGTGGGAGTTAAATCTACCGCGTTGTAGGAGGGCTCCATGGGGTGAGTATAAGTCTTGCCAGGCTGCATGAAGCACATCCGCGATTTACCTCCATTAGGGCAGAGGCCGGGAGGCTGAGTGGTCAAGGTGCGACTAACCCCACGTTCTAACTGGTATCAAAAAAAAAAAAAAAAAAAAAAAAAAAAAAAGATGAAAATGACACAAAAAACAGCAACATAATTGAAGCACGTTATTTTAAATATCCAAACTAGTTTCATCTATACATCAACAACAATCCTATCATACTCGGTATAATTCGTTAAAAAACAAAACGAAAAAAAATCCTAGAAAATAAAGAGAAAAAAAAAACCAAAAGGAAAATATAATACTCAGTCACCGATGAAACCGCGTTTGCATGTTAATTTGCTATATATGGCCTCCAATTCCATTGGGACTGGGACTGGGACCATTGGGACTGGGACTGGGACTGGGACCGGGACCGGGAGTGCTCATTGTGGTCATCGGATTGATATCTCGGTCTTTAAGGCGGTGTCCAATACCGGGGCTTGGCCCTGAATTCTTCATGGTTCTCATCAACTTTCCGTTTCTAGACCCACTCAAATATTGTCGAGATTCGGTGATCGAGATTCCGGAATTTAGGAGGATAAGCAAGAAGAAAAAAGAGAATGTGAAAGTTTGCTGTAATAATCTTTGAACCATATTTAGGGTTTGGAAATGAAGTGGATATATTACAGTATTTATAGTAGATATGGGTGGAATGGAAATAAGAAAAAAAGGAGGGATTATGGAAAGGAGAAAAATGGGAGGGAAATCCATGTGGCGCCACCACCTATTGGGGTAATGTTGGGGAAGAACCAACATTATACGTTCCTTAATGCGTGGGGGGATAAAACAATAGATCTTCGAAAATTATTCCCCATACTTGCACGGCTGATTACTAATTAGTCAACTTTTTGGCTTTTGGAGATGGAGATTGCACCTTGTTTTTATAGTTAAGAAATCACATTAAAATAATTTTGTTTAGACATTTTTTTATGAAAATGATGAAAAAGATTAATTTGGGATTGAGAGAATATTAGAAAGGGATTGTGATCGGTGAAGGTCAAACGGATTATCCGTCCCGACCCGACCCGTTTTAACACGGTTCGCGGGCTCGACGGACCTAAATCTGACGTATTGTGTCTTCAAACGGGTTAGAGTCCAGCTCAGCCCGCCCCATTTACCTTGTCCAAGCCGCCTGTTTTGTCCAAATCAAATGATTCACGGGCTAAACGGGTTTCAACACCTTTTTTTTTAATATCATAAAAGCTTGGAAAAATATTAAAATTTAATAAACTAATTTCTAAAAGTATTAAATCACTTGGTCCTAATTTTTTAAAATTATTTTATACATATAAAGCTCATTATCTAAATATAAATTAGTTTCCACCTTAATTGCCAAGATAAATGCCATTTTTAAACAAAGATAACGAATTGTTATATGCATATTAGATTAAAATAACCCTCTAATTTAGCCACTAATTTGATTTAGGATTTTTTTTCAAAATACAAAAAAAAAAGGGTCAAACGAGTATGGACGCAAACGGGCTGTGAGGCCCGAAGGCTTAGGCCCGATCCGTCCAGCATATGTGAAGGAAAGCCTGGTCCGTGGGTCCACGGGCTAAGAGGCGGGCTTGGCCCGCGAATTGAAGAATACGGACCGGCAGATAGACGGGTTGCTTAGGAGTTCTAGCCCATTTGGCCATCACCGCTTGTGATTTTAGAGCCCTCAAGACAAAATTTAATCCTGATGTAGGATACAAAATTTTAAAAAATCTCATAGACACCCCTCGTCTCTTATACTTGAATTATAAAACTACGTCGACTCTTATACATGAATTATAATAGTCATTTTCTTCATTTTCACACTACTAAACTATAGTAAAATCACTTATTGAAAAAAAATACAACCAGTTATAAGTTACTTATTTACAGAACTGCCATCACACTTATAGTGCAACTCTTATAGATGAAGTATAAGATTCACTTCTTATAATTCAGGTATAAGACAATTATTATAACAAAAAAAATCAATAGCTACGAATTAATCTAATATTTAAATTTTATAACTTTTATAGATGAAAATTCGCCTCTCATAATTCAAATATAAGATAATTTTTGCAATAAAAAAAATCAAATATTCCAATAATATCAATGAATTAATCTGATAATTTACACATTACAACACTTATAGCTAAACTATAAGATCAATTTTTCTCTTATAGTTCAGGCATAAAATATTTTTTTAAAGGAGTTTTTACCAAAAACTAGTTCAAAAATATGCTATTTACAAAAAAAAAAAAAAAAAACCATATAAGATGTGATATTACAAAAAAAAGCATGTAAGATGTGATATTACAAAACAATAGTTTTTTTAAAAAAAAATTCCAGATAAAACAATTGATAAATGCATTTATCAATGTATAATATATTTATTAATTGGGCTAGCCGGGCCCGGCCCGGCCCGCCCAATTAACCAATAGCTCGCCTGATTCACGGATTAGTCCGGCATGTGCATTTTGAGCCCGGGAGCAAGCCCGGCCCAGCCAGCCTGGTGTGACATGATCCGGCCCTCCCCGTTTGCCCGTGATTCTATTGAAACGGGATTGGTGGATTTTTTATTTTTTTTTCTTTCTAAATTCTAGAAAATTTAAAAGGAAAAATTAGGGTAGTAAGAGTCAATCTTAAACCATTTACAAGTTTAGGCAAGAATTTAACCACTCTATCAATAACTTACATGTGTCATACTTCAGAATAGATAATATTTTTAAAAAAAAACAGAAAATATGCATATAGGCGGGCCCTAAAAGCCCTTGGGCTTGGCCAGGCCCGTGATCTTCATTTCAGATCCGACCTGCCTATTCTACATTGGCTGGGCTTGGCGGGCTGGGTGGGTGGGCGACAGGCTGGGCAGCGGCGGACGCTGGGCTCACGGGCCGGCCCACGGATTCGGGCCCGAAGTGTTCATCTTCATTTATAACTGATAAATTCATTTATCAGCTTTCTAAATAGTATTTTGTGTTTGATTTTTTAGTTAAATAACTTATAAATGCATTTTACATTGATAAATGTATTTAACAGTTGTTGACAGATAAACGCAAAAAAAAAAAAAATTTGTAATATTTAAAGAGTTTTTTGTAGCATTCAACTTATGTGAATTTTTTTTTTTTTTGTAATATCCGTATTTCAAAAATAGTTTTAGGTAAATGCCCCTTTTTTTCAACCATATAATAAATAATAGTTATAAACAAATACTCCCTCCGTCCCGTCCGAAAGGGCAATTTTTGAGCCTTGCACGGGAATTAAGAAAAGTGATGTAGGAAAGAGAAAAAATGTATATTAGAATAAATGTTGTGAGTGAAAGGTGATGTAAGAAAGAGAAAGTGGGGTAGGGAATAGTTAGTGGATATTTATTGTGAGAGTATGACAAGTGGGTCCCACAAATAAAGAGTAATAAAAAACTTTCCATTTTTGGGTTGTGTCCTTTCAAATGGAACGCCCAAAAAGGAAATTTGTGCCCTTTCGAGCGGGACAGAGGGAGCATGCTAATTTACACCTTACAACTCTTATAGATGAAGTATAAGACCAATTTTTCAACCAATAAATACAAACATGAAAATAAGGCACAATCTAGAAACTCACATTGGATCAGTGGAAAATCACGAACAAGGAAGCTGAAATCACGAAAATAAGGCACAATCTTGAAAGAAGTAGTAGCAATTTGGCCAAGGGAACTTCAAATTTAAATAAACTTAGCACAAAATGAACTTAACAGCTTCAAAATAAAAAAAATTGCAGAAATTTACTGTAGCACAATGAACACTGTAGCATACTCGAATATGCAGCAACAGATATGCCAAGAAAGCTATGAATCTTAACGGAACTGGAGCAAAATAAGGCCACAACCCTAAAAAAATAAGTCTAAGACCATCTCCAACACTACGCCATTCACCAGCGCCATTTCCAAATTGGCGTGAAAACCAGCTCCAACAACGACGCCAACTTTATCGCCAAAATAGCGATGCCTCTTGCATGTGCCAAATTTGGCGTAGGTAATTCTCTTGCGCCATTTTTTTTGTTGAATGTCAGTCTTCTAGAAATCAAAGAAGATGAGAATGAGAGATAGGATTACCATAAAGATTGTCGGAATCGCAGGAGAACGGAAGTTAGGGCTGATCGATTGATTGATTCTCCAATTAGGGCTCGCTTTGTGTTCGATTTATGCCTTGGCTATACTTGCATTTTAACGCCCTCTATTTATATTGAAAGGACTTTTGGGTCCTTGATTTGTTACCTTATAGCTGATTTGTCACCAACTTCAATAGAAAAAAAAAATTCTTCTCTCAATTTTAGTGAAAATTTGAATGTATTCCACCATTATGTTAATAGTGATTTCATCTTTTTTCGATCTCATTTTCGTTTCCTCGTTTTTACGCATTTTCTTTCTCCATCATCTATCGAATAAACTAAAATTAAATCAGTGAAATATCTTAAACAATCTCATTTCAAATATAATATAGCATATTATAATAAATTTTTATTTTAAATTTATTTATTTATAGTTATTAATTGTCTTATTTAAGTTTTATAGCATACTATTTAATGTAATGTAATTTGAATAATATTAAATATGATTAATGAAAAATATTTTAATTAAATGAAATAATAAGCATATACTGTAAAGATTTTTATTTGGTGCAAAATTTGAAGCAAGCTGTTGTAGATGGTGTAGGATACTTGGTGCTGAAATTGCACCATTTTGATGTTTTGGAGCAAAATTTGAAGCAAACTGTTGGAGATCGCCTAAGAAGTGAAGCAACAAGAAATGGGGGCAGATCTAAGGAAAAATCACCACAATTTCGAGCTCACAACAATGGTTGTACATCATCAAAAACGTGGAACCAAGGAAATCCTCGACCATCACAAAGCACGCCTAAGGTTGAAGACGAGAAAAGAGGAATCACAACAACTTTTTAGATCTTTAGGCAAGATCTATACAATATTGACAACGACCACAAGAACTGCCAAAGAAGATGAAGGTTCGTGAACCTAGGGTTTGCGAAGTTTCCGCCTAAGGCTTGTTGTGGGAGGCAATGAGGCTCCAACATCGGAGAAGGAAAAGAGGATCTGTAGAGATACGAATGAGGAGCGAAGAAACATCACCATCGCTAACCGGAGATGGTTGGGGGAAAGAGAGAACTTTGAGTGTGTATGTGTGTGTGATTTTTAGAGGGAGAAAGAAAGAGGAGATAAAATGACGAGGTTAGCCTTGAGATGTCTGGGATTTTGAAAGAACTTTGTATTTGAAATTTACAAAAGACCATTTCTACAAATAGAATTCAAATCTGGGTGGAGGACCCTAAAGTAATTTTTCCTATTAAAAATTCATCTCATGTTATGGTATTAAACAACTTCTAACATGACATGACCTATAATTGAAAACAAATGTTTGTCGAGGGATTCGAACCCACAAACTACAGATAAATAATTTATCACTTCAACACTAAACTATACAAATATTTTAATTAAATGGGTGTACTTAACCCATTTGACCAATCATATGTCCGCCAAAATAAAAAATAAGTTGCTAAATAATTTAATATTCAAATGAGACTATCGTGTTATTGAAAAGATTGAGTATTGTGTTTGTTCCTATTCCAAGTATTTGTCTGTTTAGAGCATCAGCAGTGGTGCCCAAAAAACTTGGGCTTGGCTGATATATGGCAACTAAGACAACCCACAGTAGTGATTTTAAATTTGGGCTTCAATGACCAGCTCAAAAAATGGTCTGGGGTAAGCTATTTTGGCGTGAAAAATATGTGGGCCATCTCCCACTTTCTTTTGAAACACACGCACAGAACAAAGGGAGTTATATTGTTCTTGCACTACAAACGAGAAGTAGGTGGCTGGTGGAAATTTGGTTTGATGACAAATAGAGGACCACTTTTGCAAGTGATATTTCAACGGAAATATTTTTCCTCACCCAACCAAATTATGCCATGTGTCAAGAATATCAACTACTTTATAAATAAAAAATTCTAATTGTTGTACATAAAAAAATGTAAAAATTTTAAAAAATTATACCAGCGACCATAATTTTTTTTCTTCTATAAATGGAAATGAATTTTAACATACATTGCACACCTTGAAAATTTCAATTTCAGCCATTATCTCCTTTAAAAATTCTCAAAAGAAATTGATTTTGTAATTATAAAGCCAAATTATCCTAATTACTATAACCAACATTTTCAAACAAATTTAAATGCCAATAGAAATTCTTCAAATTTTCATATGACAAATGATCCAAATTTGTTAAATCATACGCAACTATCTCAATTTATGGGATTTTAATCTCAACACCATCAAATTTCTAGTAATCCCAACGCTCCAAATTTGTTTCAACACCAGTATATTCATAGTTTCTTTTATTCCCCAAATATATTGTCTTCTCAAAATATCCAATTTTCTTCGCCAAATCTCGAATTTTCACCATCCCAACAATATAATGGATCTCCTAGAACTCCTGTTGGTGGTGTAGGTAGTTCGAGAATTTTATTTCAAGATGTTGATGAAGAGGATCTCACTATTCCTGCTAATCAACCTGGTAAATAAAAAAGTAAGATAGATTGGAGGGCATGGACAATAGCTGAATAATATGCACCATGTTCGGCTTACCTTGAGGCCGGTGGAGATAGACTCACAGGAACAGACCAAATGAAAGGCAACCTTTAGAAAAAAAATAGCGAAAATGTTTGCAGAATCTCAAAAAGAAAATTCAAGCAATATAAATTAAAGAAATAATGAGTCATACAGATGTTGTTGGAAAGAATTAACTCCCAAGTGAATAAATGGGTCGGAGTTTATGTGTAATGATAGAATATAGATATATATGGATACGTAGTATCCTATATTCATTAGAGAATATATGTTGTATATGTATACTAGTCATATTAGGAGAGTTGATTTAGATCCTAAAATTAAGGTATTAGACTCCTAAACTCAAGGGAGTAGAATTGTATATATTGATGTAACTTTGGAATAGAAAGTCACGCACAACTGACCTTATCCCCTCCCCTTCCGCCTTTTAAATTATCTAATGTTCTTCATGTTGGTGTAATGCCCTAGGCTTTAGTTATATTTAACTGAAAACCGTTATGTATCATCTTTATCGTTTATGTTTATTATTTGATTATTATATAGTTTGCATATTTATTGTAATAATCTCCGTCCCTAATTATTAAGAGAATAATTAGTATAATTGTCAATGGATAATCATATGATGATTATATGCATAGAGATGCACATTGAAATTATGGGTACTTGTTAGAGAACAAGTGACTGGACTTGACCCGTATGAGATTTATGTCATGGTCAAATGTCATAATTAAATCTCATATGGTCACTTCATTTAGTCCCTAGACCTGAGATTATCATGACCTTACATATGATGAAAAGTTATGTTTGATTTTAGTCAAACGGTATCTTAACACGATATCTATAAAGGCTATCTTTGGCATGATCGGATTCATGATGGGAAGGATGATAAGTCAAGATGGAATTTGTCCCTCGAAAGAGAGATGTTTTGCTTGGGCCCCTCGATGAGTGATTATGATGAAAGCGTGTGGCCACACCCCAATATGATTGGACTATCATTATACTCAAGATCGAGAAAGCATTGAACAAATACAAGTTGACGTGGACCATGACTTGTGTTCAATATAACATTGTGAGACAAAGGGAGAAATGAAAGTGTACCATTAGAAACGTGAACTCTTACGTTGTGTTATTTGGGTAGACATAATGGCTTGCTAGAGTCCGCTTATGTCTTATGAGGGTCGATATGATCGGACTCATTGCCAACATAATACAATCCTATTGGGTCACACACAAATAGAATGAATTGGTTGAACAAAAGGAAGAATGATTGAAAGTTCTGTAAATTGGCTAATTATGTCACGCGACATAACTAGCCACTGGCTAGTTATGTCACGCGACATAACTAGCCACCAGACGCGTTTTTGACAGCCTGTTCTCCTAATTCGATTAGGAAACATATTTACACTAAAGTAGTATAAATATGTGAGGTCTGTCAACCCTAAGGGCTGGCCGAAATTTTCAAGGGAAAATCATAACAAAATACTCTCAATATTCTTCCATAAGTTTTAGGAATCTAGCAATTCCCAACCCGAGAATTGTTCTCGACATTCATATTTGTGTGGATTACCAAAAGAGGGTCTTAGTTTTGTTCAAACAAATCAAAGACCTAGAGTTCAAATCTGAAGATCCAAAGGAGTTGAAGATTTGAAGATTTGAAGATCAAAAGTTTGTGATTACGAATCACATAATTACCCGTTCGATAGCTCATGACCGGAAAGCAATTTAGGTTGGTAAATTCTATCTCATAGCAATTCAATTTAATCGTATAGAACGGACCTTAGGGCTTGGGTTTTGTGTTAATTTTATGCTTAATTCCGCTGCGCATGGACCCATAAAACCCAACAGTGGTATCAGAGCCCCGTTCGTATGGTTAAGTTTGAATTAACATGCTAGATTTAAGATATAAATTGTTTATATGCTTATTGCATGTTTTTGTATGCGATAGAATTTTGATTGTTTATGTGAAACAATATGAAAATCGTTTTCGAATTATGTTGAATTAAATATGTAAAAGGATTGTTTTATATGATTTAATTGCATATAATCTGAATTGATTGAAACTGAAATCTGTGACCGGCTACCTATGTCGTGCGACATAGTAGGCCACATGTGGAAATCTGGTTATACGGCTAGTTATGTCACGCGACATAACTAGCGGCTAGTTATGTCACGCGACATAATAAGCCGGATACGGCGTAATCGGTTTGTTTAATTTTTCTGCTATTCTATGATTGTGTTTACAATCTGAGATGTTTTATGTCTTAATCTGGATGCTATAAATTTCTGAAAATAAAATTTATAGGGCTATGCTAGATTAATTCATTGTTTATGATGCATGCTTAATTAATTTAAATGTGTTTTTATTAATTGTTGCGATGCATGAATTATTTATTCTTAAGTGTTAAGAATTTTATTAGATGTTTAGCTGAAACATTGAATTGTAATTTCCTAAAATGTTTAGTTGAAACATTGCATTATAGTTTCCTAATATGTTTAGATTTAGACATTGTAAATTTTGGATTTTATGATTGTTTATGGAAACAAGTCATAATTACGCGAAATTTTAAAAGGAAACTAATTGTTTATAAAAGGTAGTGATTATGTTGCCAAATCAGAGCTGATTTCTAATTGTGCATGACTAGGAGAGTTCTGTCTAAGGAAGAGTTGGTACTTAAGCAGTCCTTGTGGCTCACCTATCTTCCTGGGAACTTACCTGATGCATGATTATGACTATCTTTGCTGATATGCTTATAATCTACCTTAAAGAACCTTCATTTAACTTTTAAGTTCTTTTATGCCAATTCATGATTAAAACACTTGAGACCATTCGGATAGTTTTGGGTGGGCTTGCCATAGCAAGGTACTTTGATTCTATTCCGTTTGCGAGCAAGATGAGGAAATGGTGGTTCCTATACGTTTAATATGAATGAACTTAATTGGGTTATCAAAATGGTTTTGGACCCAAGGCATAAGATGAGATTAAAATATGCTTAGACATATGATGTCTTAAATAAATCTCATAAAAATATCCTAAGAGTCATATACGATATGATTGATGTTTTCTACCTAATTAGTTTAATCTTGAGCGGTGCGCCATAGCGTACTTGAGATTAAATTAAAGTTGGATCTTAGCCCATTGAATGCATATTATGCTTATTAGCATTGGAAGGTGTATGCTTTAGTGGGAGTATTTGTGAAATACATTATTTGCTCTTTAATGATAAATGTGTTGATATTGATATGTGTTCATATAATTTGTATATTTTGTTGTAGAAGTAGCATTACATAATGATAATTGCGATTCGTCCTTATGAGGGACAAAGTTCGAAAGGAACAATACATAATATGTATGTTCTTGACGAATCCGTTCCTACTGAACCCATTGCAAATGTTGCAAAGGGCAAATAAGGAAGCAACATTAGAAACATATTGATGATTCTGACAATATTGCTTGCCTTGTATTTGCCACCATGTTTAAAGGCTCTTATGAAGAACCTTGAGCACATGATAACTATTCTTTTGTTCTAGCATAACGCAAAAGGAAATGTTCCAAATGCGAGCTAGGCAAAAGATGTGTGTTGTGGTGAAGGCTCTTAATTCATATGATGAAAGAAGGAGCAATCCGCAAATTGTGTTAATGGTTAACACAAGAAAGGGTTCACAAAGGAAGGAAAAGAAGGTAAAGCAAAAGTTGCTAAACCTAGGACAAATGTTGTCAAAGCCGAAGAGGCTAAACCCAAAGTGTCTCAAAAGGATGCAGTTTGCTACCAATGCAATAAGATTGGTCATTGGAAGCAAAGTTGCAAGGCTTATTAGGAAGGCCTAAAAGGTGAAGAAGGGCAATATGATTGCTACTACTTCAAGTATCTATATGATAGATATTTTCCTTTCGACTTCTTGTTCTTGGGTATATGATACCGGATTGGATCCCACATTTGTCTAAATGTGCAAGGAACAAAGAATAGAAAGCTACTCAAATAAGGTAAATTAAACCTATGCATGGGAATGGAGCAAGAGTTGCAACATTAGCCATAAGGGACTTATGAAGTCACTTTACCTTGTGAAGTAGTACTTGTTTTGAACAAGTATGACTACGTTCCAGATTTGAGTAGGAGTATTATTTCTGTTTCTTAAATGGATGATGAAGGATATAATTTTCTTATTTTCAATAAGAAGTTTTATATTTATTTAATAATATGCCTTATTGTAATGCATATTCATTAAATGGTCTTCATATCCTTGATGATGAGAAACAAAATAATATTGAAGATATCTATGATATAAATGGGAAATCTAAACCGAACAATATGAACAAAGCGTTCATATGGCATTGCCGGCTTGGTCAAATAAATAAGAAACATATATCTAAACTCCATTAACATGGACTTTTAGACTCATATGACCATGAATCATTTGAGGAATTTGGATCTTATTTATTGGGATTATCGACCAGACCACCCTACACTAAGAGTAGTGGGAGGGCTAGTGACTTATTGGTCATTATACATGAGATGTATGTGGACTGTTAAGTAGCATTGCTAGGGGAAGACTTCGATATTTCATCACATTTCACTAAAGACTTATCTAGATATGACTATGTCTATCTGATGAAGTCCAAAGGTGAATCGTTTGAGATGTTTCGAACATTTCAAGATGAAGTGCAAAACAAACTTGGCAAAACTATTAAGTACTTCGATTAGATCGAGGTGGTGAATATTTGAGCCAAGAGTTTGACAATCATCTCAAAACTATGAAATCGTTTCAAAGTTGACTCCACCCGAAACATCACATTGTATGGTGTGTCTATAGGAGGAAGTGAACCTTGTAGGACATGGTTCATTCGATGATGTGTCAAGTTGACTTTCCTAATTCCTTTTGAGGATATGCATTAGAAATAATGCGGTTACACTGAATTGAGTCCTTACTAAATCGGTTCCTAAGGCCCCACATGAGATGTGGCATGAAAGAAAACTTAGTTTGTCTTTCATGAAGATTTGGGGTTGCGAATCTTATGTAAAGAGACTTGTCTCTTATAAGTTAGCACCAAATTTGACAAAGGTTATTTTCGGAAATTAATCTTACAACCGCAAAGAGAACAAAATGTTTGTTGCTCTATACGATTCGTTTCTTGAGAAATAGTTTCTCAATAAAGAATCTAGTGGGAGTAAAATTAATCTTGGAAGAAGTTCAAGAACCCGAAAATAATATGGAACCAAGAGTAGAGACAGAACCAAGTTCACAAAGGAGTTGTGAAACCGGTTCAAGATGCACAAGTGCACAAGTCCATCGTAGATTGGATAGGTTACGATCCGAACTCAAGAAATAGTGATTTCTCGTTGCGGAAAGTGATGAAGTGGAAGTCATTGAGAATGACGATCCTACTTGCTATCAAGAAGCGATGTCCTCTCCTAATTTGGATAAATGGTTAGGAACCATGGAATCCAAATTACAATCCATGTTTAACAATCAAGTTTGGAACTTGATTGGGCTACCTAAAAGTGTAAAAACTAAAGGGTGCAAGTAGGTCTTCAAAGACCGACATGGATGTGAAGGTGTATACTTTCATGACTAAGGATTGTAACAAAGGGATTTAGGCAAATTCATAGTATTGACTATGTTGAAACCTTTTTCGCCAGTTACAATGTCGAAGTCTGTTAGATTTTCAATTGCCATTATCACATATTGTGACTATGTGATATGACAAATGGATGTCAAACGACTTTCTTTAAATGGAAAGATTATTAAGGATGTGTATAGTACACAACCCGAATAGTTTGACAATCCAAGAAACTCTAATAGAGTATGCATGATTGCAAAGATCCATGAGATGGGTTGAAGCAAGCTTAAAGGAATTGGAATCTTCGTTTTGATGAATTGGTCAAAGAGTTTGACTTTATCAAGTACGAAGATGAACCTTGTGTATGCATGAAATTCAGTGGGAGCATGGTATTATTTCTATTGTTTATTACAATGATATCTTACTCATTGGAAAAACAAGTTCCGACACTTAAGACTGTTAAGTCTTGGTCAAGGAAAGGTTTCTCAATGAAAGATATGGGTGAAGCCGCTTACATCCTTGGCATCAAGATCTATAGAGATGGATCTAGAAGGATAAATTGGTTTGAGTCAAAGTGTTCACATTGACAAGATTCTTAGAAGAGTCTAAGAAGAGTAGCTTGTCAATGGGTCATGGTATTTCTCTTAGCAATATTCATTGTCTTATGACAACTGATGAGCAAAAGGGAATGAATGAAGTTCCATATGCTGCGGCACTTGGATCTGTCATGTATGCCATGATTTGTACTAGACTCGACGTCTCGTATGCTATAAGCATGATGAGTCGATACCAATCTGATCCTGTTGAGAACCAATGAATGGCAGTCAAGATGATCCTAAGTACTTAAGAAGAACTAAGGATACGTTCTTGGGATTTGAAAGATTGGAAGTTAATCTTGTTGTAAGGGTTACAAAGATGCTAGCTTCCAAACTGACAAAGTTATTTTAAAATCGCAATTAGGATTTGTGTTTGTGCTTATTAGAGGTGCAATTTTGATTGGAAGAGTTCCAAGCAGAAATTGTAGCCGATTCTACTACTAAGGCCATATTTTAGCAACATATGATGTAGCTGAAAGAGGCAGTTTGGATCAAAAGTTCATTTAGTGTTTTGGAAACACTTCAAGTGTTTTTCCAAGTATCACTAATCCGTGGAACTTTGTTGTGATAATTATGGTGTCATTTGTGCAAACAATGGAACCAAAATCACAACGGTGATCCAAACACTCACTTAGACGTTCTTCGAGGAATTCATAAAGAATGAGAAGACGTTAAGATATACAAAATATCAACCGATGATGACATAAGGGATTCACTTACAAAGACCCTCGCATAGGCAGAAGCATGGTGGGCATGTTAGATCCATGAGTATTCGATACATAAATGGAGCCTAGTGCAAGTGGGAGACTGTTGGTGTAATGCCCTAGGCTTTAGTTATATTTAGCGAAAACCGTTATGTATCATCTTTATCGTTTATGTTTATTATTTGATTATTATATAGTTTGCATATTTATTGTAATAATCTCCGTTCCTAATTATTAAGAGAATAATTAGTATAATTGTCAATGGATAATCATATGATGATTATATGCATAGAGATGCACATTGAAATTATGGGTACTTGTTAGAGAACAAGTGACTGGACTTGACCCGTATGAGATTTATGTCATGGTCAAATGTCATAATTAAATCTCATATGGTCACTTCATTTAGTCCCTAGACCTGAGATTATCATGACCTTACATATGATGAAAAGTTATGTTTGATTTTAGTCAAACGGTATCTTAACACGATATCTATAAAGGCTATCTTTGGCATGATCGGATTCATGATGGGAAGGATGATAAGTCAAGATGGAATTTGTCCCTCGAAAGAGAGATGTTTTGCTTGGGCCCCTCGATGAGTGATTATGATGAAAGCGTGTGGCCACACCCCAATATGATTGGACTATCATTATACTCAAGATCGAGAAAGCATTGAACAAATACAAGTTGACGTGGACCATGACTTGTGTTCAATATAACATCGTGAGACAAAGGGAGAAATGGAAGTGTACCATTGGAAACGTGAACTCTTACGTTGTGTTATTTGGGTAGACATAATGGCTTTCTAGAGTCCGCTTATGTCTTATGAGGGTCGATATGATCGGACTCATTGCCAACATAATACAATCCTATTGGGTCACACACAAATAGAATGAATTGGTTGAACAAAAGGAAGAATGATTGAAAGTTCTGTAAATTGGCTAATTATGTCACGCGACATAACTAGCCCGGCTAGTTATGTCACGCGACATAACTAGCCACCGCACGCGTTTTTGATGGCTGTTCTCCTAATTCGATTAGGAAACATATTTACACTAAAGTAGTATAAATATGTGAGGTCTGTCAACCCTAAGGGCTGGCCAAAATTTTCAAGGGAAAATCATAACAAAATACTCTCAATATTCTTCCATAAGTTTTAGGAATCTAGCAATTCCAAACCCGAGAATTGTTCTCGACATTCATATTTGTGTGGATTACCAAAAGAGGGTCTTAGTTTTGTTCAAACAAATCAAAGACCTAGAGTTCAAATCTGAAGATCCAAAGGAGTTGAAGATTCGAAGATTTGAAGATCAAAAGTTTGTGATTACGAATCACATAATTATCCGTTCGATAGCTCAAGACCGGAAAGCAATTTAGGTTGGTAAATTCTATCTCATAGCAATTCAATTTAATCGTATAGAACGGATCTTAGGGCTTGGGTTTTGTGTTAATTTTATGCTTAATTTCGCTGCGCATGGACCCATAAAACCCAACACTTCATGCACCTAAAATTGTTAAAAATTTGATCTCTGTTCGACGTTTTACAACTGATAATCATGTGAGTATTGAATTTGATCCTTTTGGGTTTTCTGTGAAGGACATTCAAACGAGGGTCCAGTTAATGAGACGTAATAGCTCCGGAGATCTCTATCCCGTCACCAACAATTCCGGCTCTTCCACCACTACTCCGTCTAGTTTTACTGCTTCTTGTCCTCGTGTTTATGGCATAATAGGTTAGGTCATCTGGGAGGACCTATTTTTAACTCCCTTTGCAATTCCAATTTAATTCCTTGTACGGATTCCCGTTTGAATGGTGTCTGTGATTCTTGCATTTTTGGTAAACATGTTAAGTTACCATTTTTCCCTCTTCTTCATCCACTGTTTTACCTTTTGATATTGTGCATAGTGATTTGTGGTCCTCCCCCATTTTAAGTTTCTAGGGACATAATTATTATATCTTGTTTCTTGATGACTATACTAATTTTCTGTGGACCTTCCCCATTGGAAAAAAATCCCAAGTTTCGAATATATTTTTATCTTTTGGGAAATATGTCTCCACTCAATTTGAAAGAATAATTAAGTGTTTTCAGTGTGACAACGGGCGGGAATTCGACAATAACCAATTCGAAACCTTTTTCCGTTCCAATGGGATGAGTTTTCGATTGTCGTGTCCTCACACAACCTCTTAAAACGAGAAAGCGGAATGAAAAATTAGAACAATTAATAATCTCGTCCGCACCCTTCTTGCTCATTCCTCGATGCCCTCTACTTTTTGGCATCATGCATTAGCCATGGCTACGTATTTCCTCAATATTATTCCCATTAAAGGTCTTCGTCAATACTCTCCAACACAAATACTTTAACCGACATGATCTGTCTTACTCACATCTACGAGTATTTGGTTGTTTGTGCTTCCCCTTAATTCCTTCCACCACTATTCATAAATTACACACTCATTCGAGTCCTTGTGTTTTTTTGGGATACCCACCTAACCATCGTGGGTACAAGTGTTACGACCTTACAACTTACAAGATTATTACTTCTCGTCATGTGGTGTTTGATAAAAAAAATATTTCCTTTTGCTTCCGAAAAAAATCTCTCCACTGAAAGTCGAGACTACTCCTTCCTTGACCAGCCCATGAACCCTCTTTTCCATGGTTGGTTTGATTCTCAGGCCCAATCCCCACCTTCTCCTACTCGTCCCAACACTCTTCCTGGTGCCCCATGTCACGACCCTAAACCTAGGTACTATTTTGGTCACGTGTTGAGCACGTGGGGGTGGGGTGCATTGCATCTCATATTAGGCATTATATGATAATTGGAATGGTTATGTGTTTATTTTGAGATTTTTATAAATTATGTGATATTAGGATAGTAATAAATCAGTTTTAATTATATAATGTCTAAAAGGGAATGAATAGGAATTTTGTGGTAAAGTTATAATATTTGAAATTTTAAATAAAAAGTTACAAAAAGTGTTGAGGAGCTTTAGTGTAAATGTAAACTTAAGGTAGTTAATTGTAGTAAAGCTATACTTGGAGGAGCCTAGGTGTAAATTAGTTATATAAATCCTTAAAACCTTCTCCCAGAAGCATTTTTCTCTCAGTTCTCTCTCTTTCTTCTCTAAGTCCCAGAACGTTCCTTAAATCTAGGTTTACTTTCCTAAAATCCCTATAAATCAACCGTTGATATGTTCCTCGTTTTGATTTCAAATAAACGCTCAGGGAATTGAGTGAAACATTTATAGCCGATCAAAGTTTTTATTATTTTCAAAATATTTTGGTAAGTTATTATGATTTCTTTCAATACTTGTTCATACTATGTATAATGATGATATTATGGTTATATAATTGGTTCTTGATATTTTTGGGTAATTTATTTGGCTTTTGGAGTTAAGGAAAATTTGGCATGGTAGGTGGATAGTGAGGTTCTTGGCATGAGAGTTTGAGTGAAAGTGGTAGAGGGTGATATAGGGTGTTACATGGCCTTGGGGGAATATTTTTATTAGTTTGGAAATGGTATACTGCAGTTGAACTAGCTGGAAATGAGTAAAATTGGTTCTTTCTTGCCTTGGCTGCTGATGGTTGAACATCAGCATGAAATCTGGTAAAGGGAACGACTCGTGCCCTGGAGCACGAGTCGTTCCTTTCTTGTTCGCTCGTGATAACGAGTCGTGGAATTGGTTCCACCAGGGCTGGTTTTCATTGGCACGAGTTGTGCCATAGGGCACGAGTCGTGCCCAGTGCAGTTTACAGGGTATCAATTTCAAACCAATTTAAACCTAATCTATTTTTACCTCCTCATTGACTATAACTCTATTACAACATTAGGACTTTGTAATGAAGTCTTAACTTGCCCAAAATGTTATAGGGAAGGTCTTTAAATATAGCCTTGAAAATGGTTGGAAGGCCTTATGAAACTTTAACCAAAGTTTTCAAAACTTTGTAAATTAATCTGGAACCTTTATAGAAGGTATTCAATGTTGTGTAATGAATATGTAGGGCTTACCTGATAAACATTGTGCCCATATTTTATTACATTTTCATGGTTATTTGTTTAAATAGAGTATGAAATAAATGTTACACTATTGTCTTGGTTTGAACATGCGTATTAATACCATGTTGTTGGATTGTTGTTATTCAATAGTGTTTAAATGTAAGTTGCACTACGGTGATGGTTTAACATGAGTAATATTACCATGTTATGTATTGATATCCCAAGTGTGGATTTATTTTCAAGTATCTATTATGTGCTTGAATGTGGTTATATCAGTTGATGGGTAGGGGTATAATAGAATACGATCAATTATGAGGAATTGTTCCATAAGGTTATCGGATTATATTATACCTGTGAGTGTCCCCTTCTGTGACCACAGACTGGGATTGAATGCTTCTGTATCGAGTCAAAAGCCTTACAGATAGCTGCGATCTTATATGGTTCTCCGTATTAGGAGTCTTATAAGATGTGAATATGCCTAAGCAGTTCACAAATGAGTGGAGTTTTACTCCCGACGTTGTACGACTTATTGTTCTGATGGGAAAGGTAAAATGAGGTAACGTAATGTGTTTACCGCTTTACCAACGTGATTATGAGCAACCTGGTTATGTGTTGCATTTTATATGGCATATTGCTGCATTCATAATAGCTTGCTGTGATTTATTCTCACCCCTTCTACTTTATTGTTTTAGATCCCGCTGAGACAAGTGGACCAGACCGGTGAGGCTGGAAAGGAGTTTGGACCGCTTACTTTTTGGGTTGTCAGGGTATGTATATGGTTTGGGAGTTGGGAATAGTGGTGGTTGTTATTCTTTTGGGGAGATTTGTATATAAAACTGTTATAAACATGTTTTGAGTTGTGTTTCTGTTGTAACTAAAGATGGAGTTGGTTTTCTTTTAAAGTTGGCTTTTGCAAGCCTTTACATTAGTAGTTGTAACTAAACAGGTTTTGTCTTTTCAAAGATGGGCTATATATCACCTCTAAGTGGAGATGTTAATGTTGGTTTGTTAAAGGTTGTGATACTTTCAAGTTACAGTTTCAGGAGTGGGTCAAGGAGGAAATGTTACAGTTTCTACTCGTCCAGTATCCAGCCAGTTTGGGACTGTTTGCAACTTTTGTAAGAAGGTGGGACATTCTGAAGACAGATGTTGGAGCAAACAAGGGAAATGTATTGAGTGTGGAGCAATGGGGCACTACAGGAAATATTTTCCTAGACTTCAACGAGATCAAGCTCCGGGTGGCATACAGTAGGGTGGACAGCCAAGGGGTGGTGTGAAGAGGGATAATGAGGGGAAGCCTAAGGAGAGAGTGCAAGATAGAGTGTTTGCCTTGGGTCGAGGCGAGGTAGATCCCACCGCGGTCATTAGAGGTATAGTACCTGTCTCAGGAGTCAGGGCTCGTATTCTTATAGACCCTGGGTCATCCCATTCTTATGTGGCATCTCATTTTGCATTCACTTTGCACAAATTGCCTAAGTTGTTTCCTTATGTGCTAGAGGTCTCTACTCCTGTGGGAGAGTGCCTCAAATCTTCTTTGATTTATCATGGTTGTGACGTGGTCATATGTGGGCATGTATTGCTAGTGGATATTTTAGAGTTACCAATCCGAGATTTTGATGTCATCCTAGGCATGGATTGGTTGAGTAATTGTCATGCCTTGATAGACTGTCGCAAGAAGTGAGTCTCTTTTTCTTTGCCTGATGTGCCTGTGTTTATATTTGATGCGGATAAGTCTTTATTTGGCATTCATGTTATATCTGCATTAAAGGCTAGAAAATTGTTGTCAAAAGGGTGTGAGGGGTACTTGGCGTATGTGTTAGACTCTAGTAAGAAGTCTCCCGAGCTATCTCATGTCCTAGTTGTGAAATATTTTATTGATGTATTCTCAACTAAATATTCTATGCCTCCGGATAGAGAGGTAGAGTTATGTATTGACTTATTGCTAGGTACTTCACCCATATCTAAAGCACCTTACAGAATGGCTCCAACTGAGTTAAAAGAATTGAAAATTCAGTTGCAAGAATTGTTAGACAGGGGCTTTATTCGTCCGAGTGTTTCACCCTGGGGAGCATCGGTCTTGTTTGTAAGGAAGAAGGATGGTACGTTGAGGTTATGTATTGATTATAGACTGTTGAATCAAGCTACTATCAAGAATAAATATCCTCTTCCGCATATTGATGACTTGTTTGATCAGCTTCAAGGTTTCGTTATCTATTCCAAGCTTGACTTGCGTAGCGGATACCATCAGTTGAAAATCAGACCGAATGACATTTCTAAGACAGCCTTCCGAACGAGGTATGGTCATTATGAGTTTGTTGTTATGCCTTTCGGATTGACCAATGCACTGGCAGTATTTATGGACACGATGAACAGAATTTTCAAGCCTTATCTTGACAGTTTTGTTATGGTCTTTATTAATGATATTCTGGTATATTCAAAATCCCAGGAAGAACATGAGCAGCATTTGTGAATAGTGTTGTCTATCCTTCGTGAGAAACAGTTATTTGCAAAGTTCAGCAAATGTGAGTTTTGGCTTGAAAAGATTTCTTTCTTGGGTCATGTGGTGTCGAGTGCGGGTATTGCTGTGGATCCTACGAAGATTGAGGCCGTAGTCAACTAGAAAAAGCCTTCAACAGTGACTGAAGTTTGTAGTTTCCTTGGGTTAGCGGGATATTATCGAAGATTTATAGAGGGATTTTCGAGAATTGCAACTCCGTTGGCCAGATTGACTCGGAAGGATATACCATTTGTATGGGATGTTAAGTGTGAAGATGGCTTTAATGAGTTGAAAAAGAGATTGACTTCGGCTCCGATTCTTACCCTTCCAGATGGATGCGAGAATTTTGTTATTTTCAGTGACGCCTCCAAAGAAGGATTGGGTTGTGTTCTTATGCAAAATGGGAAAGTGATTTCTTATGCTTCGAGGAAATTATCACCAGCGGAGCAGAACTATCCTAATCACAACATGGAGTTGGCTGCTATTGTCTTTACATTGCATAAGTGGAAGCACTATTTATAAGGAGCAAAATTTGAGATATTCACTGATCACAAGAGTCTGAAATACCTATTTACCTAGAAGGAATTGAACAACAGGAAGAGGCGTTGGTTAGAGCTGTTGAAAGACTATGATTGTGTCATTTCCTATCATCCGGGGAAGGCTAATGTGGTAGCAGATGCGATTAGCCGAAAGACTCATTTATCATCCTTGGTGTCCCGTGAATTGAGAGGTGAGATGCTATTTGCGAATGTCCGAGCAATTCCTACTCTATATGGAGATCTTATGGAAGCTCAGCAAAGTGACATTGAATTGAAGAAAATTTTGGGGAAATTACAAGATGGAAAGACCGGGGAGTTTGTGTAGAACAAAGATGGGATCTTAACATTCCAAGGCAGAATTTGCGTACCTTCTTCCCCAGAGATTAAAAGGCAAGTATTAGAGGAAGGCCACAACTCCATATTTGCTATTTATCCTGGAAGCACGAAGATGTATCAGGACTTGAAGAGAGTGTATTGGTGGAATGGTAGGAAGAAGGAAATTGCTGAGTTTCTATCAAAGTACCTGACTTGCCAGCAAATCAAAGCTGAACATCAAAGACCAGCGGGACTACTTCAACCACTGGATATTCCGAAATGGAAGTGGGAAGGAATCTCGATGGATTTTGTGACTGGATTACCTCCTACTTCGAAGAAGATGGATGCCATTTGGGTGATAGTGGACAGATTGACCAAGTCGACTCATTTTCTACCTGTTTCAACAAAGTATTCGTTGGAGAGGTTGGCTCAGTTGTATATTCGCGAGATTGTGAGACTTCATGGAGTATCGGTCAACATTGTTTCAGATCGGGATCCGAGATTCTCATCGCATTTTTGGCGAGCTTTGCATGAAGCTCTAGGTTCCAAGTTAAGTTTTAGCACGAAGTTTCATCCTCAGACCGATGGGCAAACTGAGAGAACCATACAGATTCTTGAGGACATGTTACGGGCGTGTGTGATGGATTTCCACTCATCTTGGGAAGATCATTTACCTTTGGTGGAATTTGCGTATAATAACAGCTACCAGTCCAGTATTGAGATGGCACCGTATGAAGCATTGTATGGGAGGAAATGTATGTCTCCAATGTGTTGGGATAAGGTTGGTGAAGCTAGACTTTGGGTCCAGACTTGGTTAGAGATTCAACTAAGAAGATTAAAGTAATTTGGGACAGATTGAAGACAGTCCAGAGTTGACAGAAAAATCTACGCCGACAACAGAAGACGGGAGTTATAATTTCAGGTTGGTGACTTGGTATTTTTGAAGATTTCACCAAGGACTAGGATTAAAAGGTTTGGTAATAAGGAAAAGTTGGCACCGAGATTCGTTAATCCATTTGAGGTGTTAGAGAAGGTGGGTGAGTTAGCGTATAGATTGGCTCTACCTCCATCCCTTTCTTCTCTCCATGATGTATTCCATGTTTCCATGTTGTGGAAGTATTGTTACGATTCTTCGCATGTTTTGAGTTCTCCTCCTGAGGATGTCCAGGCAGATATGACTTACGTGGCGGTACCATTGAGAATTCTGGAGTGGCAGGTTCGAGAGTTGCGTAACAAAAGCATTCCAGTAGTGAAAATTTTGTGAAAAAATCACACCATTGAGGAAGCTACTTGGGAATTGGAATCTGAAATGAGAGGGAAGTACCCTTGGTTATTTGATCAGTCAAGTAAGTGAATTTCAAATTTGGGATGAATTTTTTTTAAGGGGAAGTGAGTGTCACGACCCTAAACCTAGGCACTATTTTGGTCACGTGTTGAGCACGTGGGGGTGCGGTGCATTGCATCTCATGTTAGACATTATATGATAATTGGAATGGTTATGTGTTTATTTTGAGATTTTTATAAATTATGTGATATTAGGATAGTAATAAATCAGTTTTAATTATATAATGTCTAAAAGGGAATGAATAGGAATTTTGTGGTAAAGTTATAATATTTGAAATTTTAAATAAAAAGTTACAAAAAGTGTTGAGGAGCTTTAGTGTAAATGTAAACTTAAGGCAGTTGATTGTAGTAAAGCTATACTTGGAGGAGCCTAGGTGTAAATTAGTTATATAAATCCTTAAAACCTTCTCCCAGAAGCATTTTTCTCTCAGTTCCCTCTCTTTCTTCTCTATGTCCCAGAACGTTCCTTAAACCTAGGGTTACTTTCCTAAAATCACTATAAATCAACCGTTGATCCGTTCCTCGTTTTGATTTCAAATAAAACGCTCAGGGAATTGAGTGGAACATTTATAGTCGATCAAAGCTTTTATTATTTTCGAAATATTTTAATAAGTTATTATGATTTCTTTCAATACTTGTTCATACTATGTATAATGATGATATTATGGTTATATAATTGGTTCTTGATATTTTTGGGTAATTTATTTGGCTTTTGGAGTTAAGGAAAATTTGGCTTGGAAGGTTGATAGTGAGGTTCTTGGCATGAGAGTTTGAGTGAAAGTGGTAGAGGTGATATAGGGTGTTACATGGCCTTGGGGGAACATTTGTATTGGTTTGAAAATGGTATACTGCAGTTGAACTAGCTGGAAATGAGTAAAATTGGTTCTTTCTTGCCTTGGCTGCTGATGGTTGAACATCAACATGAAATCTGGTGAAGGGCATGACTCGTGCCCTAGAGCACGAGTCGTTCCTTTCTTGGTCACTCGTGATAACGAGTCGTGGAATTGGTTCCACCCGTGCTGGATTTCATTAGCACGAGTCGTGCCTAGTACAGTTTACAGGGTATCAATTTCAAACCAATTTAAACCTAATCTATTTTTACCTCCTCTTCGACTATAACTCTAGTACAACATTAGGACTTTGCACTGAAGTCTTAACTTGCCCAAAATGTTATAGGGAAGGTCTTTAAATATAGCCTTGAAAATGGTTGGAAGGCCTTATGAAACTTTAACCAAAGTTGTCAAAACTTGGTAAATTAATCTGGATCCTTTATAGAAGGTATTCAATGTTGTGTAATGAATTTGTAGGGCTTACCTGATATACATTGTGCCCATATTTGATTACATATTCATGGTTATTTGTTTAAATAGTGTATGAAATAAATGTTACACTATTGTGTTGGTTTGAACATGAGTATTAATACCATGTTGTTGGATTGTTATTATTCAATAGTGTTTAAATGTAAGTTGCACTATGGTGATGGTTTAACATGAGTAATATTACCATGTTATGTATTGATATCCCAAGTGTGGATTTATTTTCAAGTATCTATTATGTGCTTGAATGTGGTTATATCAGCTGATGGGTAGGGGTATAATAGAATACGATCAATTAAGAGGAATTGTTCCAGAAGGTGATCGGATTATATTATACCTGTGACTGTCCCCTTCTGTGGCCACAGAGTGGGTTGAATGCTTCTGTATCGAGCCAAAAGCCTTACAGATAGCTGCGATCTTATATGGTTCTCCGCATTAGGAGTCTTATAAGATGTGAATATGCCTAAGCAGTTCACAAATGAGTGGAGTTTTACTCCCAACGTTGTACGACTTATTGTTCAGACGGGAAAAGTAAAATGAGGTAACGTAATGTGTTTACCGCTTTACCAACGTGATTATGAGCAACCTGGTTATGTGTTGCATTTTATATGGCATATTGCTGCATTCATAATAGCTTGCTGTGATTTATTCTCACCCCTTCTACCTTTATTGTTTTAGATCCCGCTGAGACAAGTGGACCAGACCGGTGAGGCTGGAAAGGAGTTTGGACCGCTTACTTTTTGGGTTGTCAGGGTATGTATATGGTTTGGGAGTTGGGAATAGTGGTGGTTGTTATTCTTTTGGGGAGATTTGTATATAAAACTGTTATAAACATGTTTTCAGTTGTGTTTCTGTTGTAACTAAAGATGGAGTTGGTTTTCTTTTAAAGTTGGCTTTTGTAAGCCTTTACATTAGTAGTTGTAACTAAACAGGTTTTGTCTTTTAAAAGATGGGCTATATATCACCTCCAAGTGGAGATGTTAATGTTGGTTTGTTAAAGGTTGTGATACTTTCAAGTTAATTGAACAAAAAGTTTTTTTTTTAAATGGAGGTGGTTTGGGACCCTCCAGCTTGGGGCACGAGTCTATAGGTCCCGGGTGAGGAGGCCCCATAGTTGGTATCAGAGCATTGGTTTAGAATTTAAGGGTAGATGTCTAGTCTAAGGGGAGTGTGTGTTATCTGACGACGAGTGTTTAATGCAGGGATTGGTGTAATGGCGGGAACTGGTGATGACCAGCAAAGGGATCAAATAAATGTGGGTGATATGGGAGCCGAAGGAAACCAGAATGCAGAAATGATGAATATGTTCAGGGTTTTCCTACAAAATATGGGTTAGATAAGTTTGTCAAGATGGCTCCACCAAGCTATAATGGGGATCCAGATCCGGTGAAGGCAGAAAGATGGTTGGAAGCTATGAACAAAATTTTTGTGGCAATGGAAAGTCCTGATGAGGAGAAAGTTACATGTGCTGTATTCAAACTGGAAGGTCCTGCAGAGCACTGGTGGCATATACTTAAGGAGAGATGGGAGCGGGACCATACGCCCCAAACTTGGGACAACTTCACTAGGAGATTTAAAGAACATTTCATTCCTTTGATTACCCCGGACAAGAAAGAGGTTGAGTTTCTGAGGCTAGAGCAAGGGACGATGACAGTGGCCCAGTATTCGGCGAAGTTCACAGAGTTAGCGAGGTATTGTCCTCATTTGGTACCAGAAGAGGAGAGGAGAGTCTACAGGTTTGTAAAGGGATTGAGATTGGAGTTCCGAAAGCAACTGTTGACACATGATTTCCCCAACTATCAAGCAGCAGTAAACATGGTGTATAGAATTGAAAATGATATTGGAGAACACCGGGGTAGACCTGATGGCAGTAGTGGAGGCAAGCCCAAGTTTCCAGGCCAAGGTTTAGGGCAGAACAGGGGTCAGTCGAAGTCTTCAGCTTCAGGAGTGGGTCAAGGAGGAAATGTTACAGTTTCTACTCGTCCAGTATCCAGCCAGTTTGGGACTGTTTGCAACTTTTGTAAGAAGGTGGGACATTCTGAAGACAGATGTTGGAGCAAACAAGGGAAATGTATTGAGTGTGGAGCAATGGGGCACTACAGGAAATATTGTCCTAGACTTCAACGGGATCAAGCTCCGGGTGGCATACAGTTGTGAATACCCCGTCCCGATGCAACGCGCATTCGGAGGTTTGAAATAATTAATCATGAAAATGTTGGACCGAAATGGGATATTCATCTAGTGACACTCGCTTTAAACCATATTAAAATATTAGTTTAAATTTTGAGAGTCGCCACGCCACTTTGATATAGCCCAAAGCTTTGAAAAAAAGCTAAACAGTTAATTGGGTTCGGGGGTCAAGTTACAACAGAAGAAGAAACGTTATCACTCCTATTGCCCGACGAATCGGTCTTTCTAGCATGTGGGGTGTTGGTTGTGTGCGGTGTTTACAGGAATAGATAGAAGAAACGGGATCATGCATAAGGAGGAGGGGAGAGAAAGAATTAATTAATGATCACACCCTAGAACCTTTGAGTTAGGCCCTCGGAAGGTGCACTAATCAACGTTCATCCTTGGGGGATTGTTGATCATGGGACAATTATAACTAAGGTGGAAGGAAAGAAATAGTTCCTAGATCCATTGGGTTTCTTAGGGCGAAACCTTAGATCATCCTCGGCTATGAACAATTAAATATATTAAAACAACCTTAAATCTAGCATATATGGCATAAGCAAGAAATAAAGCAATTAAAATATACTAAGCATGCAAACAATAATAATGAAGACAATAATAAAGAACAAGAATATTAAAAAGAGTCTTACCAATTGTAGCAAGACTTTGGGGTCGAATCTTGGCGATTCGAGAGGAAAAAGAGGAGCGAGGGTTAAAGCAAGTATGGTCTCGCTTCTCCCGGAGAAAATTGTGTGTGAATATGGGGAGCCGGGCACCCCTATTTATAATACCTCGGAACTTGGGCTGGGCTTCTAAAGGGTCGATCGGCTCTAAGATGGAAGGGTCGATCGGCTCTAAATAAAAGGGTCGATCGGCCAATGCACGGGCAAAGGGCCGATCGGCTCTTCCAGCGTCCTTTCCAAGGCGACGGCGACAGGCGCAAGATGCGGAAGAATTTAATGAATCTTTTTAGGGTTTCCCTAGGGTTTTTAATTAATATTAACCGGGCCAGGTATTTGGAATACCTTTTTTCGGACCGGGTACTAACAGTAGCCCCTCGGCGATGCTTCTTGTAAGACAAGTGGGGTCGACGATAAAAGAATAGGATCCGTCCTGAAAAAAGGGATTTCAGGAGGTAAGAAGAGTGATCTTGCGGATGCAAGGGATTGGACTCGAGCTGAGTCGCAAAAAAGACGACCAGGTAGGTCAAACGGCTGAACCCACGTCGGGCTACCTACGTATCCCAAAAAGGAATCAAGCCAAGTCGTAGTTCAAAAGAGTGGGCATTTTTAATACCCGAGAATGGCGGATGTGAAGCGTCTCAAGCCAAAGATGCGATTTGTGGCGAGGCTTAGAGGATTGAATCTAAGGGCGATTCGAATAATATTGAGAGATATATGGAAAGGAGAATCAAGTATAGTCTTGCCTTCTCCGCGGGAAAATATGTTGTGTGTGTGGAAAGGAAACTCAAGTATAGTCTTGATTTTTCCCTTGAAAATCGTGTGATGGAACAAATCAAGTGTAGTCTTGATTTGTGAGATAATGTGTGGAAAGAAAATTCAAGTATAGTCTTGAAATTTTCCTTTGAAAATTGAATGTGATGGAACGAATCAAGTGTAGTCTTGACTCGTGAGATAATGTGTGAAAAGAAAATTCAAGTATAGTCTTGAAATTTTCCTTTGAAAATTGAATGTGATGGAACGAATCAAGTGTAGTCTTGATTCGTGTCCCAAGAGAAAGTATATGGGGCAATGTGGAAAAAACTGTGTGGGAATCAAAAACTAAGCATTTGACTTTTTGCGGGAGTCATCCCGAAAAAATATTAATCTAAAAAAGTTTGGAATTATGAAATGAATTAAAAAAAAAAGAGGTTTTATTTTAAAAAGGGGGTTTTAAAAACGGTTATATTTTTTGAAAATGGGGGAATCTTTTGGGAAAGGGGATTATTTATTTTGAGAAGGAGGAGAGTTCCTCGGGAAGGAGGAGTAATAAATTGGCCAGTCAACATACTCTGACCGAGGGGGACACGCGTCAGGCCTAGAGACTGAAGGGCCGATCGGCCCTATGCTCTGATTGGCTGGGGCCTTTTGACGAGGATCGGGGTCACCAGGAGGAGATCCTGGCCGTTCGATCAGGCGGAAAGAAGCACAAAAAAGGGAGGGCCGATCGGCCCTTGACTCTCATTGGCTTAAAATTCGGCCGATCGGCCTTAAGAGCACGCCATCTTCTTCTCCGACCCACATTCTTCTTCTTCCTCTGAAATTTTCTTCTCTGCCGAGTTCTTGAAGGTATCTTGCCGGAAAAATTCTTTGATTTGTGCCGAGATTTTTGCTTTTGCCATGGATCCCGACGTCGCAGCTTTGGAGCGATTGCTCAATCAACGGATTATTCACCGGCCAGGCTCATACACGGAGGTATAGGCGGTTTTCATGGTTATGGGGGAGAAGTTGGAGCTAGTGGTTATGGCGCCGGGGGTAGCCGCGGTTCTGACAGTTTTAGGGGCGGTTTTGGTGATATGGGTGGTGGTTTTGGAGGTGGTTATGGAGGTTATGGAGGTGGCAGCCATGGCGGCAGTGGTGGCGGTTATGGTGGTGTTGGTGGCGGCAGCCATGGTGGTGATGGCGGTGGGTATGGCGGCAACGGTGGTGGCCATGGCGGGAATGGTGGGAATGATGGTGGTGATGATGATGAAGAGGAGGTGGATGTTGATGCCGGGGAGAGTGACCGGAGTGACGCCGGCGGGAATGCCGAGGCTAGGAGGCGGCGAGCTTCGCGTAATTATCGACCTTCGAGGCTGTTCGTTCTGTTGCACAATCAGGCGGATTTTTACGCGGGCCTGAATTTTCATGGATCCACTGGTCTTCGATCCCGCGTCGGGATGAAGGTACAATTTATTTAACAACATAATAATTGATACATGTGCAAAGTATTTTTTATTTAAAATTTAAAATGCGAGTAATGACACATACTGTCTTTGTGTTTACTGCGAGATGAAGAAGATGAAGGGACGTAGTTCCCTTAAGGCGGTTGGTGAGTTGTGGGCGCTGTTGCCGGCCGGTGAGGGTGGTCCTCGCGAGATGGTGTGGAACTTGGGGTTGGGCCCCTTTTTTGATATGGTTGCGGCGATGGGTCGGACCGGAAGTGTAATGCGGTGGTGAAGGTGTGTCGTGAGTTACGGTGGGACCACGACACATACTTTCCATCGAGTTGGGGTGAGACTACGATCACTCCCTCTGACTTTGCCGTCCTCACCGGGTTGAGGTTTACGGATGTAGTGTTGCCTTTTGACGAGACTTTACATTCGACAAGGCTCGTCGAGATTCAGCTTGTTCGGCGCTAGCGTTGGCCGGCGAGGAATTTCGGTGTTGACGCAGGAAGCTGTGCAAGCTTGTGGAGGCTGCTATTGATCGATACGAGTCGGTCGGTATGGGATGGACGCACTTGTCAGGGATTCCTGCAGTACGGCTTATCGGTGGCCCTCTTTCCCAACTCGGGCCCGGTGTGCCGATTCTCTTTATTGGGCGCCTTGTCGATTTGGACTTAGTGCGATACATTTCTTGGGGAGGGCCGGCTTGGCTGAGGCTAGGGCCCTTGACCTTGTCTCGAGGTCCAACACCTCTTCTTTCGATGCCTTCCACTTTGTCTTGGAGGTATGCTAGCTCTTGTCACTTTCATTACCCCTTACTTGTCACTTGTTTTTTTTTGTCTTAAATATACGCTTTCTGTCTTTTGCGAGCTTGGGTTTATGAGATCTTCGGCGTTGCGCCGTTCACCTTACGGGACCGGACTCGGGATGTGCCCGTCTTGCGATCTTGGAGGAAGGAGAACCGGGTTGAGGGATATCCGAAGGCAGGTTCGCGAATCGATTTGAGGGTTTGTGTTTGATGGTCCCGGTAGACTGAGCTTTTACTCTTCCCTTGGTCCCCAGAGGCTTACGAGGTTTGTTGGTGCCGTTCGGGATATTCTTGCTTCCCGCCATTGCTGGTTGGATTGCTTGCCGACGAGATGTATGCGGGCGAGCGGGTGTCGAGACGGCACCGTGCGTGGGCTCCTCTTTATGCGCCACGGCATCCTCCCAAGAATATGTGGTATCCAGGACCCATTGCCGGGGAGGATGGAGTACTGTATGGGGTCCCCGCTCATCACTTCCGCCTTGACATGCCTTACGTAGATTTTGTAGCTCTTTATGCGAGATCACCGCGGGTGGTGCGGCGGGGGCTGCTGCGGAGGCCCGGGGGCTGCTGGTATGGGGAGCGGGATCCGGTTATTCTGGCGAGATGGGTGCTCCACCTCCCGAGATAGTAGATATGCCTCCACTTTCTGATCACTTCTATGTGCACATGGGCGACGGGGAGGTGCGAGTAGACTTGACACCCACGAGAGGGCGCGAGGTCGAGGGTGCTCATCTTCCTCCCGGTGGCGTTGGCGGGGGTATGCCTTTTACCTTTCCTCTTTATATCTTGGTGCTTATACTTTAGGCGTGATGTAACTCTCGCCCTTTGATTTTTCGGGTCTCTCGGGAGTCTTATGTGCGGTCGGTGAGGCACGGTAATGTGCGGCCGTCTGGCGAGGAGTGCGGTGGCGGCGCTTTCTTGCCAATCCGGAGATCGGTAGATGTGGACCCGGCACGGTGGAGACGGCGCTCCCGGGGTGAGGGTAGCTCGACATCCGGATTTTCTCGCGGCCGTGCCTCGCTTCCGTAGGGGTCATTAGGATTTTTATTTTTATGTAGTACTGTAGGGAAAAAGTAGGAGCATGCGAGACTCTAGATTTTATGCTTGACTCAACGATGTATGCGGCGGATTTTATGTACTAGTTTATGGATTATATATAAAAGTTAGTCTTTTCCATTTATGTACATTTCTATTTTTGGATGTTATCTATTTTTGTACCTTTGCATTGGACAAAATGAGGACAAATCAAAATAAAATAAAGTAAAGTAAAAATTGAAAATAGAAAATAATAATAATAAAGAATAAAGAATAAAGATAAAAAATAAAATAAAAGAGCAAAAGGAGGGGCCTTGGGATCTGTAAAAGCTGCTGAAGTTGAGCCGTCTTCTGGAGAGACCAAAGGGTCGATCGGCCCAAATAAAAAGGTCCGATCGGCCCAAAATTATAGGTCCAGATCGGCCCTATCTTTGAAAAGGCGGCGGTTGGTTTTCTTGGAAGGGCCGATCGGCCCTCCAATTCTGCACGGATTCCTTTCTTGTCCTTTTCTGCTGCAGTTTTAACACAGAAACCTATATATTAACCCTTTGTCGGCCGACGGGTACCAATCATAATTTCTTTCCTCTCCTCTTCATCTTTGTTCTTTTACGCCGTTGACACACAATGAATTCTCATCCCTCCGTCTTGATGGAAAAGCAAAACAATTTTGAGAGTGATTTGGCCGTTTGGGTATCCAAGGTACCTCGTTCCGTCCGTCATGCTTTTGATAAACGTTTTGGGGTGAAGTGTGTTTGGTCCCTTTTGCCCATGCATCCCAATTGGAATCTTTTACATCTTTGCCATTGCTTTTTGGGATGAATCCAATCACGTTTTTAACTTCTCTTACAACGAGATTACACCCGCTACGAGGATTTTCTTGCTTTGTGTGGAGGGGATGATGTTAGTTTGATAGCGGTTCCACGGGATAGAGTTCCGTTGGTGACAAGGGTGGCCAAATTTCTGCACCTCCCTACGAGTGTGGCTAGAGGTTTGGTTGAAGGTGTAGACATAGATATACGTGATTTGCCGGGGAGATTTGCCCATGGTGATGACTTCGACTCAGATTTTGCCTTGGATTGCTGGCCCTTTGTTTATTTTCCAAGGTTACATTTTCTCCTTATGTGGGTGTAGCTACCGGTGGATGCTTGGATATGGTAGATCGGGCCCGTTCGGGGAGGAGCATCATTCCGGTTCTCTTGGGCGAGACGCTTCATGGTATATCTCGAGATAGCTAGGGGTGCTCCGCTTATGACTAGGGCGGTGCCAAATCGACCACGTGGCTCGAGGATCGACTTTTTGTTCTAGAGATTCCCCTTCGAGTGTTAGGCCTTGGTTTCATGGTTGTAGGAGGAAGATTGATCCGCTTTCCAACTTGTCGAACGGGAGTGGAAGATGTATTTGGCGGAGGTGGATGCGATAGGATTCATTGGCGAGTACGGCATTGGGGCCTTTCCTTCATTCGGAGCCTTCGGCTTGGGCAATGCACGATTCGTGTACCGGCTTTTGAGACTACCACCTTTTATTATGCGGAGCGGGTACTTCGGCAATATGGCATGGAGCGAGTCCGTCCTCCCAACTTGGGGAACTTGAGTTTGATGATTACGCAAAGTTCTTCCAATGGACGTTGGTGTTTCGGTTTTGATGGTAAGCTTATGGAGTTCTCATGGGATGCCACGAGTCTATCTTGCGCGGCGGACCCTTAGCACTCATTTGTCGCATGCTTATTTGACATGGTATGAAGAGAACTTGGGACCGATGAGGAGACTTTGTATGACTTGAGACGGAGATTGGTCCCTAACATATCTTCGAGCCGTTTTCTCAGAGACAAGGAGGCTTTGGGGATTTCTCTAGACACAGTGGAGGAGAATCCTCCCAAGAGGATGGAGCGGAAGTTGAAGGGTAAGGCGATCGAGGAGGTTCCCCCATTGAAGAAGAAGTATCCGCCTTATTTTAAGAGAGAGAGTAAGAAGAAACCGACTCGACGAGCTGCCAAGAAGAAGAAGGACGGAGATGAGGGCCTAGTGCCAAGGAGTAGACCTTATATGTCAGAGTATCCACCCAGTCATATGCAGACACATTAGTTATTTATTTTGTCTTTAAATTTTTTTAGTTTCTTTGCAAGTTATTTAGTCATTAGTATAGTCGAGCTTAGACTCATCAAATAAGTGTAATCAAGCATTGATTGTGGGAATGAAAGAGTTTATTGCTTTAGTAAAAAGCAGTTGGATTTTTATTTATTTTTTGGACCGCGCCGATTAAGTTTGCCTACGTTCCCCTTTTACAATGAGAACCAAGGGGCTCGGTCGTCGTAGTTCATTTTCATCAAGCTACTATTTTTAGGAAGGGAAGATAGAAGCGGGACAATTTTTATTTTATTTGCTCTAACTTTTGCCTAGACCGCCCTTTACGGGTTTTCAATCTAGCGAGCTTTTGAACGCACCCTTTCTTTTGTTGCTAGACCGCCCTTTGCGGGTTTTCAATCTAGCGGGCTTCTTTTTGCGTTTTTTTTTTTTTTTTTTTTTTTTTATTTATTTAGAGGAGGAAGAGCTTAATCATAGTAGCGTCGAGCTTGCTTTGAGGTTGGTGGGCTCCTTGAATTCGTTGCCATCCAAATACGCCATTTTAAGCTTGCTCCACCGAAAATATCTTCTTGATCACATACGGGCCGGTCCATGTAGGGGCCCACTTCCCTAGAGGATTGAACTTGTTGGGAAGTTCTTGCTTCAAAACCAAATCTCCTTCCTTAATATCTAAGGGCTGCACCTTTTGTTGAAAGCCCTTCTTTGTCCGTCTTTGATAGGCTCGGATGTGTTCCATGGCTTTGAGTCTGCGCTCGTCAAGTGTGGCCAGCGATCATATCGACTACGGAGCCATTCAACTTACGCTACTTGATTTTCTAATAAGATCCTCAAAGACGGGACTTCCAACTCAGCGGAGATCTTGCCTCCATCCCATATGTCGAGCAAAAGGAGTTTCGCTGTAGGCTGTACGAACGGAAGTTCTATATCCCCAAAGTGCCAATGGTAGTTTCTCGGGCCAGTCCCTACCTCGAATTCTTTGTCTTTACGATTATACGCTCAATCGTTTTGTTAGGCTGCTTCGACTGCTCCATTGGTCACGAGGCCTATAAGGGGAAGACTTGTGCGGGTGATCTTGAACCGCGCGATGTCTGTCACAATCTCACGCCGAAGTGGGACCGTTGTCAGAGATAATCTCATTTGGTACTCCATATCTGCACATGATGTCCTCCTTAATGAAGCTGTGCCACCTTTTTGGAAGTCAACACCTTGTAAGATTTTGCCTCGATCCACTTGGTGAAGTAATCCTGGCTACTAATACAAAACAATGCCCATTGCTTCCGGCGGTGTAATCTTGCCAATCACATCAATCCCCATGTCGCAAATGGCGAGGGTTACCATGCTATACAACTCGTGAGGGTCACGTGGTTCAAATTGGAACACATTTGGCATTTGGGACATTTCCGCACAAAGCTGGATGCGATCGGCTTCTATAGTGACCCAATAATAACCCATAGTGTGATTTTACGTCTCAACATTCTAGCATTCATGTGTGGACCGCATAAGCCGTCGTGTACTTCTTCCATGATCACTTACGCTCGTTTCGCGTCTACACAGAGTAACAGGAGACCATCGTAGTGTCTTTTGTACAACATATCATCCAGTAGAACAAACTGTCCGGCCAATCGCTTCAATGCCTGCAAACTTTTAGCTTTCACGTCACCTAGAAAAGACACATTACCCTTCTTGAGATACTCATAAATCTGTGCGTACCACGGATCCTTATTTTCCTCGAGGTCAGCTTGAATCTCGCAGCAGTAGGCTTCGTAGCAGTAAGCGGGGTTCTCTCTTCGGCCAACTACGAATGGTTTTACGGACATTCCGTGAGGATCTTGACCAAAGAAGCCGGTGTAGCTAAAGCGTCGGCAAATCTATTTACTGTCTCTGGGTAGATAATGGAATGTCACTTCCTTGAATTGCTTGACAAGCTCTTCCATATGAGTCGATCTTTTGTTGCAAGTAGGGGTCAACAGTCTTCCACTTCTTAGACGTCGATTGATAATTAAGGCGAGTCTCCATATACCTCTAACTCCTTTACATTACGCTCCAGGCTGCTTCTAAACCGGCTATGCATGCCTCGTATTGGCGCGTTATTGGTGGTTGTAAAATTCAGCTTGATGGCGATGGGGGTGTGCTCATCTTTGGGATCGACCAAAAGGATTCCTACTCCGCTGCCCCTCTTGTTCGCGGCTCCATCAAAGAATAGTTGCCATCTTTCTTCCGTATCAATGCTAAAAATCCCCTCGTCTGGAAATTCCGGTTCGAAGCCCTGTTCTTACGTACTTGGAAACTCTGCTAAATGATCCGCCATGGCTCTCCCTTTAGCTTTTCTCGGCACATAGGTGATATCGAATTCCCGAAATACCGACCATTTGGCTAATCTCATGGACCAGAGAAGGCTTGTCAAACAAATACTTAATTGGATCCATCTTCGACGCTGCGAGAATCGGATGCGCTGCCAAGTAATGCTTGAGCTTATTAACCACCCAAACTAGCCGGTGCAGGTCTTTTCCAATCTTTGAGTAGTTTAGCTCACTCCCTTGCAACTTTCGACTAACAAAATAAACGGCGTTCTCCACGAGAGTCCTTGGCTTCTTGTGCCGGCATAGCCCCAGCAGGCTGTATCGATTCTTGTTAGGTACAATAGCAACGGTTTCTCCGAATGTGGGGGGCGAAGGATAGGGGGATTGACCAAGTATCTCTTGATTTCCTCAAAGGCTTCTTGACATTTCCAGTCCCAATCTATACTTGCGGTTTTCTTCATCAATCTAAAAATCGGCTCACACATGGTAGTTAATTGATTAATGAAGCGGGCGATGTATTATGGCATCCATGAATCCCTTGACTTCCTTTTCTGTACGTGGTGGCCTCATCTCCATGATGGCTTGAATCTTCCTTGGATCCGCCTCAATCCCTCGTTCGGTGACCATGTAGCCTAGGACCTTTCCTCGAATAACTCCAAATGTACGGCAGGATTCAAACGCATTGCGTGCTGTCGAAGAACTTCCTTAAATCAATGAAATGCGACCGTTCGACCCTTGGAATGAATGATCATATCGTCGACATACACCTCAATCTCCTTATGGATCATGTCATGGAATAACGTTGTGACCGCTCTGCGGTATGTAGCCCCTGCATTTTCAATCCGAATGGCATTACAGTGTAACGGTATGTTCCGCAGTGTAGTGAAAGCCGTCTTCTCTTGGTCCGCCTCTGCCATCTTGATCTGATTATATCTGTAAGAAACCATCTACAAAAGACTTGACCTCGTAGTTAGCAAGTGGCATCTACTAGCATGTCGATATTGGGCAGACGGGAAGTCGTCCTTTGGGCTAGCCTTGTTGAGATCTCGGAAGTCAACACAAACTCTAACCTTGCCATTTTGATTTGCGGCCGTCACAATATTAGATAACCACGTGGATACTCAATGACTACGATAAAACCCACTCGGAGGAGCTTCTCTATCTCTTCTTTAAGCACGAGAGACCATTCCGGCTTAATGCGGCGCAATTTACGCGGGCTTGGCGTGGTGTGAGTGGTATTGTGCTCCACTATCGAGTTGTCCAGCCCGGCATATCCTTGTATGACCATGCGAACACATCCGAATATTCTTTAAGCGGCTCAATCAACGCTTCCCTTTCGGTCCCTTCGAAGAAGCTTCCAATCTGTGTCTCTCTCAGCTCTTCTTCCGTTCCCAAATTAATACGTGATAACACCTCACTTGGGCCCGACCTTCCTTTTGATTGATAACTTGCTTAGAAATTTCTTTAATGTATTCATTGTTTAGTGTGTCCGCTTCTTCTAATGAGTCATTATTAACTAAGTTAATTTGATTAAGTTGAACATTATTTTTAGTTAATTTATCATTAAGAAGATTGGCTATGAGGGGATACTCGTAAAGATCTAGTTTTTCATTCATAGCGAAAGGGAAAACAACATTTGCAACTAACTCATAGTCTTCGACGTGAGGTCATCGACTTGGAAGACGACTCAAACTCAAAAGAAAACACATCGGACTCAAACAAAACGAGACGACTGCGAGAAAGCAGAGGACTTGGGGGAATCGGGGGAGACTCGACGGGAGGAGGCATCGGCCCGGCTCTTGACCATGTATTCCTTCGTGGCTACGGGTCCGCCAAATATGCACCAATTCTTGGCTTTCCAACCATGGTGTCACCAACGTCCTTGGATCCGTATCATCGCTGCTCTGCCCCAATGGCTCGCAACCATATCATCTTCTATATTCGAATTCCCAAATCTTTAGCAGGGTTCTGACCATCCCATTCTTACGCATCCTCGAAGCTGTAATGTTTTCAACCAACGGCTCCTCCAAAGATACTGTCTAGCTGATCGGCCAACCCATCTTCGGTCTTGATGACGTGGCTCGGGCGTGACAACCTTGCCTCTCTTCGCGTGGATCCATGAGAACCGTCTTCGGCTTCGACCTATCAACTTCCGTATCCCCTGAAAATTTCGAAACCTTTCTGACAGCCCTGCTGTGTGATCAAACCACGGCTCACTAAACTCCATGCAAGAGAATTCTTCACCCTCCTTGACAAAGTAACTATTGAGGGAAAGGCGGTATGGCCTCATCTCTCGCCGTTGGTAGAGCGACTTCACCCTTTGATGTATTCAATTCTTTCCATCTCGGCTTTATCTTCGGGAGTAAGGACGTAGCCCGGACCTTGGTAGGCTGCGATGATGATAACCTCCACTATTTTCGTGGAGTCCTTGGAGATGCGCCAAGACCCACCCTGGTACAAATCCCATGTTTCTCATCATTCTTATAGGCTGGCCGTACTCTGTCCAGATGTTTTAGTGAGGTCCACCGCGCATGAAACTTGTGCTTGTGCTATTAGGCCGAAAACCGGCGAACATTGAACTACCCTCTTCGTGTTGAATCAGCAGGAATAGGCTTTCCCCCGGTGCTTGTTCCTTGAGATGTTACCGAGATCGCTGTAAATAGCGTCACTTGATCGCCCGACCGGAATTTCACACATTGATGCAATGAGGAGGGGACTCCATTCATACGATGCAACCATGGCCTACCGGCATGGTGAAGGTGGAAGGTATGTCTATGACTTGAAACTCGGCAATCATAGTAGTGGTCCCGCAAGTAAGGGGCAACCGATTATTCCCAACACCGACCGGCTAGTGGAATCGTATCCTCGCACGGAATGAACTGAAGGTCTCAAATACGTGGGACTTAGATCAAGGACGTCCATCATCCCGGAAGGCGGTATGTTCACCGCAGTAACCGTTATCTATGAAAATACGTGGCAACCTTTTTCCGTTGACTTCAATAGTAATGTGCGGTGGTTCATTATGATCCGATCCAAACTCCGGCATGTCCAACTACGAAAATGTAATGATATTCCCAAAGTGTATGTTGCCGATCATCTCGCGTTACATCTTACGGTTTTGTATCGACGGCACCAAAGTCGCAAAGCAAGATTCTCGTTCCAACATCATCCTATGGGCATACGAGGACGTTAGCAAGGACCATAAGGATATATTGGCTTGAGTTAGCTTCACTGCGTGAGAATAGGGTCCTCTTTATCGGGGTTCACTACTTCGGTTTTCGGACCAAACACTTTCTTCGCCCTTTATCTTGGTTGATACACCTTTCCGGACCTCGTGAGTAGACTAACCCCATTCTTCTCCATATCGATACTTCTGCGTGAATTTCAGCCAACGAGAGAGGTTTAGGACTCTCTTCCACATAATCACCATTTAACGAGGCAACTTCTCTAGACAGGTTCCTCAAAAGACACATATAACAAGAAAATTCTTTATAAATTGAACTCAAATTACGAGGCACAGCGCCTCCTTTGTCCGTCACAACGGACTCGGATCGGTGAGGTCTTTCTACCATAGCAACATCACTACCAACTATCTTACTAGGATTTTCTACCTTCCCTTCAATGATGAGCTTACTGCACGGCCCTTTTCAAAGCAAAACCGGCATACTCGGAGAGTTTCGGCACGAACAATCCCTTTCGACAATAGCGAGAATACCTCTTACATCGCGGCCCCGGTTTCTCAAAAGCATCTTCCATCTCTACCAAGCCGATAAAATTACCTTCCAATGTGGATCTTGTTGTTAGGGAGAGGATTCCCCACAACATTTGGAGATTTCGGCTTCTCTACCTTACCTTGCCGAATCAAGTCTTGTACTAAGCGTTTGAACCGAAGGCGAATCGTAGTGTGACCCTTGTACTTGTGGTAGTGGCAATACTTAGAAGCATCCAAGCCTTCCTTCGGGTTTAACGGTTCATAATTCTCAAGCGGCTTGACCAAGCCCTTCTTCACTAACACTTGAAAACCTTGCCCATTGGCATTCCAAAATCATCAAATACTTCCCTCTCGCGGTGAATATTGTTATTTCCCTCATTACGGCTTGAACATCCAAAGCCGACTTCCCCTTGCACATAATTTACTTGCCCCACGGGCTCTTTCTTTGCTGCGGTATTTGCGGGAGCTCTATAGCGGAATGAATTACTAGCAGCCCCAGTGTCCTTTGGTGGAGCGATTCCGGTGATGCCACTCTCATAACGTACGCCCGAATCCACCATTTCCCTAAGATTGGGAAAGTAACCATTACCAACTGCCAACTTGTGTCCGGGCAACAAGCACTTGTAAAAAATCTGTTTCTGTTCATTCTCCTTGGGCGGATACTGAATTTCGCTCAACTTATCATTCCAACGTTTGTAGAAGTCATAAATCGATTCTCCATTCTTTTGAAGCGTGTGCTCCAAATCAGCTCTATTCACTTGCCAATCCATGTTTGCTTGATACTTTTCAGAGAACACCCTACTAACTTTGTCCCATGTGTCCCTTTCCTCCTCGTTCAACTTCAGAAACCAACGGAGAGCAGCCCCTTCCAATGTGCTATGGAACATTCTCGCCATTTGCTCGGGTGTACAGTCTTTGGCCCTCATCGCCAACGTATAGCTGTCTAAATGTGTCTTCGGGCAAGTAACTCCTCCAAACATAGCCATCTTGGGCATCTTGAAATCTTGAGGTAGGGGTGCAACTTTGCTCGGATTAAGCATCTTGATGGGGGACACTCCTTGCTTTCCCATTTGCTCGGTTAATGCCTTCACTTGTTCAATCAACGCTAACACAGTCGGGTCCGTAGCAATGTTGGAGTTCTGCATGGCTGGGGGTTGAGTGATGGTAGGGGAGGTGGAGTAAGTAGGGATGTGATGGCCGGAATAATTGAAGGGTAAAGTGGGATTGGGTAGATTAGCAAAGTGGTCCTTGGGTGTGTTGGCAGGAGGTTGATAGGGTCTTTTGGACTTGCTTGAGCTCCCATACATAACAGGTGGTGGAACGTTATTGTAGCTGTTTGGAACATAGTTGGGTAGAGGGAAGGTAGGTGCATTGGGATTGGCGGGATTAGGAGCATTGACAGTTTCATCTTCAACATCGACTACTTCATTCCCCATCAAGATAACCTTGTGTCCCCTTTTACTGAGTTCCTCAACAAAATGATCCTTCAGCTCTTGATTATGGTTCTTCAAAGTGCGATTCTGCTCTTCAAGTTTCTCAACCCTCATGGTTAAACCGGCAAAGTAGGCGTGCAGAGCAGGCGGAATGTCGTGAAGTCGGGGTTGGCGTGACCTTCCATTGAAGTGACCGGAGTAGAGCCGGTTGCGAGAGGCAAAGTGTGCGCTTGGAGTAGTGGGAGGCAAGGTTGTCATTGTTGAATGAAGAACGCGGCCCGACCTTAGCTCTGCGGAAGTATCAGAAAAGACTCGGTTTTAGGAGAGGGGTTGACTCAATGCAGTGTACTAGCTTAAAATTTTTATTTACAAAGCTTTGTACATTTTAGTCCTACAAAGGTTGGAAGGGATACCCCTTTTCGCAACTAACTAAATATCCTAAAGTGGTGAATCCTAACGACTAACCTTCTCGTATAGGCAGATCAATGTGATTTTTATGAAAAGTACCGCAAACCAATGATAGGTCAAGATCTTTTAACAATATATAACTCGTTCTCACATAGCACGTCCTTTGAAAGGAAATCAATTTTTTAGTGCTTTTAATCTCTCGATAGATCTTGATTTATCATTGGTTCGTGGTGACTTAGCATAAAGACCCCATTAATTGTCTATATAAAAAAGCTAGTCAAACCAACCGGTCATATGGAGTGTATTCCTAAAAAAGTGGGTGACGCAAGGGTTAGGTTTTAGGCTCCCACCGTGCAGCGCGCACCGATGAGTGGATGGCCAAGTGAGACTCGGAAGGGAGGAGACATGATCACCACACTTCCCGCACTTTGGCTTCTCCGAAGGGTAAAGGGTGTGTGTGACACGGACTCTAGTGGTAGTGTGAGGTAGAGAAATCTAATTCCTTTTTTAGAGAAAAAAGAGAAAGATTTTTATTTACATGAAATGCATGCATGCGATGCAACAGTTAAGAGTAAAGAAAAAATAAAAAGAAAGCGAAAAATACAACACCATACAAGAAAACGAAAGTCTGACCCACTTAGTTTGAAAAGATTTCAAAACAATTCCCCAGCAGAGTCGCCACTGTGAATACCCCGTCCCGATGCAACGCGCATTCGGAGGTTTGAAATAATTAATCATGAAAATGTTGGACCGAAATGGGATATTCATCTAGTGACACTCGCTTTAAACCATATTAAAATATTAGTTTAAATTTTGAGAGTCGCCACGCCACTTTGATATAGCCCAAAGCTTTGAAAAAGGCTAAACTTAATTGGGTTCGGGGGTCAAGTTACAACAGAAGAAGAAACGTTATCACTCCTATTGCCCGACGAATCGGTCTTTCTAGCATGTGGGGTGTTGGTTGTGTGCGGTGTTTACAGGAATAGATAGAAGAAACGGGATCATGCATAAGGAGGAGGGGAGAGAAAGAATTAATTAATGATCACACCCTAGAACCTTTGAGTTAGGCCCTCGGAAGGTGCACTAATCAACGTTCATCCTTGGGGGATTGTTGATCATGGGACAATTATAACTAAGGTGGAAGGAAAGAAATAGTTCCTAGATCCATTGGGTTTCTTAGGGCGAAACCTTAGATCATCCTCGGCTATGAACAATTAAATATATTAAAACAACCTTAAATTTAGCATATATGGCATAAGCAAGAAATAAAGCAATTAAAATATACTAAGCATGCAAACAATAATAATGAAGACAATAATAAAGAACAAGAATATTAAAAAGAGAGTCTTACCAATTGTAGCAAGACTTGGGGGTCGAATCTTGGCGATTCGAGAGGGAAAAAGAGGAACTGAGGGTTAAAGCAAGTATGGTCTCGCTTCTCCCGGAGAAAATTGTGTGTGAATATGGGGAGCCGGGCACCCCTATTTATAATACCTCGGAACTTGGGCTGGGCTTCTAAAGGGTCGATCGGCTCTAAGATGGAAGGGTCGATCGGCTCTAAATAAAAGGGTCGATCGGCCAATGCACGGGCAAAGGGCCGATCGGCTCTTCCAACTGGCGTCCTTTCCAAGCTGACAGCGACGGCGCAGTACGGAAGAATTTAATGAATCTTTTTAGGGTTTCCCTAGGGTTTTTAATTAATATTAACCGGGCCAGGTATTTGGAATACCTTTTTTCGGACCGGGTACTAACAACAGTAGGGTGGACAGCCAAGGGGTGGTGTGAAGAGGGATAATGAGGGGAAGCCTAAGGAGAGAGTGCAAGATAGAGTGTTTGCCTTGGGTCGAGGCGAGGTAGATCCCACCGCGGTTATTAGAGGTATAGTACCTGTCTCAGGAGTCAGGGCTCGTATTCTTATAGACCCTGGGTCATCCCATTCTTATGTGGCATCTCATTTTGCATTCACTTTGCACAAATTGCCTAAGTTGTTTCCTTATGTGCTAGAGGTCTCTACTCCTGTGGGAGAGTGCCTCAAATCTTCTTTGATTTATCATGGTTGTGACGTGGTCATATGTGGGCATGTATTGCCAGTGGATATTTTAGAGTTACCAATCCGAGATTTTGATGTCATCCTAGGCATGGATTGGTTGAGTAATTGTCATGCCTTGGTAGACTGTCGCAAGAAGTGAGTCTCTTTTTCTTTGCCTGATGTGCCTGTGTTTATATTTGATGCGGATAAGTCTTTATTTGGCATTCATGTTATATCTGCATTAAAGGCTAGAAAATTGTTGTCAAAAGGGTGTGAGGGGTACTTGGCGTATGTGTTAGACTCTAGTAAGAAGTCTCCCGAGCTATCTCATGTCCTAGTTGTGAAAGATTTTATTGATGTATTCTCAACTAAATATTCTATGCCTCCGGATAGAGAGGTAGAGTTCTGTATTGACTTATTGCTAGGTACTTCACCCATATCTAAAGCACCTTACAGAATGGCTCCAGCTGAGTTAAAAGAATTGAAAATTCAGTTGCAAGAATTGTTAGACAGGGGCTTCATTCGTCCGAGTGTTTCACCCTGGGGAGCATCGGTCTTGTTTGTAAGGAAGAAGGATGGTACGTTGAGGTTATGTATTGATTATAGACTGTTGAATCAAGCTACTATCAAGAATAAATATCCTCTTCCGCATATTGATGACTTGTTTGATCAGCTTCAAGGTTTCGTTATCTATTCCAAGCTTGACTTGCGTAGCGGATACCATCAGTTGAAAATCAGACCGAATGACATTTCTAAGACAGCCTTCCGAACGAGGTATGGTCATTATGAGTTTGTTGTTATGCCTTTCGGATTGACCAATGCACCGGCAGTATTTATGGACACGATGAACAGAATTTTCAAGCCTTATCTTGACAGTTTTGTTATGGTCTTTATTGATGATATTCTGGTATATTCAAAATCCCGGGAAGAACATGAGCAGCATTTGTGAATAGTGTTGTCTATCCTTCGTGAGAAACAGTTATTTGCAAAGTTCAGCAAATGTGAGTTTTGGCTTGAAAAGATTTCTTTCTTGGGTCATGTGGTGTCGAGTGCGGGTATTGCTGTGGATCCTACGAAGATTGAGGCCATAGTCAACTAGAAAAAGCCTTCAACAGTGACTGAAGTTCGTAGTTTCCTTGGGTTAGCGGGATATTATCGAAGATTTATAGAGGGATTTTCGAGAATTGCAACTCCGTTGGCCAGATTGACTCGGAAGGATATACCATTTGTATGGGATGTTAAGTGTGAAGATGGCTTTAATGAGTTGAAAAAGAGATTGACTTCGGCTCCGATACTTACCCTTCCAGATGGATGCGAGAATTTTGTTATTTTCAGTGACGCCTCCAAAGAAGGATTGGGTTGTGTTCTTATGCAAAATGGGAAAGTGATTTCTTATGCTTCGAGGAAATTATCACCAGCGGAGCAGAACTATCCTAATCACAACATGGAGTTGGCTGCTATTGTCTTTACATTGCATAAGTGGAAGCACTATTTATAAGGAGCAAAATTTGAGATATTCACTGATCACAAGAGTCTGAAATACCTATTTACCTAGAAGGAATTGAACAACAGGAAGAGGCGTTGGTTAGAGCTGTTGAAAGACTATGATTGTGTCATTTCCTATCATCCGGGGAAGGCTAATGTGGTAGCAGATGCGATTAGCCGAAAGACTCATTTATCATCCTTGGTGTCCCGTGAATTGAGAGGTGAGATGCTATTTGCGAATGTCCGAGCAATTCCTACTCTATATGGAGATCTTATGGAAGCTCAGCAAAGTGACATTGAATTGAAGAAAATTTTGGGGAAATTACAAGATGGAAAGACCGGGGAGTTTGTGTAGAACAAAGATGGGATCTTAACATTCCAAGGCAGAATTTGCGTACCTTCTTCCCCAGAGATTAAAAGGCAAGTATTAGAGGAAGGCCACAACTCCATATTTGCTATTTATCCTGGAAGCACGAAGATGTATCAGGACTTGAAGAGAGTGTATTGGTGGAATGGTAGGAAGAAGGAAATTGCTGAGTTTCTATCAAAGTGCCTGACTTGCCAGCAAATCAAAGCTGAACATCAAAGACCAGCGGGACTACTTCAACCACTGGATATTCCGAAATGGAAGTGGGAAGGAATCTCGATGGATTTTGTGACTGGATTACCTCCTACTTCGAAGAAGATGGATGCCATTTGGGTGATAGTGGACAGATTGACCAAGTCGACTCATTTTCTACCTGTTTCAACAAAGTATTCGTTGGAGAGGTTGGCTCAGTTGTATATTCGCGAGATTGTGAGACTTCATGGAGTATCGGTCAACATTGTTTCAGATCGGGATCCGAGATTCTCATTGCATTTTTGGCGAGCTTTGCATGAAGCTCTAGGTTCCAAGTTAAGTTTTAGCACGACGTTTCATCCTCAGACCGATGGGCAAACTGAGAGAACCATTCAGATTCTTAAGGACATGTTACGGGCGTGTGTGATGGATTTCCACTCATCTTGGTAAGATCATTTACCTTTGGTGGAATTTACGTATAATAACAGCTACCAGTCCAGTATTGAGATGGCACCGTATGAAGCATTGTATGGGAGGAAATGTATGTCTCCAATGTGTTGGGATAAGGTTGGTGAAGCTAGAATTTGGGTCCAGACTTGGTTAGAGATTCAACTAAGAAGATTAAAGTAATTTGGGACAGATTGAAGACAGTCCAGAGTCGACAGAAAAATCTACGCCGACAACAGAAGACGGGAGTTATAATTTCAGGTTGGTGACTTGGTATTTTTGAAGATTTCACCAAGGACTAGGATTAAAAGGTTTGGTAATAAGGAAAAGTTGGCACCGAGATTCGTTGATCCATTTGAGGTGTTAGAGAAGGTGGGTGAGTTAGCGTATAGATTGGCTCTACCTCCATCCCTTTCTTCTCTCCATGATGTATTCCATGTTTCCATGTTGTGGAAGTATTGTTACGATTCTTCGCATGTTTTGAGTTCTCCTCCTGAGGATGTCCAGGCAGATATGACTTACGTGGCGGTACCATTGAGAATTCTGGAGTGGCAGGTTCGAGAGTTGCGTAACAAAAGCATTCCAGTAGTGAAAATTTTGTGAAAAAATCACACCATTGAGGAAGCTACTTGGGAATTGGAATCTGAAATGAGAGGGAAGTATCCTTGGTTATTTGATCAGTCAGGTAAGTGAATTTCAAATTTGGGATGAATTTTTTTTAAGGGGAAGTGAGTGTCACGACCCTAAACCTAGGCACTATTTTGGTCACGTGTTGAGCACGTGGGGGTGCGGTGCATTGCATCTCATGTTAGACATTATATGATAATTGGAATGGTTATGTGTTTATTTTGAGATTTTTATAAATTATGTGATATTAGGATAGTAATAAATCAGTTTTAATTATATAATGTCTAAAAGGGAATGAATAGGAATTTTGTGGTAAAGTTATAATATTTGAAATTTTAAATAAAAAGTTACAAAAAGTGTTGAGGAGCTTTAGTGTAAATGTAAACTTAAGGCAGTTGATTGTAGTAAAGCTATACTTGGAGGAGCCTAGGTGTAAATTAGTTATATAAATCCATAAAACCTTCTCCCAGAAGCATTTTTCTCTCAGTTCCCTCTCTTTCTTCTCTAAGTCCCAGAACGTTCCTTAAACCTAGGGTTACTTTCCTAAAATCACTATAAATCAACCGTTGATCCGTTCCTCGTTTTGATTTCAAATAAACGCTCAGGGAATTGAGTGGAACATTTATAGTCGATCAAAGCTTTTATTATTTTCGAAATATTTTGATAAGTTATTATGATTTCTTTCAATACTTGTTCATACTATGTATAATGATGATATTATGGTTATATAATTGGTTCTTGATATTTTTGGGTAATTTATTTGGCTTTTGGAGTTAAGGAAAATTTGGCTTGGAAGGTGGATAGTGAGGTTCTTGGCATGAGAGTTTGAGTGAAAGTGGTAGAGGTGATATAGGGTGTTACATGGCCTTGGGGGAACATTTGTATTGGTTTGAAAATGGTATACTGCAGTTGAACTAGCTGGAAATGAGTAAAATTGGTTCTTTCTTGCCTTGGCTGCTGATGGTTGAACATCAACATGAAATCTGGTGAAGGGCATGACTCGTGCCCTGGAGCACGAGTCGTTCCTTTCTTGTTCACTCATGATAACGAGTCGTGGAATTGGTTCCACCCGTGCTGGATTTCATTAGCACGAGTCGTGCCTAGTACAGTTTACAGGGTATCAATTTCAAACCAATTTAAACCTAATCTATTTTTACCTCCTCTTCGACTATAACTCTAGTACAACATTAGGACTTTGCACTGAAGTCTTAACTTTCCCAAAATGTTATAGGGAAGGTCTTTAAATATAGCCTTGAAAATGGTTGGAAGGCCTTATGAAACTTTAACCAAAGTTGTCAAAACTTGGTAAATTAATCTGGATCCTTTATAGAAGGTATTCAATGTTGTGTAATGAATTTGTAGGGCTTACCTGATAAACATTGTGCCCATATTTGATTACATATTCATGGTTATTTGTTTAAATAGTGTATGAAATAAATGTTACACTATTGTGTTGGTTTGAACATGAGTATTAATACCATGTTGTTGGATTGTTATTATTCAATAGTGTTTAAATGTAAGTTGCACTATGGTGATGGTTTAACATGAGTAATATTACCATGTTATGTATTGATATCCCAAGTGTGGATTTATTTTCAAGTATCTATTATGTGCTTGAATGTGGTTATATCAGCTGATGGGTAGGGGTATAATAGAATACGATCAATTAAGAGGAATTGTTCCAGAAGGTGATCGGATTATATTATACCTGTGACTGTCCCCTTCTGTGGCCACAGAGTGGGTTGAATGCTTCTGTATCGAGCCAAAAGCCTTACAGATAGCTGCGATCTTATATGGTTCTCCGCATTAGGAGTCTTATAAGATGTGAATATGCCTAAGCAGTTCACAAATGAGTGGAGTTTTACTCCCAACGTTGTACGACTTATTGTTCAGACGGGAAAATTAAAATGAGCTAACGTAATGTGTTTACCGCTTTACCAACGTGATTATGAGCAACCTGGTTATGTGTTGCATTTTGTATGGCATATTGCTGCATTCATAATAGCTTGCTGAGATTTATTCTCACCCTTTCTCCCTTTATTGTTTAAGATCCCGCTGAGACAGGTGGACCAGACCGGTGAGGCCGGAAAGGAGTTTGGACCGCTTACTTTTTGGGTTGTCAGGGTATGTATATGGTTTGGGAGTTGGGAATAGTGGTGGCTGTTATTATTTTGGGGAGATTTGTATATAAAACTGTTAAAAACATGTTTTCAGTTGTGTTTCTGTTTTAACTAAAGATGGAGTTGGTTTTCTTTTAAAGTTGGCTTTTGTAAGCCTTTACATTAGTAGTTGTAACTAAACAGGTTATGTGTTTTCAAAGATGGGTTATATATCACCTCTAAGTGGAGATGTTAATGTTGGTTTGTGAAAGGTTGTGATACTTTCAAGTTAATTGAACAAAAAGTTTTTTTTAAAATGGAGGTGGTTTGGGACCCTACAGCTCGGGGCACCAGTCTATATGTCTCGGATGGGAAGGCCCCACAGTTGGTATCAGAGTATTGGTTTAAAAGTCAAGGATAGATGTCTAGTCTAAATGGAGTGTCTGATATCTGACGACGAGTGTTTAATGCTGGGATTGGTGTAATGGCGGGAACTGGTGATGACCAGCGAAGGGATCAAAGAAATGTGGGTGATATGGGAGCCGAAGGTAACCAGAATGTAGAAATGATGAATATGTTTAGGGTTTTCCTACAAAATATGGCAGCTAAGGGTCAGGCTCAATAACAACCTAGGGAAGACAAGGACATGGGTTAGAGAAGTTTGTCAAGATAGCTCCACCAAGCTATAATGGGGATCCACATCCGGTGAAGGCATAAAGATGGTTGGAAGCTATGAACAAAATTTTTGTGGCAATGGAAAGTCCTGACGAGGAGAAAGTTAGATGTGTTGTATTCAAACTGGAAGGTCCTGTAGAGCACTGGTGGCAGATAGTTAAGGAGAGTTGGGATTCGGACCATACGCCCCAAACTTGGGACAACTTCACCAGGAGATTTAAAGAACATTTCATTCCTTTGATTACCCGGGACAAGAAAGAGGTTGAGTTTCTGAGCTTTGAGCAAGGGACGATGACACTAGCCCAGTATTCGGCGAAGTTCACAGAGTTAGCGAGGTATTGTCCTCATTTGGTACCAGAAGAACAGAGGAGAGTCTACATGTTTGTGAATGGATTGAGATTGGAGTTCCGAAAGCAACTGTTGATGCATGATTTCCCCAACTATCAACCAGCAGTAAACATGGTGTACAGAATTGAAAATGATATTGAAGAACACCGGGGCAGACTTGAAGGCAGTAGTGGAGGCAAGCCCAAGTTTCCAGGCCAAGGTTCAAGGCAGAACAGGGGTCAGCCGATGTCTTCAGCTTCAGGAGTGGGTCGAGGAGGAAATGTTACAGTTTCTACTCGTCCAGTATCCAGCCAGTTTGGGACTGTTTGCAACTTTTGTAAGAAGGTGGGACATTCTGAAGACAGATGTTGGAGCAAACAAGGGAAATTTATTGAGTGTGGAGCAATGGGGCACTACAGGAAAGATTGTCCTAGACTTCAACTGGGTCAAGCTGCGGGTGGCAGACAGCAAGGTGGACAGCCAAGGGGTGGTGTGAAGAGGGATAATGAGGGGAAGCCTAAGGAGAGAGTGCAAGGTAGAGTGTTTGCCTTGGGTCGAGGCGAGGTAGATCCTATCGCGGTCATTAGAGGTATAGTACTTATCTCAGGAGTCAGGGCTCGTATTCTTATAGACCCTGGGTTGTCCCATTCTTATGTGGCATCACATTTTGCATTCACTTTGCATCAATTGCCTAAGTTGTTGCCTTATGTGCTAGAGGTCTCTACTTCTGTGGGAGAGTGCCTCGAATCTTCTTTGATTTATCATGGTTGTGAGGTGGTCATATGTGGGCATGTATTGCCAGTGGATATTGTAGAGTTACCAATCCGAGATTTTGATGTCAACCTAGGCATGGATTGGTTGAGTAATTGTCATGCCTTGGTAGACTGTCGCAAGAAGCGAGTCTCTTTTTCTATGCCTGATGTGCCTGTGTTTATATTTGATGCGGATAAGTCTTTATTTGGCATTCATGTTATATCTGCATTAAAGGCTAGAAAATTATTGTCAAAAGGGTGTGAGGGGTACTTGGCGTATGTGTTAGACTCTAGTAAGAAGTCTCCCGAGCTATCTCATGTCCCAGTTGTGAATGAGTTTATTGATGTATTCTCAACTGAATATTCTATGCCTCCAGATAGAGAGGTGGAGTTATGTATTGAGAGGTGTTGGTTAGAGCTGTTGAAAGACTATGATTGTGTCATTTCCTATCATCCGGGGAAGGCTAATGTGGTAGCAGATGCGATTAGCCGAAAGACTCATTTATCATCCTTAGTGTCCCGTGAATTGAGAGGTGAGATGCTATTTGCGAATGTCTGAGAAATTCCTACTCTATATGGAGATCTTACGGAAGCTCAGCAAAGTGACATTGAATTGAAGAAAATTTAGGGGAAATTACAAGATGGAAAGACCAGGGAGTTTGTGTTGAACAAAGATGGGATCTTAACATTCCGAGGTAGAATTTGCGTATTTCTTCCCCAAAGATTAAAAGGCAAGTATTAGAGGAAGGCCACAACTCCAGATTTGCTATTCATCCTGGAAGCATAAAGATATATCAGGACTTGAAGAGAGGGTATTGGTGGAATGGTATGAAGAAGGAAATTGCTGAGTTTGTATCAAAGTGCCTGACTTGCCAACAAATCAAAGCTGAACATCAAAGACCAGCGGGACTACTTTAACCACTGGATATTCCAGAATGGAAGTGGGAAGGAATCTTAATGGATTTTGTGACTGGATTACCTCCTACTTCGAATAAGATGGATGCCATTTGGGTGATAGTGGACAGATTGACCAAGTCGGCTCATTTTCTACCTATTTCAACAAAGTATTCATTGGAGATGTTGGCTTAGTTGTATATTCGCGAGATTGTGAGACTTCATGGAGTATCGGTCAACATTGTTTCAGATTGGGATCCGAGATTCACATCGCGTTTTGGTGAGCTTTGCATGAAGCTCTAGGTTCCAAGTTAAGTTTTAGCACGGCGTTTCATCCTTAAACCGATGGGCAGACTGAGAGAACCATTCAGATTCTTGAGATGGCACCGTATGAAGCATTGTATGGGAGGAAATGTAGGTCTCCAATGTGTTGGGATGAGGTTGGTGAAGCTAGACTTTGGGGTCCAGACTTGGTTAGAGATTCAACTAAGAAGATTAAAGTAATTTGGGACAGATTGAAGACAGCCCAGAGTCGACAGAAAAGCTACGCAGACAACATAAGACGGGAGTTATCATTTCAGGTTGGTGACTTGGTATTTTTGAAGATTTCACCAAGGACTAGGATTAAAAGGTTTGGTAATGAGGGGAAGTTGGCACCGAGAATCGTTGGTCCATTTGAGGTGTTAGAGAAGGTGGGTGAGTTAGCGTATAGATTGGCTCTACCTCCATCTCTTTCTTCTCTCCATGATGTATTCCATGTTTCCTTGGTGCGGAAGTATTGTTACGATTCTTTGCATGTTTTGAGTTCTCCTCCCGAGGATGTCTAGCCAGATATGACTTACGTGGAGGTACCATTGAGAATTCTGGAGTGGCAGGTTCAAGAGTTGCGTACCAAAAGCATTCAATTAGTGAAAATTTTGTGGAAAAATCACACCATTGAAGAAGCTACTTGGGAATTGGAATCTGAAATGAGAGGGAAGTACCCTTGGTTATTTGATCAGCCAGATAAGTGAATTTCAAATTCGGGATGAATTTTCTTTAAGGGGGAGTGAGTGTCACGACCCTAAACCTAGGCACTATTTTGGTCACGTGTTGAGCACGTGGGGGTGGGGTGCATTGCATCTCATGTTAGGCATTATATGATAATTGGAATGGTTATGTGTTTATTTTGAGATTTTTATAAATTATGTGATATTAGGATAGTAATAAATCAGGTTTAATTATATAATGTCTAAAAGGGAATGAATAGGAATTTTGTGGTAAAGTTATAATATTTGAAATTTTAAATAAAAAGTTACAAAAAGTGTTGAGGAGCTTTAGTGTAAATGTAAACTTAAGGTAGTTGATTGTAGTAAAGCTATACTTGGAGGAGCCTAGGTGTCAATTAGTTATATAAATCCTTAAAACCTTCTCCCAGAAGCATTTTTCTCTCAGTTCCCTCTCTTTCTTCTCTAAGTCCCAGAACATTCCTTAAACCTAGGGTTACTTTCCTAAAATCCCTATAAATCAACAGTTGATCCGTTCCTCGTTTTGATTTCAAATAAACGCCAGGGAATTGTGTGGAACATTTATAGCCGATCAAAGTTTTTATTATTTTTGAAATATTTTGGTAAGTTATTATGATTTCTTTCAATACTTGTTCATACTATGTATAATGTGATATTATGGTTATATAATTGGTTCTTGATATTTTTGGGTAATTTATTTGGCTTTTGGAGTTAAGGAAAATTTGGCTTGGAAGGTGGATAGTGAGGTTCTTGGCATGAGAGTTTGAGTGAAAGTGGTAGAGGTGATATAGGGTGTTACATGGCCTTGGGGGAAAATTTGTATTGGTTTGGAAATGGTATACTGCAGTTGAAGTAGCTGGAAATGAGTAAAATTAGTTCTTTCTTGCCTTGGCTGCTGATGATTGACCATCAGCATGAAATCTGGTGAAGGGCACGACTCATGCCCTGGAGCACGAGTCGTTCCTTTCTTGGTCACTCGTGATAACGAGTCGTGGAATTGGTTCCACCCGTGCTGGATTTCATTGGCACGAGTCGTGCCTAGTACAGTTTACAGGGTATCAATTTCAAACCAATTTAAACCTAATCTATTTTTACCTCCTCTTCGACTATAACTCTAGTACAACATTAGGACTTTGCACTGAAGTCTTAACTTGCCCAAAATGTTATAGGGAAGGTCTTTAAATATAGCCTTGAAAATGGTTGGAAGGCCTTATGAAGCTTTAACCAAAGTTGTCAAAACTTGATAAATTAATCTGGAACCTTTATAGAAGGTATTCAATGTTGTGTAATGAATATGTAGGGCTTACTTGATATACATTGTGCCCATATTTGATTACATATTCATGGTTATTTGTTTAAATAGTGTATGCAATAAATGTTACACTATTGTGTTGGTTTGAACATAAGTATTAATACCATGTTGTTGGATTGTTGTTATTCAATTGTGTTTAAATGTAAGTTGCACTATGGTGATTGTTTAACATGAGTAATATTACCATGTTATGTATTGATATCCCAAGTGTGGATTTATTTTCAAGTATCTATTATGTGCTTGAATGTGGTTATATCAGCTGATGGGTAGGGGTATAATAGAATACAATCAATTAAGAGGAATTGTTCCATAAGGTTATCAGATTATATTATACCTGTGACTGTCCCCTTCTGCAGCCACAGACTGGGGTTGAATGCTTATGTATCGAGCCAAAAGCCATACAGATAGCTGCGATCTTATATGGTTCTCCGCATTAGGAGTCTTATAAGATGTGAATATGCCTAAGCGGTTCACAAATGAGTGGAGTTTTACTCCCGGCGTTGTACGACTTATTGTTCAGATGGGTAAGGTAAAATGAGGTAACGTAATGTGTTTACCGCTTTACCAACGTGATTATGAGCAACTTGGTTATGTGTTGCATTTTATATGGCATATTCCTGCATTTATAATAGCTTGTTGAGATTTATTCTCACCCCTTCTCCCTTTATTCTTTTTGATCCCGCTGAGACAGGTGGACCGGACCGGTGAGGCCGAAAAGGAGTTTGGACCGCTTACTTTTTGGGTGGTCAGGGTATGTATATGGTTTGGGAGTTGGGAATAGTGGTGGCTGTTATTCTTTTGGGGAGATTTGTATATAAAACTGTTATAAACATGTTTTCAGTTGTGTTTCTGTTGTAACTAAAGATGGAGTTGGTTTTCTTTTAAAGTTGGCTTTTGTAAGCCTTTACATTAGTAGTTATAACTAAACAGGTTATGTCTTTTCAAAGATGGGTTATATATCACCTCCAAGTGGAGATGTTAATGTTGGTTTGTTTAAAGGTTGTGATACTTTCAAGTTAATTGAACAAAAAGTTTTTTTTTTAAAATGGAGGTGGTTTGGGACCCTCCAGCTCGGGGCACGAGTCTATAGGTCACGGGTGGGGAGGCCCCACACCCCACTAGCCCAGGCGCCGGACAACCCCCTTGGTTCCTCACCAGCAGCCCAGCCTATTGGGTCATCTCCTCCCATCACCTCTACTGCCGGCCCACTTCTTGATTCCAGTGGCAGGCCTCAGTCCACTTCCTCATATATGGATCAACCCCCTTCTGGTCCGTCTTCTGATCCACCAGCTCATGTTCTAGCCCCCATACCTCAAACCCGGTCTATGACCACATGGAGTATGAGTGGGATAGTGAAACCAAAGCATCAATTCAATCTTTTTTCATCTACATCTCCGTCCCCACTTCCTTCCAATCCTAAATCTGTGTTGTCCGACCCAAATAGGAAAGCAGCTATGGTTGATGATTTTGATGCTCTAATTAAAAATAAGACGTAGGTACTTGTACCCCACCCTTCTGATGTGAATATTATTCGTTGTATGTGGACATTCTCTCATAAAAATAATTCTGAAGGTTCTTTTGAGAGGCATAAGGTCCGTCTTGTAGGTGATGGCAGGTCTCAGCTGGTGGAAGTGGATTGTACAGTGACGTTTAGTCAAGTAGTAAAACTGTGGACACCCCAACCCGGAACCTAACACGTGTCCCGAGCCGGAGAGTCCAAACTAAGAAAGACCACCTGAATTTTTTCAAAAACTTTGGACTTACCTAAAAAGAACACAACTTGAACATTCACATTCTAACCATAACCTAACTCATCTCCACTTGGAGGAAAACAAAACAAACTTTGAAAACCAAACTTGCTTTAGTTACAAATTACAAAAGCTTACTAATATAAGTTTGAAACAAAGCTTCTATATATACAACTCCACCAAGGAGTTTAAACCAAAATATAAATACAACTCTCATCTAGGACATATACATACCCAACAACCCAAAATACACGTACAAACTCCTCCCCGTCATCACTGGCCGGGTCCACCTGTCTCAGCACAATCTAAAACAGTAAAGGGAAAAGGGGTGAGAATAAATCTCAATAAGCTATTATGAATGCAACAATATGCCAAGTAAGATGCAACACATAACAAGGTACATTTCACACATTGGTGAAACAGTAAACACCTTCCGTTACCTTTGTTTACCTTTCCCGTCTGAATCATAAGTTGTACAACGTTGGGAGTAAAAACTCCACCCATGCTGTGAATGCATTGTCACCAGAATCCATATCATATAACGAAGAGAGCTATTGTGATAACTCCTCTCTAGTGAACTGCTTAGGCATATTCATGTCTTATAAATCACATTTCTGGGTAAGATATAAGACATCAGCATTTCTATGAACTGACTGCACATATCCATAGAAGCTGAACCCCAGTCTGTGGCCATAGAGGGGGAAAGGTCACAGATATAATGTAATCCGAGCACCTTTTGGAATAATTTCTCATAAGTGATCGTATTCCATTATACCCCCAAACATCAGCTGATTAACACATATTCAAGCACATAATAGTTACTTGAAAAGAATCCACCAAAGGGATAATAAAATAACAACATGGTAAATCATACTCATATTCAAATCAATACCATAATGCAACATTTATTTCATACACCAATTATATCATAAACCATATATATGAAATCAAGTAAGATCACAAGGCATCCTAAACCAGCCCTACATGATCAATGTGCACCAATATATAACCTCTATAAAGGTCCAAGATCAAATTACCAAGTTGGATTTACTTTGGTTAAGTTACCAATCAAGGCTATCAAGCATTTTCCGAACAATGTTTAAAGCCCTTCCACAATTCCATTTTAACTAAGTAAGACCTCATTGTGTAGCTAAAGTGCTCTACTTTAATCTAAGTTAAAGAGGGTTCATTTATATTCTACGTAGATTAGGTTTATACAGCTTTGAAAATGGTTCAGAGTCACCAGGGCAGGGCACGACTCGTGCCCATTTGACACCCACCAGAATCAGTCGTCCCTAATAGGGCACGACTTAGGCTTAAACTGTCGCATGACTCGTCCATCCCTCAAGGCAAGACTCGTGCCACAGGGCACGACTCGTGCCCTTTGCCCAGAATTCAGATTACAGCTGAAAATATCAGCAACCAACACCCCATTTGACAATTACCAATCTACTCTGTTTTTTTTTTTAAGTGACCAAAGTCAGTACTAACATCAGTAATACCACTCCCAAACTATTCCATACCCCTTCCAAAATAATCCAACACCACCTAACATCATTTTAATACCAAACTTCATGTCAATTTACCGTGCAACAACTTCTATCAATGCCTTAACACCATAATATAGCTATTAACCCATATTCTTTCTATTTCAACAACCAACCAATACTCATTTCAATTCCACTATTCCAAAACTCATCTTTCTAAATAGAAGTGTTCCAAAACACCAAAAATCATTTAAACCATATCAATAACAACAAAAATCATAGGATGAACACTTTTTGAAAGAAAATCATAATAACTTACTTAATTAGTGCGAAATGGAATATTTATTTGACCGGCTCTACGCGATCCCCTCGTCACCACGAACAAGAATCCGCAAACGGATTTGAAAACGAAGAAGTATTGAAGCCTCTAGAATTTTAGGAAGAAGGAGCTTAGGTTTTAGTTTCCATGGAGGTTTTTGGGGTGAAGAAGATAGTACTGATTAAAGATGAAGTTTCCTTCATTTAAATGGGAGATAAACATTGAAAACTTACCCTTCACGTCCTCCAAGGATCTAAGGGAAAACCACTAATACCTCTACTCCTGCTCTTTACAACTTAGCACCTCACACTTTATAAACTTACTACTTAAAAATTCCAATTATTATAAATTAACTACACCCTTTATTTTTATTCCCTTTTTGACCCTTTAGTATTAAAGTTAATTCATTTTCATCCCAAGCTTCACATAAATCATTAAAACATAAAATGAGCACATAACTTCATAAGTAGCATACAAGGCATAAAATGATATACTACCCTTCCAACCCCACGTGCTCAACATGTGCTAAAGTAGTGCCTAATATTAGGGTCGTGACACTCACTCCCCCTTAAAGAAAATTCGCCCCGAATTTTAAACTTGCTTACTTGAATGATTAAATAAATAAGGTTACCTCCCACACATTTCAAAATACAACTTCCAAATAGCTTCCCCAACGACATGCTTCTTCTACACCTTTTCACAATCCGAATAATCTAGGATTTCAATTCCCGGACTTGCAATTCTAATAACTCTCTACGGTTTTTCCACACTAGTCAAATCAGCTTGAATATCATTGGTTGAAGAACTCCATACAAACAAAGGATCATAAAGATAATGTCTCCCGAGTTACTTCTTCAATCGAATGATTTTCCACAAGATCTTCAATACCTGAATACTCTTGGTCCGCAATTCTCTATCTTGAACTCTTAGACTCTCAAAGGCTTTCCACAAGTCAAATCAGTTTGAGGATGAAACGCATAACCGAAAATTAGCTTGGAACTCAAAATCTCCCGCAAAACTTCCCAAAATCGCAATGAATCTTAAATCCTGATCTGAGAAAGTGTTGATTGGTACTCCACGAATCTAACAAATCTCTAGCCTAAACAATTGCTAACTTCTCCATCACATACTTCGTTGATATAGGTAGAAGATGAACCGGCTTGATCAATCTATCCACTATACTCACACGCACCCATCTTCATCGACGTCAAAGATAGTCCAGTTACACATCCATCGCAATGCTTTCCCATTCTAATCTTCTAACCCATCTTCAAATCTTGATACATCTTCGAACTTTCCGGATGAATTGCAACTCTAGATTTATGGTCTTCCTCTAAAACCTGTCTTCTAATCTCTTGCAAAGAGGGTATAAAATTTCTGTCGTTGAAGGTTAAAGTTCCATCCTTGTTCAATACAAAATCTTCGGTCTTCCCATCTTGAAACTATCCGATAATCCTCTTAATTTCTGAATCAGTTTGTTGAATTTCATTAAGGCTTCCATATAATATAGGTATAGCTTGAACATTCACAATAATATCTCCCCTTGCTACTCAAAGGATATACAGGTTGACACATAAGCCTTTCGGCTAATCGCATTTGCAATCACATTAACTTTTCCGGATGATATACCCCACCAAGGATATCTCCTTCTAAGTTAACTTAGCCATCAGTTTTACCATTCTCAAGAATCCTTTGATAATCCTTCGGTAGCAACTTGCCAACCCAGAAAACTACGGACTTCTTTCACTAACGAAGGTTGATTCCCTTTGACCACAGTCTAAATCTTCGAAAGATCCACGGTAACATTTGAGCTTAAGACTATAGAACCCAAAATTTGAAATCTTCCCGAGCCAACTCACCCTTGCTAACTTCGCAAACAATGACCTCTCACAAAGGACCATTAACACAATTCGCAAATGATTTCATAATCTTCTCGGAACATTAATTAAATAAGGATGTCATCCATAATAATTTCCACAAAGCCATCAAGATAAGGATTAAAATTCTGCTCATCATAACCATAAACAAAATCAATACCATTCTATAATATGCTTTTGATATAGGCATTGAACCTAACATTAAATCAATACGTAATTCCACTTCCCAACCTGGAGACTTAATACTTCGCTTAAAGCACATCTACAATTTACCCACAACCAACACATGGAATACTCCGATGAAAGCACATTTACCATTTTCATAATTAGCACATAACATTTTTTGAAGAGCTTCTTACCCAAGTCTACCACATACCAATTAATCTTCACACTTTTTAACCAAAATTTTCAACCTTTAATGCATGTATTACAAGAATACCACATAAAGGCTTATCTGTATCAAATACAAATATAGACAAATTAGGCATAGAAAAGAAGACTCGCTTCATACGACAATCTATCAATGCACGACCACTGCTTAACCATTCTAGGCCAAGTATATATCAAAATCACAAATTGGTAATCATACCAAATCAACTGGCAATACCTGCCCAGCTATAACCACATCACCCTCGTGGTACCCAAAGAAGATTCGAGGTACTCTCTCATAAGAGCAGAAACCTCTAACACATAAACAAATCTTAAGCAATATATGCCACATAAAAGCAAAATGCAATGCCAAACATGCATAAAATGAACCGGGATCTATAAAAGTATGACCCCTACTTCTGAGACAGGTATTATACCTCTAAAGACCGCTGAGGAATTTATCCCTCCAAGACTTAAAACAAAGATTCAACCTTAAACATTCTCTTTTGGATTCCCTTCATTGTCACTTTTCATTCCACCTTTTTGCCCCCTTTGACCGGTACCCGAAGCTAACCACTGATGAAATTTAGGACAATTTTTCTTGTAGTGCCCCATTTCTCCACAATTCATGCATTTCCCTTGCTTGCGGCAACAATTATCTTCGGAATGACCTATCCTCTTGCAGTAACCACATACAATCCCTAGCTGACTTGAAGTCAGACGAGTTGTCGGAGCTGCCACATTTCCTCCTATCGCTATCTCCGATGCTGACCCCCTTTGTTGCCCTCTACTCTATCCAGAATCTTGGCCTTGAAATTGCTGCTTACTTCCGCTTCCACTCTCAGATCTACGTCGGTGCTCTTCAATATCATTCTCTATCCGATAAGCTCTATTCACCGCTGCCTGGAAATCTGTGAAGTCGTGTGTCAATAACTGCTTCCGAAACTCCAGCCTTAACCCTTTCACGAACCGGTATACTCATCTCTCTTCTTCCGGCACTAAATGGGAACAATATCTAGCAAATTCTATAAACTTGGCAGAATACTGTGCTACGGTCATCGTTCCTTGCTCCAATCTCAGAAATTCTACCTCCTTCTTGTCTCTTGTAACCATAGGAATGAAGTGATCCCGAAACTTGCGAGTGAAGTTCTCCCACGTCTGCGGTGTATGGTCACAGTCCCAACTGTCCTTCACTATATGCCACCAATGCTCGGCAGGTCCTTCCAATTTGAAAACTGTACACCTAACTTTTTTTTCATCCGGACTTTCCATTGCTGTGAATATCTTGTTCATAGCTTCAAGCCACCTTTCCGCCTTCAACGGGCCTGGATCCCCATTAAAACCGGGTGGAGACATCTTGACAAACTTCTCTAGTCTGTGCCCTTGACGACCCTCATGATGGTGCTGTGCTTGACCTTGAGCTGCCATGCTTTGCAGAAACACTCTAAACATATCCATCATCTCCGCATTTGGGTTTCCATCACCCCCAGCATTGCCAACATTTCCCTGAGCCCGATGCTGATCATCATCCTTCCCAGCCATTGAATAAACTCCTACATCAAACACTCGGCGTAAATTATCACACACTCCCCCTTAAACTAGACATCTACCCTTAACCTCTAAACGAGGCTCTGATACCAACTGTGGACACCCCAACCCGGAACCTAACACGTGTCCCGAGCCGGAGAGTCCAAACTAAGAAAGACCACCTGAAATTTTTCAAAAACTTTGGACTTAACTAAAAAGAACATAACTTGAACATTCACATTCTAACCATAACCTAACTCATCTCCACTTGGAGGAAAACAAAACAAACTTTGAAAACCAAACTTACTTTAGTTACAAATTACAAAAGCTTACTAATATAAGTTTGAAACAAAGCTTCTATATATACAACTCCATTAAAGAGTTTAAACCAAAATATAAATACAACTCTCATCTAGGACATATACATACCCAACAACCCAAAATACGCGTACAAACTCCTCCCCGTCCTCACTGGCCGGGTCTACCTGTCTCAGCACAATCTAAAACAGTAAAGGAAAAAGGGGTGAGAATAAATCTCAATAAGCTATTATGAATGCAACAATATGCCAAGTAAGATGCAACACATAACAAGGTACATTTCACACATTGGTGAAACAGTAAACACCTTCTGTTACCTTTGTTTACCTTTCCCGTCTGAATCAAAAGTTATACAACGGCGGGAGTAAAACTCCACCCATGCTGTGAATGAATTGTCACCAGAATCCATATCATATAACAGAGAGAGCTATTGTGATAACTCCTCTCTAGTGAACTGCTTAGGCATATTCACGTCTTATAAATCCCATTTCTGGGTAAGATATAAGACATCAGCATTTCTATGAACTGACTGCACATATCCATAGAAGCCGAACCCCAGTATGTGGCCACAGAGGGGGAAAGGTCACAAATATAATGTAATCCGAGCACCTTATGGAACAATTTCTCATAAGTGATCGTATTCCATTATACCCTCAAACATCAGCTGATTAACACATATTCAAGCACATAATAGTTACTTGAAAAGAATCCACCAAAGGAATAATAAAATAACAACAATGGTAAATCATACTCATGTTCAAATCAATTCCATAATGCAACATTTATTTCATACACCAATTATATCATAAACCATAGATATAAACTCAAGTAAGATCACAAGGCATCCTAAACCAGCCCTACATGATCAATGTGCACCAATATATAACCTCTATTAAGGTCCAAGATCAAATTACCAAGTTGGATTTACTTTGGTTAAGTTACCAATCAAGGCTATCAAGCATTTTCCGAACAATGTTTAAAGCCCTTCCACAATTCCATTTTAACCAAGTAAGACCTCATTGTGTAGCTTAAGTGCTCTACTTTAATCTAAGTTAAAGAGGGTTCATTTATATTCTAGGTAGATTAGGTTTATACAACTTTGAAAATGGTTCAGAGTCACCAGGACAGGGCACGACTCGTGCCCATTTGACACCCACCAGAATCAGTCGTCTCGAATAGGGCATGCCTTAGGCTTAAAATGTCGCACGACTCGTGCCCTTTGCCCAGAATTCAGATTACAGCTGAAAACATCAGCAACCAATACCCCATTTGACAATTACCAATCTACTCTGTTTTTTTTAAGTGACCAAAGTCAGTACTAACATCAGTAATACCACTCCCAAACTATTCCATACCCCTTCCAAACTAATCCAACACCACCCAACATCATTTTAATACCAAACTTCATGTCAATTTACCATGCAACAACTTCTATCAATGCCTTAACACCATAATATAGCTATTAACCCATATTCTTGCTATTTAAACAACCGACCAATACTCATTTCAATTCCACTATTCCAAAACCCATCTTTCAAAATAAAAGTGTTCCAAAACACCAAAAATCATTTAAACCATATCAATAACAACAAAAATCATAGGATGAACACTTTTTGAAAGAAAATCATAATAACTTACTTAATTAGTGCGAAATGGAATATTTATTTGACCGGCTCTACGCGATCCCCTCATCACCACGAACAAGAATCCGCAAACGGATTTGAAAATGAAGAAGTATTGAAGCCTCTAGAATTTTAGGAAGAAGGAGCTTAGGTTTTAGTTTCCATGGAGGTTTTTGGGGTGAAGAAGATAGTACTGATTAAAGATGAAGTTTCCTTCATTTAAATGAGAGATAAACATTGAAAACTTACCCTTCACGTCCTCTAAGGATCTAAGGGAAAACCACTAATACCTCTACTCCTGCTCTTTACAACTTAGCACCTCACACTTTATAAACTTACTACTTAAAAATTCCAATTATTATAAATTAACTACACCCTTTATTTTTATTCCCTTTTTGACCCTTTAGTATTAAAGTTAATTCATTTTCATCCCAAGCTTCACATAAATCATCAAAACATAAAATGAGCACATAACTTCATAAGTAGCATACAAGGCATAAAATGATATACTACCCTTCCAACCCCACGTGCTCAACATGTGCTAAAGTATTGCCTAATATTAGGGTCGTGACAAAAACCAGCCACGATCTGAACAATACTCAGTTTGGCTTTATCTAAATCTTGGTCTATACACCAATTGGATGTTAAAAATGCCTTCCTCCATGGGGCATTATAGGAGACTGTGTATATGCACCAACCGATGGGTTTTCGTGATTAGCACCATCCTGACTATGTCTGCTTATTGAAAAAAAATCCCTATATGGCCTCAAACAGACTCCCCCGGCCTGGTACAAGAGGTTTGCAAATTTTGTTTTCACTATGGGGTTCAGTCATAGTAGATCGGATCACACATTATTCTTCTATGCGAAGGGGAAAGATATGGCATATTTATTGTTGTACGTCGACGGTATAATTCTTACTACCTCTTCAGACAAGCTTCGGGTTTCGATTATGTCCACCTTAGCATCCGAATTTGCAATGAAGGACCTTGGGCCATTGAATTATTTCTTGGGGATTGCTGTGACACACACTAACGGGGGACTATTTTTGTGTCAAAGTAAATATGCTAAAGATATACTCAATCGGGTCGGCATGCTTTCTTGCAAGCCATCCTTGACGCCGGTAGACACTAATGCCAAACTGAGTGGCTCGGCTGGGGCTCCTTATGAAGATCCAACTTTATTTTGAAGTTTGGTCGGTGCCTTGCAATATTTAACCTTTACCCGACCCGACATCAGTTATGCGGTTCAACAAATATGTCTTCACATGGATGATCCCAGGCAAGATCAAATGGCCGCACTTAAAAGCATTCTGAGATATATTCGAGGGACTATTGAGCTTGGCCTACATCTCTCAAAGTCTCCTTGTACCACCCTTACAACTTATATTGATGCCGGTTGGGGCGGTTGCCCGGATACCCACCCGCTGCTCAACTTCGGGTTATTGTTTATTTTTGGGTAATAATTTGGTTTCTTGGTCATCCAAGAGACAACCTACCTTGTCTCGTTCTAGTACCGAAGCGGAGTATAGGGGTGTGTCTAATGTAGTTGCCGAATCCTGTTGGGTTCGAAATATATTACTTGAGCTTCACGTACCCCTATCAAAGGCTACGCTAGTATACTGTGATAACGTGAGTGCCATATATTTGTCGGGAAATCCAGTCCAACACCAACGTACGAAACATATTGAGCTAGACATTTTTTTTTCATTCGAGAAAAGGTAGAGAAAGGTGATGTTCATGCGCTTCATGTGTCGTCCCGTTATCAAATGGCAAACATTTTCACGAAAGGACTTCCGTGCATACTCTTTAATGATTTTCGGAACAGTCTTAGCATATAGCCTCCTCGCGCTACGACTACGGGGGGAATGATAGAATACAGATATATATAGATATGTAGTATCCTATATTCATTAGAGAATATATGTTGTATATATATACTAGTCATATTAGGAGAGTTGATTTAGATCCTAAAATTAAGGTATTAGACTCCTAAACTCATGGGAGTAGAATTGTATATATTGATGTAACTTTGGAATAGAAAGTCACGGATGAAATTCCATTACGTAAGCATAACGGAAATAGAGGAGCGGTTGTAATGAGCACAGTGCTTTATATGAAGCTAGACAAATATGGAAAAAAAAATAATGGCCACAAATTTATTCTTGAGCATTGTTGGGATTTGCTAAAACAAAAACCTAAGTGGCAAGGTGGGATTATGGGGAAATCAGTATTGTCATCAAAAGAAATGGAGCTCTATGCAGATTGTATGAAGAATTCAAGGATATTTAATTATATTTGTTTAATTTATAATTTGTGTAACATTTGCTTAAATTCTAAGTATTGTTTCAATTTCATTAAGTTTCTTAAATATAATATTTATCTTAATTAAGTAAGTTATTTTTTGTTCATTAAATGTTTTAAATGATAGGTCACTTTATTAAAGAATGATATATCACTGATTTTATATTTTAGTGAATTCAATTATGAATTGACATTGTTTTCTTTTTTATTGATAGGTCACTTTACAAAAGAATGATAAAATTGAAAAGTCATTTAAAAAATAAAGCTTGAAAATGATGTTTCATCTTTTAGAGCATCCAATGTTGATAAACTTGTTAGTCTTATGCCCTAGGCCTACGTTTGATAGACTTATGTGTTGACATTATTTATTATTATATGAGATGTTTATCATTTGATTATTATATATGTTTTGTATATTTGTTTATAATAATCTCCGTCCCTAATTATTAAGTGAATAATTAGTATAAATGTTAATGAATAATCATATGATGATTATATGCATAGAGATGCACATTAAATTTATGGGTACTTGTTAGAGAACAAGTGACTGGACTGGACCCGCATGAGATTTATGTCATGGTCAAATGTCATAATTAAATCTCATAAGGTTACTTCATTTAGTCCCTAGACCTGAGATTATCATGACCTTACATATGATGAAAGTCATGTTTGATTTTAGTCAAACGATATCTTAACACGATATTTATAAAGGCTAATTTTGGCATGATCGGATTCATGATGGGAAGGATGATAAGTCAAGATGGAATTTGTCCCTCGAAAGAGAGATGTTTTGCTTGGGCCCCTCGATGAGTGATAATGATGAAAGTGTATGGCCATACCCCAATACGATTGGATTATCATTATACTCAGAATCGAGAAAGCATTGAACAAAGACAAGTTGATGAGGACCATGACTTGTGTTCAATATAACATCGTGAGACAAAGGGAGAAATGGAAGTGTACCATTGGAAACGTGAACTCTTACGTTTCATTATTTGGGTAGACATAATGGCTTGCTAGAGTCCGCTTATGTCTTATGAGGGTCGATATGATCGAACTCATTGCCAACATAATGTAATCCTATTGGGTCATACACAACTAGAATGAATTTGATTAAACATGTGGAAAAATGATTGAGAAAACTCCTTAGCAGCCTTGTCTGGTCGTGTGACACAACTAGGCCATGTGTCTCGTGTGGTCGTGCGACACAACAGGTCCTGAGGCGGTTTGACAGAATCCTTTTCTAATTTGATTAGGATTCATATTCTATACTAATGTAGTATAAATATGAATGTATGTCAACCCTAAAAGTCTAGCCGAAATTCTCAAAAGAAATTCACAACAATATTCTCAATATTATTCCAAGGTTTATAGGATCTAGCAATCTTCAAGAAATTGTTCTTGGATTCATTCAAAGGTGTGGATACCGAAAGAGGGTCTTCGCTCGTTCATCGATCAAGGCCTAGAGTTCAAGCATTCTGAAGAACGAAGTTTATGATTAAAATCACATTATTAAATCGTTCGATAGCTCAAGAACGAAAAGCGTTCAAGGTTGGTTATTTCTATCTCATAGGTTTCAATTTAATTGTATAGAACGGATCCTAGGCTCTTGGGTTTTATGTTATTTGATGCTTAATTCCGCTGCGCATGGACCCGTAAAATCCAACAGTGGTATCATAGCCCCGTTCGTATCATTAAGTTTGAATTAACATGCTAGAAAAGTAATATAAATCGTTTATATGTTCTTTTGCATGTTTTGTATGCGATAGATTAATTGTTTTTGAAACAATATGCCTAATTCGTGTTCTAATGATATTGAATTAAATCTGTTAAAAGTCGTTTGCATTATTTAATTACTCTGGGATTTAGAATTGGTTGAATTTTGTAAATCTGCAAAACTGGCTTCATGGTGTCACGCGACATAGTATGTCTATGTCACGCGACAGATCATGTCTGATGGCCTCTCTAGGTCGTGCGACAGATCAGGACTCTGGGAGTCTCTGTCACGCGACAAAACTAGCCCAATCTGGGCAGAATAAGTTTGTTGAACAATCCTGCTAATCTGTGAATGTGTTTACAATCTGATACGTTTATGTGTTAATATGGATGCTATAAAAATAAGTTTATAGGGCTATGCTAGATTAATTCATTGTTTATGCATGCTTAGTTAATTAAAATTTGATTTTATTAATTATTGCGATGCATGATTTATGTGTTCTTAAATGTTAAGAATTTTAGATGTTTAGTTGAAACAATATATTGCAATTTCCTGAATGTTTAGATTGAAACATTAAAATTTTGGTTTTATGATTGTTTATGAGAAACAAGTCATTTTACGCGAAATTTAAAAGGAAACTGATTGTTTATAAAAGGTAGTGATTATGTTGCCAAATCAGAGCTGATTTCTGATTGTGCATGTCTAGAAAAGTTCTGTCGAAGGAGAGATTTGGTACTTAAGTAGTCCTTGTGGCTCACCTATCTTCCTGGGAACTTACCTGGTGCACGATTATGAATATCTTTACTGATATGCTTATAATCTACTTTTTAAAGAACCTTCATTTAACTTTTAAGTTTTTTATGCCAATTCATGATTAAAACACTTGAGACCATTCGGATAGTTTTGGGTGGGCTTGCCATAGCAAGGTACTTTGATTCTATTCGAATGCGAGCAAGATGAGGAAATGGTGGTTCCTATACGTTTAAAGTGAATGAACTTAATTGGGTTATCAAAATGGTTTTGGACCCAAGGCATAAGATGAGATTAAAATATGCCTAGACATATGATGTCTTGAATAAATCTCATAAAAGATCTAAGAGTCATATATGTGATATGATTGATGTTTCTACCTAATTAATTTAATTTTGAGCGGTTTGCCATAGCAAACTTGAAATTAAATTAAAGTTGGATCTTAGCCCATTAAATGTATATTATGCTTATTTGCATTGGAAGGTGTATAATTTAGTGGGAGCATTTTATGTAAATGCATTATACTTCTCATATGATATGTTTACTTATATGTGTTCATATTTTATGTATATCTTTTTTTAGAATAAATGGCATCAAACAATAATCATCTATCACTGCGATCTCTCCTTGAGAAGGAGAGGTTGGAAGAGAATGGTAAAAACTATATGGATTGAATCCGTAGCGTGAGAATTGTTCTCTGGCAAGAGGAAAAACTATACGTTCTCGAGGAACCTATTCCACCTGAACCTGCTGCCAATGCTACTAGGGCAGTGAAGGATAAATATCTGAAGCACAAGCGTGACTCTACAGATGTTGGATGCCTCATGCTCTCCGCCATGTGCAAGAACCTTTAGAAGGATCTTGAGCACTTGGGGACAGTTGATCTTAACAATCGACTGATGGAAATGTTTCAAGTATAAGCTAGGCAAGAAAGGTATAACACAGTTAAGGTCTTGACCTCATGCAAGATGAGTGAAGGAAAAGCTGTTGGTCCCCATGCTCTTAAGTTGAAGGGCCACATTGAGCATCTTGAAAGGCTCAATTTTCCAATTAGCCAAGAGTTGGCTACCGACATAATATTGAATTCATTGCCCAAAAGTTTAAGTAATTTTATAATGCACTATAACATGGGTGAAATGAATAAAAACCTTTCCGAGTTAGTTCAAATGTTGAACACTGCGGAAACCAATATTGTCGAGAAGAAAACCGACCAAGTGCTAATGGTTAACAAGGGGAAGGGTTTCAAGGGTAAAGGAAAGGCAAAGGTTGCTAATCCTAAGGCAAATGTTGCCAAACCCAAAGAGGCTGTCAAGCCTAAAGAGGCTAAGCCCAAGTCCCAAGAGGACGCAGTCTGCTTCCATTGCAATGAGATTAGACATTGGAGGAGAAACTGCACAAAATACAAGGAAGCACTGAAGAAGAGCAAAGGAGTTACTTCGACTTCAGGTATCTTTGTTATAGATATATTCATATCTACTTCTAGTTCTTGGGTATAGGATATAGGATGTGGAACTCACATTTGTTTAAATGTGTAGGTTCTAAAGAACAGAAGGATGCTTGAGGAAGGTGAAGTGGACCTACGTGTGGGGAATGGAGCAAGAGTTGTTGCATTAGCCATAGGAACTTATGAAGTTACTTTACCTAGTGGACTAATACTTGTTTTGAACAATTGTTATTATGTTCCAGCTTTAAGTAGGAATATTATTTCGATTTCATGTTTGGATAATGAAGGTTTTAATTTTCTTATATGTGATAAGAATTTTTCCATTTACAAGAGTGATATGCATTATTGTACTGCTATTTCATTCAATGGCCTTTACATCCTTGATGTTGAAAATCGTGATAATGATGTCTATAACATTAACAAGAAAGCTAAACCCAATGATGTAAACCACACTTACTTATGGCATTGTTGTCTTGGCTATATAAATGAGAAACGCATTTCTAAACTCCGCAAAGATGGATTTTTAGACTCACATGATTATGAATCATATGAGACATGCGAGTCTTGTTTACTTGGCAAGATGACCAAGGACCCATTTACCAAAACTAGTGAAAGGGCGGGCGACTTATTAGGACTCATACATACCGATGTATGTGGGCCTATGAGTAGCGATGCTAGGGGAGGATTTTGGTACTTCATAACATTCACTGATGATTATAGTAGATTTGGATATTTTTATCTAATGAAACATAAAAGTGAATCGTTTAAGATATTTCGAATATTTCAAAATGAGGTGAAAAACCAACTTGGCAAAACTATTAAAGTACTTCGATCCTATCGAGGTGGTGAATATTTGAGCCAAGAATTTGACAGTCATCTTAAGAGTTGTGGAATCGTTTCAGAACTCTCTCCACCCGGAACACCACAATGGAATGGTGTGTCTGAAAGGAGGAATAGAACTTTGTCGACCATGGTTCGTTCTATGATGAGTCAAGTTGAGCTTCCTTTATCCTTTGGGGACATGCACTAGAAACCGCCGCTTTCACTATAAAACGTAGTTCCTACCAAATTGGTTCAAAAGACCCCATATGAGATGTGCATGCAAAAATCCCAAATAATCACATGGTATCAAATAAGATAAGCATTCAAGGCAATGTACAAGTAGACAAGATATAAACAGAGAGAGAAAGGGTCTAGGGTCTACCTATTGTAGTCCATAAGGTAAAAGCACCATTAGTATGGTGTTTACCCCTTCAAAACACCAACAAAATGATTACCCTTGGACCTTGCTTAGATGTGTGTGTGTGTGAGGAGGGAGGTGAGTGTGTGTTTCTCTCTCTTCTCACATATTCGGCAGAGTAACCTTTCTTGCCAAAATCCTCCTTTAAAATGATCAAGAAAGCCCTTTATTTATAGGCATGCTGAGAGGAGCTCCTATGTCGTACGACATGGAGCTTTAACCGCCTTAGGTCTGTCCTGTGTCGGACGACACCGGTCATTCCTAGGACAGATTGGGCCGAAGGGAGCCAGGTCCGAGGAGGAATCAAATGGATGAAAGTAAATAAATAAATAAATGAATAATGAAGGCCCAAAATGCATTTTAAATAAATAAGCGAGCCCAAAACTAAATGCATCTAAATGAAAGCATACCCAAAACACGAGTTCGGGCCTGGGTACTCACACCTACAAACCCTAGGAAGATAGAACGTAACCAACATTGGTGAGATCTCCTTCCGCACTTTAAACAATGTTTTAAATTTCAAGTCTTCAAATACATTATTGATTTAAATATATTGTTTACAATGTAGCCTTTATTTACTATATACGTATATCCAAACCATCCAAACGATCCCACAAGACCTTCCATTGCACTATGGAGGTCTGACGGTGATAGCGGTTTGTTAATATTCCCTGCACAATCTTTCCATTATTTACTTTTAAATGCATTTTATCTAAAAGCACACACATACACACACATAACTTCTAAAGAAAAGGGTACGTAAAGACTCATGAAAATGATGCGAATTCTGTGAGCACAAAAATCTCTTCCCGAGGCGTAACCTGACCTCTGAACTCAAAAATCTCAACACACAACAAACAAAAGCCTTTTCTCAATATTTTGGGCATAATCAAAACGGCGTGGCGACTCTACATTTTCAAATAAAGAAAGCCGTCCGCGTACGGATCGTGTAATTTCAGTTGGCAACTCTGCTGGGGATGCTATTGTTTAAAAAAAAATACTTTTTTTAAATAAAGTATTTTTTAAAACAAGGATGAGGGTCAAACTTTCGTTTTGCCTTTTCTTTGGCTGTAATGTGTGTATGTGTATGTTTTAATTTTTTTTCTTATTCAAAAAAATACAAAAAATGCATCATAACATATTGTGATGATGTGTGAATGTATCGAAAATTTTCCCATTTTTGTTTGAAAATCAACGAAACGGAGTCGCCACGCCATTTTAATTTTGAGGGCCAAAACTTTGAAAAAAGCCCGAGATCAGAGATTTAGGTTCGGAGGTCATGTTACACGCCGGAAGGACGTTAGTGTGCACCCGGAATGCCTCGTAAAACGAGTCTGCCAAGCTGAAAATCATTTGTGTGTGTGTGTGTGTGTGTGTGTGTTTGGCCAAAATACTTTGAAACTCAGAAAAGTAAAAAATAGGGATATCTTTTCAAGACTTTAAACTGATCCCATGATTTTTTGGGGGATTTTTGGATTGAGATTTGGTACTCAAAAGACCTTTTGAAGTTGAGAGCCATTGCTGCCAGAATGTAAAGGCAGTGGACCTTTGATTTTGAAATGGATTCAAGGGTCTTAAAACTTCATAATCTGGATAAACTCAGAGAATGAAAGTTGTTCTAGACACCTTAAATAAGATTTGTGCGAAGGAATTTTCCATTTTGGAGAAGATTTGAGGGGTCAAAACCTTCTGGAAACCTCAGATATGAGATCTGGATTCCCAGAAGCTGATGAACTAGCCTCTGAAAGAAAATTTGAAAAGAGGAGTTTTACTCACCCAAAAATTAAATTAAAAATATGTCTGGAAATCTCTGGATGTTGGCTACAAAAAGTGTTTTGTAGTCAACACCAAATTCCAATTTCATCTGTGTCCAAAAATTAAGACAATGGACTGAGGTCTGGGAAAATTGCTACTGGACAGGAACTTCTCAAGAAGGAGAATATGATTTTAAAGGGGGTTTTGCATCCATGCTTGTCCCCATTTCCCTAGGTTTTGGTTAGTGATCACTAGACATTTTAGTGGTGAATCAACTATACCAAACCATCCTTGGGGTACATTAGGACTAAGCATTTCATTTGCTTGGGAAGGGAATTTTTATCCTTTGAAAATGAGATTTTATGCTTGAAAATGGTTTTTAGGGTTTTGAAAATGAGTTTTCTTTGCAAGAAAGTAAGAGAACTTGAAAATAATGTTGATCTTTGTAGAAGATCATCCATGGAGATGGTCTTTCCATGGTGATCTTCTTAGATCTAAAGCAAGAAGATGAAGGAACTACATTTTGTAGTTTGAAGATGCATGCATGGATGAGATTTAGGGTTAGGGAAAGGAGGGTTTACCAATCTTCCTTGTGTTCTTGAGTGTTTGGCTTGAGTGTATGAGTGTTTAGGGCTTTAATATGAGAGTGAGTGGATGAGTATGAATTGGGAAAGATTGGAGAGAAAATGGTGACAATTCAAGTGAATTCTCACCGCTTTCTCTCTATATTTCGCCGCAGGTTCGGTGCAAAATGTGTCAGGCTCTTATTTTTGTGGACTCGGAGGGCTCAATTTATAGCCCTCCGGAAATTGCAATCCCATCCGCGCGGACAGAACCCTCAGTGCACTATTCATTAAATGCACCCAGCTTTGGACAAGAGGAATATTTCTTTTGAAATTCAAATTAGCAAATGGGCTTATGTTTCCAAAGATTTCTATTTATGGTTTTCTTCTTTTGTTTTTCTTTTTTGAGATTCTTTTTAAGGTTTAACCTTAAATAACAATGCCCATTTTACCCTCACTTTGTTAGAAAGGTTAGGATTGTTAGGAATTGTTAGAAATGTTATAACTTTCGTTAATTTTCTAACGAAAATTCTAACAAGCTCAAATTGGAGCACTTACAGCAGCCCTCTACGACGGCGCTTTCGAAGGAAGCGGGTCATCGATAAGAGTAAGGCTCCATATTTGGCGTGGATGATCGAGTGATCGGGTGGCCGAATCCTAGCGATAGGTACCTACGTATCCCGAACGGGAATCAAGCTGCCGTAGTTCGGCCTGACCCCGGAGATGATGGCGTTTTAGGTGCCTCGAACCCGATGAGCGAGTTCTGCAATGGCCGGAAAGAAACTCTGCTGGGGATAAGAGATGACCATTTTCGGCCTCGATGGCTATCCGCTCCGCCGGGGATAGGAATGACCATTTTCGGTCTCTCGCCGGGATGATTGCGATTTATCGCTTTCCTAGTGATAGCGTCTTAGGTGCCTCAAACCTCGAGATGGCGTTTAGGTGCCTCGAACCTCGAGATGGCGTTTTAGGTGCCTCGAACCTTGATGATGATGGCGTTTTAGGTGCCTCGAACCTTGGGAGATGGCGTTTTTAGGTGCCTCGAACCTTGATTTGAAATGGCCTTTCGGTGGACTTCGTCTCGCCGAAGGAGAGGGTGACCGTTTTGGTCGAGGGGCCGGACCTAATGATAGGCTACCTACGTATCCCTAGTGGGAATCAAGCCCTTTCGTAGTTCGAGTACTACTCGAGATTCCGTTGGCTTTGGGATTCCGTTAACTTTGCCGGGGATTTCGTTAGCCTTTCATTGGGAAAATCGACGTATTCGCCTGGGGAATTGGTCTTACGTTCGATCGCCGCTGATGATTTTGATGAAAGATACGGATCTCGTTATCTTTCTCGGGAAATCGGTCTTACGCTTGACTCGCCGTTGATGATTTTGATGAAAGATACGGATCTCGTTATCTTTCTCGGGAAATCGGCCTTACGCTTTGATCGCATGATTTTGATGAAAGATACGGATCCGTTATCTTTCTCTGGGGCACTCGGCCTTACGTTTGATCGCCGAATAATTTTGATGAAAGATACGGATCTCGTTATCTTTCTGGGAAATCGGTCTTACGCTTTGACTCGCCGGAATGATTTTGATGAAAGATACGGGATCTCGTTATCTTTCTCTGGCACTGGCCTTACGTTTGATCACGGGAATGATTTTGATGAAAGATACTGGATCTCGTTATCTTTCTCGTGGCACTCGGCCTTACGCTTGATCGCCGGAATGATTTTGATGAAAGATACGGGATCTCGTTATCTTTCTCGGCACTCGGTCTTACGCTTGACCGCCGGGAATGATTTTGATGAAAGATACGGATCCGTTATCTTTCTCGGGCACTCGGTCTTACGCTTTGACCGCCGGGAATGATTTTGATGAAAGATACGGGATCTCGTTATCTTTCTCGGGCACTCGGCCTTACGCTTTTATCGCCGGGAATGATTTTGATGAAAGATACGGGATCCGTTATCTTTCTCGGGGAAATCGGTCTTACGCTTTACCGCCGGAATGATTTTGATGAAAGATACGGATCCGTTATCTTTCTCGGGGCACTTGGCCTTACGTTTGACCGTCGGGAATGATTTTGATGAAAGATACGGGATCTCGTTATCTTTCTCGTGGCAAATCGGTCTTACGTTTGACCGCTGAATGATTTTGATGAAAGATACTGATCTCGTTATCTTTCTCGGGGCACTCTGGCCTACGTTTGATCGCCGGGAATGATTTTTGATGAAAGATACGGGATCTCGTTATCTTTCTGGCACTCGGTCTTACGTTTGATCGCCGATGATTTTGATGAAAGATACGGATCTCGTTATCTTTCTCGGGGCACTCGGCCTTACGTTTGACCGCCGGGATGATTTCATGAAAGATACGGGATCTCGTTATCTTTCTCTGGGCACTCGGCCTTACGTTTGACCGGCCGGAATGATTTTGATGAAAGATACGGGATCCGTTATCTTTCTCGGGGCATCGGTCTTACGTTTGATCGCCGGAAGATTTTGATGAAAGATACGGATCTCGTTATCTTTCTCGGGCACTCGGCCTTACGTTTGACCGCCGGAATGATTTTGATGAAAGATACGGGATCCGTTATCTTTCTCGGCACTCGGCCTTACGTTTCGACTCGCCGGGAATGATTTTGATGAAAGATACGGATCCGTTATCTTTCCTGGGCACTTGGCCTTACGTTTGACCGCCGGGAATGATTTTGATGAAAGATACGGATCTCGTTATCTTTCTCGGGCACTCGGTCTTACGTTTGACCGCCGGGGAATGATTTTCTTGACAAGGGGCCGACTTTGGTTAACTTTGGTTAACTTTGTCAAGTCGGGGACCGAATTGCAGTCCCGAAATTTTAAGGGGCAAAAGGGTCATTTTGACCTTTGCAATCCTATCCGCGCGGATAGGAGCCGAAAGTCGTGGGTATTAATTAGGGCCAACGCCCTTTTCTTCTTCCCCATTCAGCTTTTTGAAATGTCTCAGAATTACGAGAGAGAGAGAAAAACCGAGGAGAAGCCATTGCTGCCAAGAAAAGCTTCAAAATCTTCCGATTTCTTCGATTTTTTGAGCAATGGAACACGGGAAGGCGCTTTTCAAGGCCAAGGACGTGGCCCGTGGCTGAGAGACGATTGGAGCTCGTCCGGATGAGGAGGCATTACAATCTTTCGCAATCGGACGGAGGAGCCCTACCCCGATGCTTGGCAACATTGGGCTTCGGATTCGAATCTCCGAACGGTATACTTTGAAACCCTTTGATCCCTTTGTTGATTTCTTGTTTGAAATTTGAATTTTAGGTGATTTTTGAAATTTTTTTTTTTTGAAATTGAATATTGATGTTCATTGTCTTTGAATCTTGATGATTATGTGAGTAACCCAAAATGTGCATTTTTGCTTGGGAAAAAGAATTGGCATTTTCGCCATTTTTTTTTTTTTTAAATTCGAAAATTGCATATGAAAATTCGAAAATTGTGATTTTTTTTTTTTTTGAAATTGAATATTGCATGTTGATGATGATGATGATTTTTTTTTTTTTGAAATTGAATATTGATATTGATGAATGATGCAATGCATGCATTTTGTTTGGAAAGAATGGGCATTTTGCCAATATGGGATGTATGTATGTTTAGGATTTTTTTTTTGAAAAGTGGGACGGATTTTTCCTCCCGTTGCATGTAAGATGGATGATATGCATGTATGCAAAATTTTTTTTTGAGATGATGGATGATATGCATGTTATTTTATGAAAATGGGACGGAGTTTTTACTTCCGTAGGAATGCATCTTTTTTTTTTTTTTGATGAATGCATTGGGATTTGCTGAAAACTGTTTTCTTTTATGCGAGAAAAATGGGGCTATGCTCATTGTATGCTGTTATGCTGTCGAAATTTTTTTTTTTTTTTAATGCATGTGTATGCTTTTTTTTTTTTTTGTGTAAATGCAAATGCACTTTTTTTTTTTTTGACATTTTCTTTCTCTTTTTTTTTTTTTACAGGGCGGACACCGTTTTGTGACGGAGCAACTGAACAAAATGAAGACTCGAGGATCGGTGGAGTCCGTGATTGACTTGTGGGACCGGCTTCCGAATGCGGGCCGAGGAGCTTTGCCGAGTCCGAGACAGATCGTTGTCGAGACGGGGCTCGGGAGTTCGTTGAGTGCTTCGAGGGACCGGTCAAGTTCCCTAAGAGCAAGGGCTCGATGTTTGCCGGCGCAAAGATCGGTGGGACGCGACCCACACCTTTCACTTCTTCCGGGGCGAGGCTACGTTACGCCTCCGATTACGCCGCGATTACGGGCCTGTCTCTTTAATGGACGCAAAGATTGAGTGGCGGGATGGCTACAGCGATGCCGATCTCGTTGTGCTCTTCGGGATTTTCCCCTATTCCCAAAAAGGGATGGGGATGGAGTATGCCGTGGTCTACGGTAAGATTGTGGAGACCATAGCGAGCTACGAGGCCGGGAGGAGAGGATAGGCGCCGATCGATTGCCGTGGCCTTCTTGTGGTTTGCCTTTTTCGAGCACCCTCTTTGGGCATGCCGAGGGGACGGCAGCCTTTGCCTTGTTGAGGTCCTTGGAGGACATGGAGACGGCCTGAGATGTCTCGTGGGGAGAGGCCGGGCCGGGCAGAGCTTTACTTTGCTCTCGATAGGTACAAATGAAGGCCGTGAGCTCTTGTACCGCTTTGAGTTTGCCCCGGAGGTATAAGCTCTCTTTTTGCTTTTCCTCTTTTTTTTTTTTGAGCACGCACTTTTCTTTTGCACCGGATTGATTGGATTTTTACCTTCGCAGTAATGGGCGTTGGAGTTTTTCCACGTCACGATGTGGCGGCAATGGCGGAGTACGCCGGGCGTATCCGGCCATGCAGCCTTGGTCCAAGCATGCCCGGGAGAAGATAAGCTCTGTGGGGCGACGACTCTCGTGTACGCGGATTGCCTTCCTTCGACGGAGGCCGAGACAGATGAGGGGATGATATTCTTCCCCCGGGATCGCTTCGAGGTGGCGCACCGAAGGGCGCCGAGATTTGACTGTGCAAATGGAGGATTCTCGAGAGGTCCGACTCGCGATGCATATTATCTCGGGAGAGAGGGTGACGCGCCGCATGGCGTGAACTCGCCGAGGACACCGGTGGAGCCTCCCGCCGATATGATGCACTCCGAGCGATCGGTCCGTGACTCCGGGATGATTACCGAGCCGGCCAAAGACTTCTCGGATTTCGTGGCGATTGAGCCATATGCGACATTCGTCTCGAGGAGGCCGAGGATGCCTCGTGTTCGGATAGGGAGGGGCTTGGGATCCCGCGGTACCCTGACGGATTTTTCCTATATCCAGGATGGGGTCCGATTGAGGGTGCAGATCCTCACCCGAGCGACTTCCACGAGCTTTCCGGCCTCGTCCGGCATGAAGGTATGGCTTCACGCTTTCCCTCTCTTCCTTTCTTTCTTTTGTTTCATCATCTTTAGCATCACTTCTTTTTTTTTTTTTTGACGCTTTTGCTTTTGTGCGCTGAGGTGGTCGTCGAGAAGCCGACGAAGCAAGTGATCTGGGCCAAGAGATTCATCAGAGGATGGTCGCTTGCGGGGCTCCTCAGCTAGAGCGAGGCGACCACGGCCGGCGCCCGTCGACGGAGGCTTCCCTATTCGCTCGTAGACTTCTTCAGTAGACTCCTCTCGTCTCCTCTCCTTGATCCCCGCGCGGTGTTGCCTTCGGATCACGTCATTCTCGGGATCCACACGGCAGGGACACGTATGGCAAGCATGGCGGGTCGTCTTCGTACGTGTGAGTCCGACGCCTTCACCTTCGGATACGATTTTTTCAAGCAGATCTCGGCTTGCCCTATCGTAGCGTGCCGGCTGGTCCCGATGAGCCTCTTTCTCGGAGACGAGGACGATTCTCGAGCCCGAGATTTTCGTGGCTCCCGAGGAGGCGGCCCGAGTCGCAAGAGGGGCCGGGCGACATCGGCGCCGGAGACTCCGATTGATTTTTTTTTTGAGATTTGAGATTGAGATTTAGATTTGTACAGCTTATGCACATTTTTTTTTCTCTTTTTTTTGGATGTAATAATTTAGGATTTTATTTATGTTTGTTTGTTTTTTTTTTTATGCACACTCTTTTTTTTTTTGGAATGTAATAATTTAGGATTTTATTTTATGAATGCAATGCAAAGATGAATGCAAAGTGTTGCATGAGCCTTGGTTTTTTTTTTTTTGCAAGGGTGTTTGGTATATGGACCGGTTTGGGGAGGGTTTTTTTTTGCACAGTTTCGAGCAACCGGACGGAATATTCCTCTTTGGTGTAGCAAACTTGATCGTTGCAGATTTTTCGATGGAAAGCAATCCTATCCGCGCGGATAGGGACAGAATCTCGACATTGTCCTTTAATTTTGGTTCAGATCTGGTCTCACTTTATTTCAAATTCAAATATCCTCTTCAACCTCCAAATTCAAACAGCCATTTTCGGGAGAAAGAGAGAAAAACCATGGAAAACTTTAGAAAAGCTCCATCAAAATTGTCCCAAGAATCCCAAATGTCATTCTTCAACAAGTTCAAGGATTCGTCCCGGGAGATCATGCATGAGAGGAGGTCCTTCTTTGAAGAAAGGTACAAGGTGAAGTGCTTATGGTCTCTCAAGGAATTGGTTCCAGATTATGAGCTTTTGAGGGCTTCTTCCTCATTTTGGGACACTAGGAGGCATGTCTTTTGCCTTTCCTTCAACGAGATTGTTCCGACTGTGGAAGAATTTCGGGCCTTGCTTGGAGGTCCTGAGGTGGAAGAGATAGCGGTTCCTTTGCCCGGAGGGGCTTCTTTTGCTGACAGATTGTGCGTCCTCCTTCATCTTTCCCTGAGGAAGCGCAAGGTATGATCCGCGGTCCCGATCATTTCGATATTTCCGGTCTTCCCGACAGATTTAGGGCCTAGGTTTGGTGGATGATGCCTATTGGGATGCCTTTGCACTTTGTATGTTTGGCACCCTGTTCATGGGCTATTCCTTCGGGATCCGCCATCGGTCTTTGCCGGATGTTGTCGTTCACCGTCGCCCGGGCGTAGATGTCGTTCCTTTGATTCCGGGGGAGACTTTTCATGCTCTCGACAGATTAGCTACCGGAAGGCGGTATATGCACGGGGGCAGCCCGGTCCTCTTGACCCCGTGGCCGATGGAGCGCTTGGGGGTTCTTCGGGAAACCTCTCGATATGATCAGCCTCGACTTTTGCCAGAGAGGTGTTGATGTAGATTTTGATGATCGTGGCTCGTGGGAGCGTTGATGGCGGGTCGCCGACCGAAGATATCGATGGCTCGGTGCCTCATCGGGTGGAGACTCGCAGAGTGCTTCAGACGGGTCTCCCGTGGTCATGCTTCCGGGCTTTCTCGCCTAGCTTCTATATTCCGGCTTTAGTTCCGAGACAGCTTTGGCCTCGGAGCAGTTCCTTTGGGGATTTTGATGATATAGCCACCGTGGTGGTGGCTCCCGTTTCTATGGATGATCCCTCGTTGTTTCCATTTCTTTCCCGAGCATGGAGGTATGATGCCTTTCCTCCTGGGTTATTCTCAAAGGCCCGAAGACCGGTGTTCTTGACCACTTGGTACCCGGATTGGTATGAGAGGCATCCGGGAGAGACTCAGTGGCTATTTTGAGACGGCGTGAGGCCATCATGGGCGCGGAGGACCCGATCGTTTCGAGAGGAGGAGGGCCGAGGCGAGGGCCAACCTCATGACAGAGCGGAGACGCCGTGACCGATTATGAGGCTTACGTCAAGAGACAGGAGAGGAGGGCTCCTATGCTACCGCCTAGGTTACAGGAGATGAGGGATGACGCTAGTGGCTACTAAGGCCCCGACAGAGGCCGGTTTGATAGATCCTGTCCCTATACCGTAGCTTGGTAGGAGGAAACACCGACATTTTTCCCGTTCGTAAAAGAAAGACTCCGAAGGGGGAAGAAGAGGGGAGAGGCCGCACGAGTGGCTTCGGAGTGACTCCCGAGGTTTCCGAGTATCCCTTTCTTGTCATGGCGCACACATTAGTTTGATTATGTATCTTAGTTTTCTTTTAGCAAAGTTGCCGCTTGTAGGAATGAATCGGGCTTAGACTCATCAAAGAGCTTTTTAACTTGTAATGAATATTTGAATTGCTTTAGAGTTTTTCGAGACGCTTTCATGGTCTCGATCAATTGTATTGATGCCAAAGTATGGCTTTTATTTCCAGTGCTTTAGACCGAACCGTTTCCGCCGCCTACGTTCCTCATTTCGAGGAGCCTCAGTCTTCGTAGTTCAACCCGATTTTTTTGTTTGTTTTTTTTTTTTTTTTTTAGTGCAACCCCGTTTTTTTTTTTTTTTTTTTTTTTTTTTTTTTTGTTTTTTTCTTTTGTTTTTTTTTTTTTTTTTTTGTTTTTTTTTTTTTGGTGCAACCTCCCCGTTTTTTACCTAGGCCGCCCTTTCTAAGTTTTCAACCTAGTCAGGTATTACTCTTTAGCACTTTTCCTTTTTTTGTTTTTTTCTCTTTTTTTTTTTGTTTTACGCGTAGTATCTCGCAGCCTTGTCACCATTCACTGGGTGTACAAAGGGATTCCCGTCGAGGTCCGCAAGCCGCATGGCTCCTCCGAGAGAAGATCTTTCCGGGACGACATATGGCCCGACCCATACAGCTCCCATTTGCCGAGGGGGTCCGATACCTGATCGGGGCTTTTCTTTTAGAACGAGATCACCTTCTCTGTGATCTCCCGATGCTTTTTACTCTTTCTTGTCGAAGGCTCTAGCCATTCTTCCTTGGTGCAGGCCCGGGATGTAACGTTCCATGGCCTTCGTGGCCGCGTTCGTCTAGTAGGGCCAATTCGTCATGGCGACTTGGAGCCATTCGACCTCGTCGATCCGCTTTCCAACAAAGCATACCTGAGCGAGGGGATCTCTAAAGCTCGATTGGGAGTACGGGCTCCATTCCGTATGTGAGGGCAAACCCAAGTGTTTCCTCTGGCCTGCCGTTCTCGACTCGATGTGTTCCGTAGCCCCAGAGTGCCAGGTGGTAACTCTCTGGCCAATCTCCGCCTCGGGACAGCCCATTTTCCTGATGATATTTTCCGTAGTCTTGCTTGCCGCTTCCGACGGCTCCATTGGCCTCGGGGCCTCGTAAGGAGATGACTTTGTGACGTTTCATTCGAATTCCGGCCGCTAATAGCTTTTCACATTCCCCTTCGAAGTGGGATCCATTATCTCGAGATGATTTCGCCGGCAACCCGTATCTCGCACATGTGATGTTCCCTTTGATTTAAAGAGGGCAACTTTCCTCGAACTTGAGGATTTTGTAGGACTCTTGGTACAGAGCATCCTTTCCGATTCCTTCAAAGAAATCACCAATCAAGCGTCTCTTTTAGGCTCTTCCAGCCTTCCAATGTTCCTCCCAAATTCCCACTCGTCAAAATCTCTTTCTGGGCCTTGGGGCCTCGATTTTTCCTTTTCCTGACAACTCCGCTTTAAAGATTTTTTTTTTTGTATTGTTTGATTTTTTTTCCGTTTAATGTGTCTTCGGCTTTATCTAATGAGTTATTATTAAGTGTTTTTTTTTTAATTAATTCGTCATTAGTTAAAAGTGGCAATCAAGGGATCGACTGTAATCATTTCGATCTATTGCCTCATCAAAACTAAAGGGAATACGCCGCTGCTACGCACCCGTAGCTCTTCAGTGCGTATACGTCATCGGACGACCCTAGAAGGACTCCGAGTCTTAACAAAGAGAGCTCGAGATCTGGACTCGTCCTAGATTCGACAATAAAGGGACCCGGGGACCAATCCAAGCTTGGTGCAAGAGAGGCTCATTTCTCCTCGTCGCGGGATCTTGAGATCCCGAGAGTGTTTTCTCCTCCCAATTCTTACCAAGATTACGTTGGTGGCCTCATGACTCTGGGAACCTGTGCTATTTTCGTTTTTCCTTTCTCAATTGTTAGCCATCATCTCTCGACTGAAGCCAGATCACCCTTCAAACGCACTTCTTGGACTTCTTTTTCTTTCGAACAATTGCTCCATCAACCAGACCATCCCAATTCATCTCGAGGAAATTCCGTGGCCTGTAGTGCTCGCTTTGGCACTGCCGCCCGATCTAGATTCAGGTTTCCTGATCAATTCCGTGGCAAAAGAGGCTTTGACTATTGGTCGAGCTTTCGAACCGTTCCACATGTGTCGTGCGACGCTCCGAAGGTATACTTCACTCCTTATGGTGCTGTAGCCCTCCAAGTGTATCTTGGGTAGGGTCCAGAACATCTCTACTACCTCGTTAGGCTTAGCAACAAGAGTTCCTCTAAACTTGTCTTCGGCATAAGTCCCGTAGCTTTAGCCATCCCTGGGCCGCAGATGCTCGGGCTCATCGCGATGTTTCCTGGTTGTGTGCGGACCCTTACAAAGTAGTCACCAAATGTAGGACTCGGGCGGGAGAGCCATTCAGATGTGGTTTGCAACGATCGACCTTTTCCCGTGCGCCTAAATCTTTTTTCCTTTTTTGCAAGGCTCCATCGAGGAGGCCTCCTCATATTCCAGGCCGCCGGCGAGTATTCGATCGTCTTTTCAATCACTGTACCGCGCCCTGCGGTACTTCCGGATCCTGCGGAAAGAAGAAAAGATCCGTTCTCATCTGTTTCAAACCTCCATTTTCGTACTTCAATAAACCCTTTCCAGTGAGGACCCTTCACCCTCGATGAGTCTACAGGAGTTCTGATATGCAGGCCTTTGTTGTGCTTTCATGGCCCGTGGACCAGTTGGGCAGGCATTTATCGTGTAGATGTAAGTGCTCCAATTTGAGCTTGTTAGAATTTTCGTTAGAAAATTAATCTAAAGTCATAACAATTACTAACAATTCCTAACAATCCTAACTTTTCTAACAAAGTGAGGGTAGAACGGGTACGGCTATTTAACGGTTAAACCAAGAAAAGCATCTTAAAAAGCAAAACAAAAGGAATAAACCATAAATAGAAAGGCCGAAACACAAAACTCAAGCCGTTTAATTTGGTTTTTTTGAATTTTTATTCTTCCCGTCCAAAGCCGGAGCCGTAATTAATGAACAAAGGCATCGCCTACCGGATCCTTGTCCGCTGCGGAGCAGACAGATTTTCGAGGGAGGCCTATAGACCGAAACCTACCACTACAAAATAAGCAATGAAGTTAACACACCGCATCAACCTCTCATGGAACATAGAGAGAAAACAAAGTGAGAATTCACAAGAATTGTCACCTTTTTCTCTCCAATCTTTCCCAACTCATATTCATCCACTCACTCTCATATTAAATCCCTAAACACTCATATACTCAAGCCAAACACTCAAAGAACACAAGGAAGATTGGTAAACCCTCTCCTTCCTAACCCTAAATCTCATCCATGCATGCATCTTCAAAACTACAAAATGTAGTTCTTTCATCTTCTTTCTTTAGATCTAAGAAGATCACCATGGAAGACCATCTCCATGGATGATCTTCTACAAAGATCAACATTATTTTCAAAGCTTTTCTTGCTTACTTGCAAAGAAAATGCACTTTCAAAACCCTAAAAACCATATTTTCAAGCACTAAATCTTGATTTCAAAGGGTAAAATTCCCCTTCCCCAAGCAAATGAAATGCTTAGTCCTAATCGTACCCTTAAGGATGGTTTGGCATAGGTTGATTCACCACTAAAATGTCTATAGTGATCACTAACCAAACTCTAGGGAAATGTGGGGACAAGCATGGATGCAAAACCTCTCTTAAAATCATCTTTTCTTTCTTGAGTAGCTGCTGTCCAGTAGAAATACTTCTTTCAGACCTCAGTCCATGGTATTAATTTCTTGGACACAGATGAACTTTGGAATTTTGGGTGCTGACTACAAAATACTCTTTGTAGCCAACATCCAGAGCTTTCCAGACATACTTTTTACCTTATTTTTTGGGTGAGTAAAACTCCTCTTTTCAAATTTTTCTTTCAGAGGCTAGTTCATCAGCTTCTGGGAATCCAGATCTCATATCTGAGGTTTCCAGAAGGTTTTGACCCCTCAAATCTTCTCCAAAATGGAAAATTCCTTCTGCACAAACTTTATATAAGGTGTCTAGAACAACTTTCATTCTCTGAGTTTATCCAGATTATGTAAGTTTTAAGACCTTTGAATCCCTTTCTCAAAATCAAAGGTCCACTGCCTTTTTTCATTCTGGCAGAAATGGCTCTCAACTTCAAAAGGTCTTTTGAGTACCAAATCTCAATCCAAAAATCTTCCAAAAAATCATGGGATCAGTTTAAAGTCTTAAAAAGATATCCCAATTTTTTACTTTTCTGAGTTTCAACTTATTTTGGCCAAAACACACACACACACACACACACAAATGATTTTCAGCTTGGAAGACTCAAGCTTTATGTGAGGCGTCTGGGTGCACACTAACGTCCTTCCCGACGCGTAACATGACTCCGAACCTAAATCTCTGATCTCGGCTTTTTTTCAAAGTTTTGGCCCTCAAAATTAAAATGGCGTGGCGAATCCTGCTTTTTCCGATTTTATTTGGTTTTCAAAGACAACGCAAAATCGGAATTTTTTCCCGCGAAAAGGCAACATATCATCACAAATGCGACTACGCTGGGACTAAGCTTTTTTTCTAAAAAAAATGGTATTCGGTATATTGGTGGAAACCACTAAATTTCCGCTATCGCCTCCTAACACGAGTCGGGGATAAATTGTGGTCTAACAATCCTACGTGCCGCAGAGATTTCACCGCTTTAAAAAAAAAGCTTTTGAGGGTCAAGTATCCGTCCCGCTTTGAAAATCATTTTTGTGTGTGTGTTGATTTTTTGCACGCTTTTCATGTTATTTTGGCCGCCTCGAGGAAAGTCAAAATTTTGACCTGCCGGAAGAATGTCCCTAACCTTGGCCGGAATTTTCGTGCTTATGTGCCTGGGTTAAAATTTGCTCAAAAAAAAAAAGTTCAAAAAAAAAAAAAGATTTTCAAAAAGAAAAGAAAATTTCCAAAAAAAAATCATGCATCATATTTTTTAAGACACATAAAAAAATCTCTATTTTTACTCTAAAAATAATGTGGAGACTCGCTTGCACACTACGCGCACGTGACCGTACACCGCACACTCACGCCCTTAACCCGGAAATCCCTTTGTCATGTCCGCTTCGTCTTATTACGCCTTCCGATGAGCACAAAGACTACCCAAACATCCCAATGGAGCCTCGTGCCGACCATGCACTTCTGTCCGTGACACACTTTGTCCGAGACCCGCTGGTTTTTAGTCCGTCCGTGCTGCACGCCCGTCCGTGCATGTACCTTTCCTTTCAAGCCTTTGTCGGCATACCGACTCAATATCTTTCGGGTCCCTAATCGGGCCGAAGTTCTCGCGGCTCCGCCGCGCACTTTGACCAAGATATTGAATTTGGCGCCTTGACTTCGGCTCACCTGCACAAATTATACACTCGACTTCAAGATTTATTACACCCAGTCATCATATTAATGAACATTCCACTTCATCATTTACTGCAGAACCCACGACAAGTCAAGACTGAACAGACGCTGGCCGCCCAAACCGCGCCGACTTTTCGTCGAGCCTCCTGACATGATCTTGACTTTCGCACGCCACTTTGTCCCGTAATTTACATCGTAATGCTCAAGTTAAGCACTGACTACCCGCCGCACTTTTAGGATCGTTTTTCTTTCTCATTTGGCCTGGGACCCGCTTGCCTCTATAGACCCCTCGGCCGGGCCGTCCACCCCGGGAGGTCTGGGGTCAAATAAAGGTGGAATACGAGGGGCTTATAGACGTAGTGACGGGGCCCACCGATCCAGAATCGTAGTAGCTTGCGAAAAGAAGAGCAATCTTTTCCAACCGATTAGGTTAATAAAACATGTTTTAAGTAAACGTGAACAAATAATCGCATGCCGTATTTGAGCCAAAAGCCCAAACACCTACCCTCCTTCCATTCCTGCATAAAGACTCGAACCTTTGTGTCCTTTCCAGCAGCCTCCGCACAAAGCTTGGTTTCGGGCACCGGGTCACCGTTTGATCAGCCGGGGAAGAGTCAAGCGCATCGTCGCTTCTTCACCGCTTGTTCCGACTCCGGGCTTCGTAATGTCTCGCATCGCCCGCTAATGATGGGGATAACGTCACTCCGCCTCCCGGACCCCTCGCACAGAGCAACAAGTGGGAATCAAGCTTAGCGTGCAACGTATGAGGTTACGACAGAAGCAATGTCAAACCAAACAGCCTTTACGCGAGGCTATTAAGAGTCACGGCCCGGCCGCCACCTTTCAATCCGCATGGCACCTTCACCGCGGAAGCCAAGACGAGGATGCCAACCCCACTCACGCCGCCCGACTACACCCCAGATGCCGCCACCCACCTCCTATGGGTGCCACTACCAGAACCCATGCCCTCCTCGATTTTCGGCCGCACCACACCTCTCCCCAACCACGCACCACCGGATCCTACGCAGCCTCGACTGGCATCAAACCGGGGGCAAAATCGCACGGACAATGTCTTCTCATGGTCGGGGCTATCTCGAATGCCACAGCCTAATCTGGGATCCCGCCTCGCCCGGAACCGATCAATCCGGCACCTTCACAAAGAATAAACTACAGCTCTGAATGCCGCCACAACTTGGTTCTTGGGCCACAAATAGAGCCCCTCCTCGTAATCGCACTAGTTCACCAAGCTTCCTCACACAAATCCATTCCTCACTCGGCATTTCTATGTGGGTTACCAAGCCTCCATCCCTGCAAGTCATCCGAATCACCAGACCGCAGCACTTCTGTTACACACCTTCACCACAAAGTACCCATGCAATTCAACAATCCGGACAAAGAACTTCGCACCTCAAGTTTCCTACTTACTGCCCCACTGAAATCCAAGTTATCCCGCCACATCGGGGTCGCCTTCCACCTACTTTCTGCGCTTGAAAATCAACAAGAAGCCGCAAGATTCTATCCCTTCGCCCAAGCTCCTACTCATGCCTCCCTTGTGGTAACTCAAATTTACTCTGTGATGTTTTCACCTACGCCCCCTGATCGCGCCGTTCCCTCCACCCGCCTGCTCCAAATGTAGCTCCTCTCTCTAGCCCTGGGCCCACTAGCTTGAATGCCACTTGGTTCCGCCCACACAAGACCCTCATCCGGCCCGGTTCATGGAACAACACAAGGAAATGAAAGCGCAGACGTCGAATCCCGATCCGCCAAGAAGCTCCGCTTCCGCCTGGCTGTGCACCCGACTCCATTATTCCTCCTCGCTCCCTACAAATTCGTGATGCCTAACTGGGATCTCTTTTGATGGGACCGCATGTCCCGAAAACCCATTCTGGACACATATACCTCGGGCGACGAAAGCCAAAAGTGACGTACCAATCGGGCCAGCTTGGCCGACTATCTCAACTATCCTCAAGTCCAGCCGGCCTTAAAGTGGTTCTTCCGTTTGAAAACCCGAAGCCGGTGGCTACATGGGGACCAGATTACCAATGCCTTCACGTAAAAATATAAGGCCAACTTGGAATGGGAAACAACATAGGGTTCGATCTCACAAAACGACAAGCACAATGTCATTCCGATGAGAATGTCGTGGGGGACTTTACAAGCTTTCGTGGAATCTCGAAATCTCGTTGAAATGGCCATCCCTTCTTCCGAAGAGGAACAATCGACATCTTCCAATCATGCTTGAAAACCACATCTCGAGAGCCTCCCTCAGTTCACTTCCCATACTCGCACTTACTAGCTACGGTTAACTCGCAGCCTAAGCTTGAAAAAGGCCTACAATCAAAGCAACCTGGCCGCCGCACTCCGCCTACAGATATCCGGGCTCCTCCCGCAAACACTCGCCCTCGGCCTTCCTCCGCTTAAAGGCAAAGAGATGATTAACTATGCGGGACAGAATGTAATAACACGACTCCTTTTCGCCTCCCTTAGAAAACCAAATGAGCCTGCATCAGCGGGTCATAAATCTCGAAAACTTTGGAATGCCCCCGAATGACATCTTTAGGGGACTTCAGTGAAAGAAGGTCATTGCGGCCTTTGGAGAATTTCCAACCCGTAGAATCCGAATGCTCCTGCGCCAGATACTAGCAAAGTATTGTGGCTTTTCATCAAGCCTTCACTGACTATCCGATCGACACCCGCTTTTACTCCGAAAAAGGCAATCCAGTGGGCTAATAGAGCAAGGAAAGCTCGGGAAGGCCCCGGGCGGGCCTAACACACTACCAAAATCCTCCCGCCAAGGAACCATAATCAAAGTGCGAATATGGATCATCATGAGAATCTTCGCATGACCATGAAGATGCCGGGCGAAGGTCCCCAAATACCCACGTGGCCAACCTCGTCGAGGATCCCGAATTCGGATTCCCCTCACTTTGAGGATATTGAACGAATCAACTCCATCTTCGTCTCATGTCGTAAACTCCTTGCAAGAATACAGAGGCCCTGCTATTTCTGATGAAGGCGAAGGCCGATACCGAAGAACTCTGGGCCGTTCCGTCAAAACATGAGAGCACCATTTACACAAGATGGTTAGAACAATCAAGAAGAATCGAACAAGAAAGCTTCTGTGCGAGGCGCTCGTACTGGGCTTATCGCCAAAGAGGCCGAAGAGCAGACCTCGGAGCTAGTACACTCTCCCTGCAAATTGGCTTCTGGGAGAGCTCCGAATATGATCCCGAGAACAGGGAAGAATCGGAAGATGAGGATTCCTTCTATATCCTACCTGGTGTCAAATACGTGCCACCCCCTCTCACTCTTCCCCCGCAATTTCTCTGGAGGAGAAGCTGAGTCACAATTGCCACTTCCGGAATGGGGAACATATGACAACTCTTTCATATACAGCACGCACCCATATCTGGTCTCCCTAACTGGGTCTTGATCGGGCGTTCCTCCTCGCCGCCTCGAAATCCCGGGGTGAGTATGGGAAGATGATTCCGATGACAAATGATGATGCATGATGATGACGAGAGTGAAGAGTCAATCCGAGGCCCCGATCCAGAAATAATCTTGGGAACAATCATGCCGTAAATGAGCCCACGGGAGCTAGGCACAATGGTTGGTTATCGCTAGCTTGACGACGAAGGACCGAAGAAATGCGGATCGATACGACGACACTCTACGAGACCGCTTGTAAGATGCATTTGTGGCCAAGGCCATGATAGTTTCCAGCGGATCTCGAGCACGCCCGATCCGGGATGTCATATAGAATTCTAGAACACAACGCTCCTATAAGAACCATGCTTGTGGAAAGGGTTTTCACCGGGTCGTGTCCGATCTTAAACAGCCGATAGACGAAGAACACCTCAGAACGTTATCTGATTCTTTCCCAAAGAACGGATGGCAAATTAACTCGTAGTGATTGGCCACTGTGTTTCGTCGAGCCAGCCGAGCGCAAAATGACCGAAAATAACCAGGGTTATCGATCAAATCCACCCCGTAACAAAGGCCTTCATACCTCACGAATCCACATGACGCCTTCAAGAGGAGTGTCCAACCTTTCCCGACAATGGACGTGCTCCTTATTTGCAGGAGTCCTATCTATAGAGCCGGCTATGATACTCGGATGCGCTATCCAACACAAAGCGGTCGTTATAATCATCTCCAAGATTCGAATATTATATGAAATGGAACCGTAATGGCCATAATCCTCGTATCCAAGGGATGAGATCGAAAAGCCGCCAAGTCCCGACAATAGCGACTCTCGCTGTTGCATGATAATCTATGAGCAAGGCCGGCCACGAGAGTGAATCTGAGGACGCCCTAGCTCAGGGCCATCCAAGGGGCAACAACACAACCCCAAACCCAAAAGCTCGTGACTTGGGAAGAAGCTTATAAGGGCCGCCCAGAAGGAGCCAAGACACTCCCTCACCGTCACTAGACTCGTCGTAACCAAAGGCCAATAGCCAAAAGGGCTCTTGTCACCTCGCAAGATCAAGAAATCCTACCAAGAGACGCATCGATGAGGAAGTTAATTCGTTGACCCGCTCCGGCGCATCTTCCAAGGAAATCCCAAGACATAAGAAGGCCACGTATCAAGCACCGAAAGAAGATCGCCGCCCCTACGCTAAGACAGCCTGAAACCGTATCCCGAAAAGAGGATCCCGTGCTCACCCAAAGCTTGAAGCAAACACAGCCAACATTTCCTCTCGGTCTCTACTCACTTCGTCCTATCCCCATAAGCCGAAGCCGGAAGAAAGCCCGGCTCGCACTCGTGCCTATTGATGCTACTCCCGATGATGTGGTACAAACTAATTGGAAACATCCATTACGGAATATAATCACTTTCACGTATCTCGACCTCCCTCAATTTGGGGCCGATCATAACGAGCCTCTCTTCATCACAAATTCCAAATGGGATGAACGACGCCTCCCTCGGGTCCCGGTTGATAATGGGTCCGGAATGAACATTCTTCCGGCAAAGATCATGAGCTTGCTTGATATCAAGACTACGTACTTGAAGCCTTCTTCTCTCACAACAAAGCTACGACTCAACATCCCGAGCAAACCTGAGTTGCTACTTTAGGACCTCGGTTTGGACAGTAAATTGATACCTGTGGAATTCCGTGTTATCGACATCCCGATTACTTTCAATGCCCTCGGGAAGACCTTGGCCGCACCAAGTCAAAGGGGTCGCCTCAAGCCTCCACCAAAGGTGTGAAATTGCCTCGAATGGGGATCCGACGACCATTTACTGAGATTTAGTCACTTTAGAGGGCACGTATATGGGCGGAATACCTATTCTGGAAATCAAACATGACGAGGAAGGTCACATGCTAACAAAGCTTCACAAATGGCCGAGCCTCCCAAGGCCCAAGTGTGCAACATAGATCTCGACGGCCACTTAGATAAAATCCCACCGGTCCTTGAAAATGATGAGAAAATGAGCTATCTACTCCGGCCTCGGTCCTGGGGAAGCACCAACAAGGAACTCACAAACTCATCGAGGTGAAAGGACGTAATACTCGCCACGGCCCGGGGATATGAGGCCTCCTCAAATGACACCGCAAAAGGAAAAAGATTTGAAGCCGCCACAGAAAGGTCCCGGCCGACAATCCTAAATCTCTCCCCTTCAGCCCTGATTTGGCCGACTACTTTGTAAAGGGTCCCACACAACCAGGGAACATCACAGAGCCCACTCCTACGGCAGGATGGCTAAAGCTACAGGATAGCCTCAACAAGTTCAGTGAGGAACCAAGGCTAACCCGGTCCGTAGAATGTTCCCTGACCTACCCAAGATACCCGGGGCTACCACCGCCATGAAGAGTGAGTATACCTTCGTGAGGCGTGCTCGACTCCGGTGGAACAGCTCGAGAAGCTCACAACCACTATTCCTACGCCCAGAAGATCCGAAACTCCGAATTCGAACCGACAAGGCTAAAAGCTAAGGCCACGGAATTTTCGATGATTGGGATGGTCCGGTTATGCAAAGAATTGTTCAAGAAGAGGTCCAGGTGCGACCTGATTGATCTCGGCTCGGTCCAAGAGATGATAGCAAAGAATTGAGAAAGGAAAACAAAAACAAAGACAGCTTCCCGAGTCATGAGGCCACCAACAATGATGCCGCTAAAGAATTGGGAAAACCTCTCAGCCCGTCCGCGACCAAGGAGGAAATGATCACCAAGCTTGGATTGGTCCCCGTCCCTTTGTGTCAATCTAGGACAAGTCCTCCCAGCCTCTCTTTGTTAAGATCGAGTCTCTAGGGTCGTCCGACGGCCTTACGCCCGAAGACTACGAGTCCGTAGCAAGCGCCGTATTCCCTTTCGTTTTCAATGAAATGACGAATCTTTCCGAGTATCCCTTGATTGCCACTTTAACTAATGACGAATTAATTAATAAAACATTTTTAATAATAACTCATTAGATAAAGAAGCATACACATTAAACGAAAAAAAATCAAACAACAAAAAAAAAAATCTTTAAGCAAAGTTGTCCTAGAAGAGGAAAATCGAGCCCAAGCCGCAAGAGATTTTGACGAGTGTGAATTTGGGAACTCATGAAGAGCCTAAAGAGACGCAGATTGGTGATTTCTTTGAAGGAATCGGAAAGGATGCTCGCAAAGTCCTACAAAATCCTCAATTCAAGGAAAGTTGCCCTCTTCATCAAAGAAAACATCATGTGCGTATACGGGTTGCCACCGAAATCATCTCGTATAATGGATCCCACTTCAAGGGGAATGTGAAAACTCGCCGGGCGGAATTCCGAATAACCCGTCACAAGTCATCTCCTTACAGCCCCAAACCAATGGAGCCGTCAAGCAAAGAAACAAGACTCGGGAAAATATCATCCGAAAATGGCCGCCCAAGGCGTAGATTGGCCCGAGAAGTTACACTCGGCACTCGGGGCTACGTAACATCGCCGAACGGCAACCGGGGAAACACCGTTTGCCCTCACATACGGAATGGAAGCCGTACTCCCAATCGAGCTAGAGATCCTCGCTCCGTATACCGCTGGAAAGCCGATCAACGAGGTCGAATGGCTCCAGAGTCGCCATGACGAATTGGCCCTACTAGACGAACGCCGACCGAAGGCCATGGAACACATCCGAGCCTACCAAGGAAGAATGGCTAGAGCCTTCGACAAGAAAGTAAAGCATCGGGAGATCCGAGAAGGTGATCTCGTTCTAAAAGAAAAGCCCCCAACCCGTATCAACCCCCTCGGCAAATGGGAGCCCGTATGGGTCGGGCCATATGTCGCCCGTAAGATCTTCTCCTGAGGAGCCATGCAACTTGCGCACTCGACGGAATCCCTTTGTACACCCAAGGAATGGTGACAAGCCGCGCAGATACTACGCGTAAAAAAAAAAAAAAAAAAAAAAAAAAAAAAGAGTGCTAAAAGAGTAATACCCAACTAGGTTGAAAACCCGAGAAAGGGCGGCCTAGGTAAAAACAGTGGTTGCACCAAAAAAAAAAAAAAAAAACAAAAAAACAAAAAAAAAAAAAAAAAACAAAAAAAACAAAAAAAAAAAAAAAAACAAAAAAAAAAAAAAAAAAAAAAAAAAAAAAAATCGTGCTGAACTACGAAGACTCCGAGCTCCTCAAAATGAGGGGAACGTAGGTAGCAAATGGAAACGGTCTCTGGCCTAAAGCACAAATAAAAGCCATACTTTGGCATCAATACAATTGATCGTACCATGAAAGCGTCTCGAAAACTCTAAAGCAATTCAAATATTCATTACAAGTTAAAAGCTCTTTGATGAGTCTAAGCCCGATTCATTCCTACAACCGGCAACCCGCTAAAAGAAACTAAGATACATAATCAAACTAATGTGTCTCGCCATGACAAGAAAGGGATACTGAAACCTCGTAGTCACTCCAAGCCACTCGTATCGGCCTCTCCCCTCTTCTTCCCCTTCGAGTCTTCTTTTCCGAACAGAAAATGTCGCTGTTCCTCCTACCAAGCTCGGTATAGGAACAGGATCTATCAAACCAGCCTCCGTCGTGGCCTTAGTAGCCCTGGGGCTGGCCATCTCTCATCTCCCGTAGCCTAGCCGGTAGCATAGGAGCCCTCCTCTCCCGTCTCTTGACGTAAGCCTCATAATCGGTCACGCGCGTCTCCGCTCCCGTCATGAGGGTTGGCCCTCGCCTCGGCCCTCCTCCTCTCGAAACAGCCTGGTCCTCCGCACCCACAATGGCCTCACGCCGTCTCAAAATAGCCACCCGAGTCTCTCCTGCATGCCTCTCATACCAATCCATGTACCAAGTGGTCAAGAACACCGGTCTCTGACGCCTCGAGAATAACCCGAGGAGGAAAGGCATCATACCTCCATGCTCGGGAAAGAAATGGAAACACCGAGGGATCATCCATAGAAACAGGAGCCACCACCCCGGTGGCTATATCATCAAAATCCCCTAAAGGAACTCCGCTCCAGCCAAACTGTCTCGTAACTAAAGCCGGAATATAGAAGCTAGACCGAGAAAGCCCCTAAGCATGACCACGGAGACCCATCCCCGAAGCACTCGCGAGTCTCCACCCGCCAATGAGGCACCGACCATCTAATATCTTCTGGGCCCGCGACCCGCCATCCAACGCCTCCCACGAGCCCCGATCATCAAAATCTACATCAACACCTCTCCCGGCAAAAGTCCAAGGCTCCGATCATATCGTAGGTTTCCCGAAGAACCCCCAAACGCTCCATCGCCCACAGTGTCAAGAGGAACGGGCCGCCCTACGCATATACCGCCTTCCGTAGCTAACTGTCGAGAGCATGAAAAGTCTCCCCGTAATCAAAGGAACGACATCTCTCGCCTGTGCGACAAAGGAACGACAACATCCAAAGAAAGACCGATGGCGCATCCCAAAGGAATAGACCATGAACAGGTGCCAAACATACAAAGTGCAAAGGCATCCCAATAGGCATCATCCACCAAACCTAGGCCCCTAAATCTATCGGGAAGACCGGAAATATCGAAATGATCGGGACCGCGGATCATACCTTGCGCTTCCTCCGGGGAAAGATGAAGGAGGACGCACACCGTCAACAAAAGAAGCTCCTCCGGCAAAGGAACCGCTATCTCTTCCACCTCCGGACCTCCAAGCAAGGCCCGAAATTCTTCCACACGGAACAATCTCGTTGAAGGAAAGGCAAAAGACATGCCTTCTAGTGTCCCAAAATGAGGAAGAAGCCCTCAAAAGCTCATAATCCGAATCAATTCCTCGAGAGACCATAAGCACTTCACCTTGTACCTTTCTTCAAAGAAGGACCTCCTCTCATGCATGATCTCCCCGGACCAATCCTTGAACTTGTTGAAGAATGACATTTGGGATTCTTGGGACAATTTTGATGGAGCTTTTCTAAAGTTTTCCATGGTTTTTCTCTCTTTCTCCCCGAAAATGGCTGTTTGGACTGGAGGTTGAAGAGGATATTTGAATTTGAAATAAAGCAAGACCAGATCAACCAAAATTAAAGGACAATGTCGATGCGCCCCCTATCCGCGCGGATAGGATTGCTTTCCATCAAAAAATCTCGCAATACCCAAGCCGCTACACCAAAAGAGGAATATTCCGTCCCGCTGCTCGAAACCCGTGCAAAAAAAAAAAACCCTCCCCAAACCAAACCCATATACCAAACACCCTTGCAAAAAAAAAAAAGACCAAGGCTCATGCAACACTGCATTCATACTGCATTACAAACATAAAATAAAATCCTAAATTATTACATTCCAAAAAAAAAGAGTGTGCAAAAAAAAAAAACAAACATAAATAAAATCCTAAATTATTACATCCAAAAAAAAAAGAGGACAAAAATGTGCATAAACTGTACAAATCTCAATCTCAATCTCAAATTTCAAAAAAAAAATCAATCGGAGTCTCCAGCGCCCGATGTCTGCCGCCTCTCGCCCTCTTGCGACTGCCCGCCTCCTCAGAGCCCCGAAAATCTCGGGGCTCGAATCGTCCTCGTCTCCGTAAAGAGGCTCATCAGACCAACCGGCACGCTCCGATAGGGCAAGCCGAGATCCGCGAAAAATCGTATCCGAAGGTGAAGGCGTTGACTCCCGCACGTACGAAGACGACCCGCCATGCCGCCATACGTGTCCCCGCCCGTGTGGATCCCTCGAGAATGACGTGATCCGAAGGCAACACCGCGCGGGATCAAGGAGAGGAGACAGAGGAGTCTCAAGAAGTCTCCGAGCGAATAGGGGAAGCCTCCCGTCCGATGTGCGCCGGCCGTGGTCGCTCGCTCTAGCCTCGAGGAGCCCCGCAAGCGACCATCCTCCCGATGAATCTCTTGGCCCCGATCACTTGCTTCGTCGCCTTCTCGACGACCACCTCCGAAAACCGCACAAAAGCAAAAGCGTCAAAAAAAAAAAAGAAGTGATGCTAAAGATGATGAAACAAAAGAAAGAAAGGAAGAGCGTAAAAGCGTAAAAGCCATACCTTCATACCCTGACGAGGCCGGAAAGCTCGTGGAAGTCGCTCGGCCGAGGGATCTCGCACCCTCAATCGGACCCCATCCCGGGATATAGGAAAATCCGTCCGAGGGTACCGCGGATCCCAAGCCCCTCCCTATCCGTAACCCGAGGCATCCTCGCCTCCTCAAGACGAATGTCGCATATGGCTCAATCGCCACGAAATCCGAGAAGTGCCGGCTCGCAGAATCATCCTGTGTCACGGACCGATCGCCGGGTGCATCATATCGGCGGAGGCTCCACCGTGTCCTCAAAGGCGAGTTCACGCCATGCCGGCGCGTCACCCTCTCTCCCGTATAATATGCATCGCAGTCGACCTCTCGTAATCCTCCGCCGCACAGCCCAAATCTCGCCGCCTTCACCGCGCCACCTCAAAGCGATCCTGTGGGAAGAATATCATCCCCTCATCCGTCTCGGCCTCCGTCAAAGGAAGGCAATCCGCGTACTGAGAGTCGTACGCCCGGAGCTTATCTTCTCCCGGCATGCTTCGGGACCAAGACCGCATGGCCGGATACGCCCGACGCACTCCGCCGCCGCCACATCGTGACGTGGAAAACTCCAACGCCCATACCGCGAAAGGTAAAAATCCAATCAATCCAGCAAAAGAAAAGTGCGTGCTCAAAAAAAAAAGAGGGAAAGCAAAAAGAGAGCTTATACCTCCAGTGGCAAACTCAAAGCAAGATAAAGAGCTTACAGCTTCTTCCTACTGCACCTATCGAGAGCAAAGTAAAGCTCGCCACTCGGCCTCTCCCCACGAGACATCTCCGGCCGTGCCTCCATGTCCTCCAAGGACCTCAACAAGGCAAAGATCGCCGTCCCTCAAAGCATGCCCAAAGAGGGTGCTCGAAAAGGCAAACCACAAGAAGGCCCCCGGCAACTGATCGGCGCCTATCCTCTCCTCCCCACCTCGTAGCTCGCTATGGTCTCCACAATCTTACCGTAGACCACGGCATACTCCATCCCCATCCCCTTTTGGGAATAGGGAAAATCCTGTAAGAGCTCGCAGACGCATCGCCGTAGCCATCCCGCCACTCAATGCCGCGCCCATTAAAGGACAGCCCGTAATCGCAAAGTAATCGGAGGGCGTAACCGTAGCCTCGCCCCGTAAGAAGTGAAAGGTGTGGGTCGCGCCCCACCAATGCCGCGCTGCAGCAAACATCAAGCCCTTGCTCTTAGGGAACTCGACCAGCCCCTCAAGCACTCAACGAACTCCCGTGAGCCCCGTCTCAACAACAACTGCCTCTGACTCGGCAAAGCTCCTCGGCCCGCATCCTAAGCCGATCCCACAAGTCAATCACGGACTCCACCGATCCTCGAGTCTTCATTTTGTTCACCGCTCCGTCACAAAACGGCTTCCGCCCGTAAAAAAAAAAAAAAAGAGAGAGAAAATGTCAAAAAAATTTGCATTTGCATTTACACAAAAAAAGAGAAAGCATACACATGCATTAAAAAAAAAAAATTTCGACAAAGATAACAAAGATACAATGAGCATAGCCCCATTTTTCTCGCATAAAAGACAAGCCAAAGAAATCCCAATGCATTCATCAAAAAAAAAAAGATGCATTCCTACTAAGTAAAAACTCCGTCCCATTTTCATAAAATAACATGCATACCATCCATCATCTCAAAAAATTTTGCATACATGCATATCATCCATCTTACATGCAACGGGAGGAAAAATCCGTCCCACTTTTCAAAAAAATATATATCCTAAACATACATACATCTCATATTGGCAAAATGCCCATTCTTTCCAAACAAAATGCATGCATTGCATCATTCATCAATATCAATATTCAATTTCAAAAAAAATCATCATCATCAACATGCAATATTCAATTTCAAAAATCACAATTTTCGAATTTTCACATGCAATTTTCGAATTAAAAAAAAAATGGCGAAAATGCCAATTCTTTTTCCCAAGCAAAATGCACATTTTGGGTTACTCACATAATCATCAAGATTCAAAGACAATGAACATGCAATATTCAATTTCAAAAAAATTTCAAAAATCACCTAAAATTCAAATTTCAAACAAGAAATCAACAAAGGGATCAAAGGGTTTCAAAGTATACCGTTCGAGATTCGAATCCGAAGCCCAATGTTGCCAAGCACGGGTAGGGCTCCTCCGCAATCGATTGCGAAAGATTGTAATGCCTCCTCATCCTGACGAGCTCCATCGTCTCTCCGCCACCGGGCCACGTCCTTGGCCTTGAAAAGCGCCTTCCCGTGTTCCATTGCTCAAAATCGAAGAAATCGGAAGATTTTTGAAGCTTTTCTTGGCCAACAATGGCTTCTCCTGCTTTTTCTCTCTCTCTCTCGTCCGTTTTCAAAACTGAATGGGGAAGAAGAAAAGGGCGTCGGCCCTAATTAATACCCTCGATTTTCACCCTCCTATCCGCGCGGATAGGATTGCAAAGGGTCAAAATGACCCTTTTGCCCCTTAAAATTTCGTGACTCGCAATTCCGCCCCTTAACTTGACAGAGTTAACCAAAGTTAACCAAAGTCAACCCTTGTCAAGAAAATCATTCCCCTAGAAACGTAAGACCGATTTCCCGAGAAAGATAACGGATCCCGTATCTTTCATCAAAATCATTCCCCTAAGCAAATCAAACGTAAGACCGAGTGCCCCGAGAAAGATAACGAGATCCCGTATCTTTCATCAAAATCATTCCCCTAGCCAAACGTAAGACCGAGTGCCCCGAGAAAGATAACTGATCCCGTATCTTTCATCAAAATCATTTCCGGCAGTCAAACGTAAGACCGAGTGCCCTGAGAAAGATAACGAGATCCCGTATCTTTCATCAAAATCTTCCAAGCTCAAACGTAAGACCGAGTGCCCCGAGAAAGATAACGGATCCCGTATCTTTCATCAAAATCATTCCCCGGCAGTCAAACGTAAGACCGAGTGCCACGAGAAAGATAACGAGATCCCGTATCTTTCATCAAAACCAAACGGCAGTAAAACGTAAGACCGAGTGCCCCGAGAAAGATAACGGATCCCGTATCTTTCATCAAAACCAAACGGGAGTAAAACGTAAGACCGAGTGCCCCGAGAAAGATAACGAGATCCCGTTTCTTTCATCAAAATCATTCCCTGCAGCCAAACGTAAGACCGAGTGCCCCGAGAAAGATAACGAGATCCCGTATCTTTCATCAAAATCATTCCCTAAGCCAAACGTAAGACCGATTTCCCCGAGAAAGATAACGAGATCCCGTATCTTTCATCAAAATCATTCCTAAGGGCCAAACGTAAGACCGAGTGCCCCGAGAAAGATAACGGATCCCGTATCTTTCATCAAAATCATTACCCTAAGAAAACGTAAGACCGATTTCCCCGAGAAAGATAACGGATCCCGTATCTTTCATCAAAATCATTCCTCGGCAGTAAAACGTAAGACCGAGTGCCCCGAGAAAGATAACGGATCCCGTATCTTTCATCAAAATCATTCCCTAGCCAAACAAACGTAAGACCGAGTGCCCCGAGAAAGATAACTGATCCCGTATCTTTCATCAAAATCATTCCCTAGCAAAACGTAAGACCGAGTGCCCCGAGAAAGATAACGGATCCCGTATCTTTCATCAAAATCATTCCCTATAGCCAAACGTAAGACCGAGTGCCCCGAGAAAGATAACGGATCCCGTATCTTTCATCAAAATCATTACCCTATAGCCAAACGTAAGACCGAGTGCCCCGAGAAAGATAACGGATCCCGTATCTTTCATCAAAATCATTCCCCGGCAAAGAAACGTAAGACCGATTTCCCCGAGAAAGATAACGAGATCCCGTATCTTTCATCAAAATTATTCCCTAGCCAATAAACGTAAGACCGAGTGCCCCGAGAAAGATAACGGATCCCGTATCTTTCATCAAAATCATTCCCTACAAGAAACGTAAGACCGATTTCCCGAGAAAGATAACGAGATCCCGTATCTTTCATCAAAATCATCCAACGGCAAGCCAAACGTAAGACCGATTTCCCGAGAAAGATAACGAGATCCCGTATCTTTCATCAAAATCATCCAACGGTAGCCAAACGTAAGACCAATTCCCTGCACGAATACGTCTCGATTTTCCTCAAAGAAAGGCTAACGAAATCCTCAAAGAAAGTTAACGGAATCCCAAAAGCCAACGGAATCTCGAGTAGTACTCGAACTACGAAAGGGCTTGATTCCCACTAGGGATACGTAGGTAGCCTATCATTAGGTCCAAATTTCCTCGACCAAAACGGCCACCCTCTCCTTCGGCAGCAGACGAAGTCCACCGAAAGGCCATTTCAAATCAAGGTTCGAGGCACCTAAAACGCCATCTCCAAGGTTCGAGGCACCTAAAACGCCATCATCATCAAGGTTCGAGGCACCTAAAACGCCATCTCCAAGGTTCGAGGCACCTAAAACGCCATCTCCAAGGTTCGAGGCACCTAAGACGCTATCACTAGGAAAGCGATAAATCGCAATCATCCCTGCCAGAGATAGCCATCGACCGAAAATGGTCATTCCTATCCCCAACAGAGCGGATAGCCATCGACCGAAAATGGTCATCTCTTATCCTCAAAGCAGAGTTTCTTTCCAAAGAACCGATCGCAGAACTCGCTCATCGCTCGAGGCACCTAAAACGCCATCATCTCCAGTGGTCAAAGACCCGAACTACGATCGGCTTGATTCCCATTCGGGATACGTAGGTAGCCTATCGCTAGGTTCACCACCCGATCACTCGATCATCCCGCCAAATATGGAGCCTTACTCTTATCGACGACCCCGCTTCCTTCGAAAGCGCCGTCGCCGAGGGGCTACTCTAAGTGCTCCAATTTGAGCTTGTTAGAATTTTCGTTAGAAAATTAACGAAAGTTATAACATTTCTAACAATTCCTAACAATCCTAACCTTTCTAACAAAGTGAGGGTAAATGGGCATTGTTATTTAAGGTTAAACCTTAAAAAGAATCTCAAAAAAGAAAAACAAAAGAAGAAAACCATAAATAGAAATGCCGGAAACATAAACTCGGCCGCCTAATTTGAATTTCAAAAAGAAATATTCCTCTTGTCCAAAGCCGGAGCCGCATTTAATGAATAGTGCACGCCGAGGGTTCCCGTCCGCGCGGATGGGATTGCAATTTCCAGAGGGCTATAAATTGAGCCCTCCAAATACAAAAATAAAGAGCCACAACACATTTTGCACCGAACCTCGGCGAAATATAGAGAGAAAACAAGGAGAATTCACTTGAATTGTCACCATTTTCTCTCCAATCTTTCCCAATTCATACTCATCCACTCACTCTCATATTAAAGCCCTAAACACTCATACACTCAAGGCAAACACTCAAGAACACAAGGAAGATTGGTAAACCCTCCTTCTCCTAACCCTAAATCTCAACCATGCATGCATCTTCAAACTACAAAATGTAGTTCCTTCATCTTCTTGTTTTAGATCTAAGAAGATCACCATGGAAGACCATCTTCCATGGATGATCTTCTACAAAGATCAACATTATTTTCAAGTTCTCTTACTTTCTTGCAAAGAAAACTCATTTTCAAAACCCTAAAAACCATTTTCAAGCATAAAATCTCATTTTCAAAGGATAAAAATCCCCTTCCCAAGCAAATGAAATGCTTAGTCCTAATGTACACCAAGGATGGTTTGGTATAGTTGATTCACCACTAAAATGTCTAGTGATCACTAACCAAAACCTAGGGAAATGGGGACAAGCATGGATGCAAAACCCCCTTTTAAAATCATATTCTCCTTCTTGAGAAGTTGCTGTCCAGTAGCAATTTTCCCAGACCTCAGTCCATTGTCTTAATTTTTGGACACAGATGAACTTGGAATTTGGTGTTGACTACAAAACACTTTTTGTAGCCAACATCCAGAGATTTCCAGACATATTTTTACTTTATTTTTTGGGTGAGTAAAACTCCTCTTTTCAAATTTTCTTTCAGAGGCTAGTTCATCAGCTTCTGGGAATCCAGATCTCATATCTGAGGTTTCCAGAAGGTTTTGACCCCTCAAATCTTTTCCAAAATAGAAAATTCCTACGCACAAATCTTATTTAAGGTGTCTAGAACAACTTTCATTCTCTGAGTTTATCCAGATTATGAAGTTTTAAGACCCTTGAATCCATTTCAAAATCAAAGGTCCACTGCCTTTTTCATTCTGGCAGAAATGGCTCTCAACTTCAAAAGGTCTTTTGAGTACCAAATCTCAATCCAAAAATCCCCCAAAAAATCATGGGATCAGTTTAAAGTCTTGAAAAGATATCCCTATTTTTACTTTTCTGAGTTTCAAAGTATTTTGGCCAAAACACACAGACACACACAGACACACACAAATGATTTTCAGCTTGGAAGACTCGTTTTACGAGGCATTCCGGGTGCACACTAACGTCCTTCCCGGCGTGTAACATGACCTCCGAACCTAAATCTCTGATCTCGGGCTTTTTTCAAAGTTTTGGCCCTCAAAATTAAAATGGCGTGGCGACTCCGTTTCGTTGATTTTTTCAAACAAAAATGGGAAAATTTTCGATACATTCACACATCATCACAATATGTTATGATGCATTTTTTGTATTTTTTTGAATAAGAAAAAAAATTAAAACATACACATACACACATTACAGCCAAAGAAAAGGCAAAACGAAAGTTTGACCCTCATCCTTGTTTTAAAAAATACTTTATTTAAAAAAAGTATTTTTTTTTAAACAATAGCATCCCCAGCAGAGTTGCCAACTGAAATTACACGATCCGTACGCGGACGGCTTTCTTTATTTGAAAATGTAGAGTCGCCACGCCGTTTTGATTATGCCCAAAATATTGAGAAAAGGCTTTTGTTTGTTGTGTGTTGAGATTTTTGAGTTCAGAGGTCAGGTTACGCCTCGGGAAGAGATTTTTGTGCTCACCCGAGTCGCATCATTTTCATGAGTCTTTCTGTACCCTTTTCTTTAGAAGTTATGTGTGTGTATGTGTGTGCTTTTAGATAAAATGCATTTAAAAGTAAATAATGGAAAGATTGTGCAGGGAATATTAACAAACCGCTATCACCGTCAGACCTCCATAGTGCAATGGAAGGTCTTGTGGGATCGTTTGGATGGTTTGGATATACGAGCATATAGTAAATAAAGGCTACATTGTAAACAATATATTTAAATCAATAATGTATTTGAAGACTTGAAATTTAAAACATTGTTTAAAGTGCGGAAGGAGATCTCACCAATGTTGGTTACGTTCTATCTTCCTAGGGTTTGTAGGTGTGAGTACCCCGACCCGAACTCGTGTTTTTGGGTATGCTTTCATTTAGATGCATTTAGTTTTGGGCTCGCTTATTTATTTAAAATGCATTTTGGGCCTTCATTATTCATTTATTTATTTATTTACTTTCATCCATTTGATTCCTCCTGACCCGGCTCCCTTCGGCCCAATTCCGTCCTAGGAATGACCTGTCGTCCGACACAGATGCAGACCTAAGGCGGTTAAAGCTCCATGTCGTACGACATAGGACCTCCTCTCAGCATGCCTATAAATAAAGGGCTTTGCTGATCATTTTAAAGGAGGATTTTGGCAAGAAAGGTTACTCTGCCGAATATGTGAGAAGAGAGAGAAACACACACTCACCTCCCTCCTCACACACACACACATCTAAGCAAGGTCCAAGGGTAATCATTTTGTTGGTGTTTTGAAGGGGTAAACACCATACTAATGGTGCTTTTACCTTATGGACTACAATAGGTAGACCCTGCACTTTCTCTCTCGTTTATATCTTGTCTACTTGTACATTGCCTTGAATGCTTATCTTATTTGATACCATGTGATTATTTGGGATTTTTGCATGCACATCTCATATGGGGTCTTTTGAACCAATTTGGTAGGAACTCTGTTTATAGTGAAAGCAAAGCAGCTTCTAGTGCATGTCCCCAAAAGGATAAAGGAAGCTCAACTTGACTCATCATAGAACGAACCATGGCCAACAAGGTTCTATTCCTCCTCTCGTACACACCATTCCATTGTGGTGTTTCTGGTGGAGAGAGTTCTAAAACGATTCCACAACTCTTAAGATGATCACAAATTCTTGGCTCAAATATTCACCACCTTGATCGGATTGAAGTACTTTAATAGTTTTACCAAGTTGGTTTTGTACCTCATTTTGAAATATTCAAAATATCTCAAAGATTCACTTTTATGTTTCATTAGATAAACATATCCAAATCTACTATAATCATCAGTGAATGTTATGAAGTACCGAAATCCTCCCCTAGCATCGCTACTCGTAGGCCCACATACATCGGTATGTATGAGTCCTAATAAGTCGCCCGCCCTTTCACCAGATTTGGTAAATGGGTCCTTGGTCATCTTGCCAAGTAAACAAGACTCGCATGTCTCATATGATTCATAATCATGTGAGTCCAAAAATCCATCTTTATGGAGTTTAGAAATGCGTTTCTCGTTTATATGGCCAAGACGACAATGCCATAAGTAAGTGTGGTTTACATCATTGGGTTTAGATTTCTTGTTAATGTTATAGACATCATTATCACGATTTTCAACATCAAGAATATAAAGGCCATTGAATGAAACAGCATTACAATAATGCATATCACTCTTGTGAATGGAAAATTTCTTATCACATATAAGAAAATTAAAACCTTCATTATCCAAACATGAAATCGAAATAATATTCCTACTTAAAGCTGAAACGTAATAACAATTGTTCAAAACAAGTATTAGTCCAATAGGCAAAGTAACTTCATAAGTTTCTACGGCTAATGCAGCAACTCTTGCTCCATTCCCCACACGTAGGTCCACTTCACCTTCCTTAAGCATCCTTCTTTTCTTTAGACCCTGCACATTTAGACAAATGTGAGTTCCACATCCGGTATCCAATACCCAAGAACTAGAAGTAGATAGGAATATATTTATAACAAAGATACCTGAAGTCGAAGCAACTCCTTTGCTCTTCTTCAGTGCTTCCTTGTATTTGGTGCAGTTTCTCCTCCAATGTCCAATCTTATTGCAATGGAAGGCATCAAGGCCCTCTTGGGACTTGGGCTTAGCCTCTTTAGGCTTGGCGCCTCTTCTGGGGTTTGACAAACATTTGCCTTAGGATTAGCAACCTTGCCTTTCCTTTACCCTTGAAACCCTTCCCTTGTTAACCATCGCACTTGATCGGTTTTCTTCTCAACAATATTGGTTTCCGCAGTTGTTCAACATTTGAACTAACTCTAAAGGTGTTTTAATCATTCCACCCATGTTATAGTGCATTATAAAAATTACTAAAACTTTTGGGCAATGAGTTCAATATTATGCTCTGTAGCCAACTCTTGGCTAATTGGAAAACCTAGTCTTTCAAGATGGTCAATGTAGCCCTTCAACTTAAGAGCATGGGGACCAACAACTTGTCCTTCACTCATCTTGTATGAGGTCAAGACCTGAACTGTGTTGTACCTTTCTTGCCTAGCTTAAACTTGGAACATTTCCACGCCGATTGTTTAGATCAATAGTCCCCAAGTGCTCAAGATCCTTCGAAGGTTCTTGCACATGGCGGAGAGAATGAGGCATCCAACATCTCGTAGAGTCACGCTTGTGCTTCAAATATTGATCCTTCACTGCCCTAGTAGCATTGGCAGCAGGTTCAGGTGGAATAGGTTGCTCGAGAACGTACAATTTTTCCTCTTGCCTGAGAACAATTCTCACGCTATGGATTCAATCCATATAGTTTATACCATTCTCTTCCAACTTCTCCTTCTCAAGGAGAGATCGCAAAGGACAGTGATTATTGTTTGATGCCATTTATTCTACAAAAAGATATACATAAAATATGAACACATATAAGTAAACATATCATATGAGAAATATAATGCATTTACATAAAATGCTCCCACTAAATTATACACCTTCTAATGCAAATAAGCATAATATACATTTAATGGGCTAAGATCCAACTTTAATTTAATTTCAAGTTTTCTATGGCAAACCGCTCAAAATTAAATTAATTAGGTAGAAACATCAATCATATCACATATATGACTCTTAGATCTTTTATGAGATTTATTCAAGACATCATATGTCTAGGCATATTTTAATCTCATCTTATGCCTTGGGTCCAAAACCATTTTGATAACCCAATTAAGTTCATTCACTTTAAACGTATAGGAACCACCATTTCCTCATCTTGCTCGCATTCGAATAGAATCAAAGTACCTTTTTATGGCAAGCCCACCCAAAACTATCCGAATGGTCTCAAGTGTTTTAATCATGAATTGGCATAAAGAACTTAAAAGTTAAATAAAGGTTCTTAAAAGTAGATTATAAGCACATCAACAAAGATAGTCATAACTGTGCACCAGGTAAGTTTCCAGGAAGATAGGAGAGCCACAAGGACTACTTAAGTACCAAATCTCTCCTTCGATAGAACTTTCCTAGACATGCACAATCAGAAATCAGCTCTGATTTGGCAACATAATCACTACCTTTTATAAACAATAAGTTTCCTTTTAAATTTCGCGTAAAATGACTTGTTTCTCATAAACAATCATAAAACCAAAATTTTAATGTTTCAATCTAAGTATTCCGGAAATTGCAATATATTGTTTCAACTAAACATCTAAAAATCTTAACATTTAAGAACACATAATTCATGCATCGCAACTATTAATAAAATCATATTTTAATTAACTAAGAATGCATAAACAATAAATTAATCTAGCATAGCCCTATAAACTAAATTTATAGCATCCAGATTAACACATAAACGTATCAGGTTGTAAACACATTCACAGATTAACAAGATTGTTCAACAAACTGATTCTGCCCAGATTGGGCTTGATTTGTCGCGTGATAGAGACTCCCAGAGTCTTGATCTGTCGCACGACCTAGAGAGGCCATCAGCCATGATCTGTCGTGTGACATAGACATACTATGTCGCGTGACACCATGAAGCCAGATGCAGATTTGCAGATTCAATCAATTCTAAATCACAGAGCAATTAAATCATGCAAACGACTTTTAACAAATTTAATTCAATATCATTAGAACACGATTTAGGCATATTGTTTCAAAAACAATTAATCTATCGCATACAAAACATGCAAAAGAACATATAAACGATTTATATTACTTTTCTAGCATGTTAATTCAAACTTAATGATACAAACGGGGCCTTCGATACCACCGCTGGGTTTTATGGGTCCATGCGCAGCGGAATTAAGCATCTAAATAACACAAAACCCAAGAGCCTAGGATCCGTTCTATACAATTAACTTGAATTCCTATGAGATAGAAATAACCAACCTTGAACGCTTTCCGTTCTTGAGCTATCGAACGATTTGATTATGTGATTTCGAATCACAAACTTCGTTCTTTAGATTGCTTGAACTCTAGGCCTTGATCGATGAACGAGCGACCCTCTTTCAGTATCCACACCTTTGAATGAACCAAGAAAAGCTTCTTGAAGATTGCTAGATCTCTTAAACCTATGAAGAATATTGAGAGTATATGTTGTGAATTTCTTTCGTAATTTCCTTGCTAGCTTTTTAGGGCCGACAGACTGTTATATTTATACTACTTTAGCATCAATATTTGTTTCCTAATCAAATTAGGAAACCAGTCCGAAAATACCTCTATGGTCTTAGAGTGTCGCACGACCAGACGAGTCCCATGGACTTAGTTCTGTCGCGCGATACATCAAGTCACATCAGGTTTCTCTCAATCATTCTTCATCTGGTTTATTCAATTCATTCTAGTCAGGTGTGACCCAATAGGATTACATTATGTTTGCAATGAGCTCGATCATATCGACCCTCATAAGACATAAGCGGACTCTAGCAAGCCATTATGTCTACCCAAATAATGCAACGTAAGAGTTCACGCTTTCCAATGGTACACTTCCATTTCTTCCTTTGTCTCACAATGTTATATTGAACACAAGTCATGGTCCTCACAAATTGTCTTTGTTCAATGCTTTCTCGATTCCGAGTATAATGATAATCTAATCGCACCGGTATGGCCATACACTTTCATCATTATCACTCATCGAGGGGCCTAAGCAAAACATCTCT